>CM045763.1:109071686-109624186 GCA_025200525.1 Camellia lanceoleosa | reverse complement strand
GTTTAAAAGTTAAAAATTTATTAAAAAAATAAAAAAGGTTATAATTTATACTAAAAAGTCAAAGATTTTGTTTTCTCTCTACTTTTTGCATATCTTTTCGTAAAAAATTAAAAAGATTATTTCAAATATACAAGTTTTTTTTTTTTACTTCATATTTTAGCCAAAAAGTCAAAAAGTTACTAAAATAACCTATTTCCAAATGAGACCTAAGTAAGAGAAAGCAAAAGAAAGTGTATTTTATTTTACGAAAATAACCTTTTATATTAGTAAGTTATATTTTTCATAATGGTAGTTTTGATATTTTAAACAAATTTCATTAAACTCAATTATTTTTGTTGGCTACATATTTTGTAAAAGCCAAATCACAGTTTGACACGTGGCAGAATAAGGGTATTATGGGAAGATAATTTAGGTCCTCGATCCTGATCGAACACGTGGCAATGAACATTGGTTCTCACGTGATCTGAGTAGCACTAGATCAGTAAAGAGATACAAAATGACATGGCTTCAACGGTTACTCATATTCAAATTCAAATACAGGAGGGAAGTTCAACTGCAAGAGATGGCATAGTGGGACTACTTCTAAGGTAGCATGATCAGCGATCATGGAGGAGTAGTTCGACGGTTAGAAGTGCAGTTCGAAGGTCATCTTTGACAAGTATAAATAGCAGGGAAGCCCTCAGAAAAGACGCCCAGACTCAGATCATACAAACTAGTTTTTACTTCATATTTCCCTTTCCAGTTTTACATTTCTTGTACTTTAAATATCTGTTCTTTAAATACCTGCACTTTAAATATCCGCACTGCACTTCGATTCATAGGAGTAGTTTCAAGTAGATTCAAGTAGACTGTCGCTATAAACCTCTTTGAGGCTGAGTTTGGACTATTGTAAGTGTTCATTTTAATGAAATACTTCGATTGTTCTTCATATTAACTGTTATTTCTCTTAATTTCTCCTAAGTCAAGCCACCAGTAAAAGTCCTCTTCATTGAGACTGAAAGAACTAAAACACAATCGTCTGATAATTGGTTGGCAATTATAATTTCAGAAGGATCGATTGATCCTTGCCGCACGCCAAGATTTACAAAAATACCCTTCGAAAAGTCAAAAAGCCAACATATATTTTTGGCATGCCCGGTGGGACTTGTTAAAATGGCTAGACGAAGACGACAAGGAGAAAATGAACGCTTGGAAGAAGGCGTAGAAGGAGATGTAGAAATACCTAATCTAGAGGAGAATGTGGTAACACATCCTGTGGAGACTCCTATGCTATCAGAACCTTTGGTCGAATGCATCAAGATTTCAGGCAAGAACCATATGTTCATAATATTGGACGAAACCAAGGAATTGGACCATCCACCGGTCCATCTACTCAGCCAACAAATCCATGGGATGGCTTGGTAGATGCTATGGGACAATAATTAATGAACACAATGGAAAGGTGGGCAACATCCTTTTCGGATCGAATGAATAACCACCAACCAACAAATACAAGACATACAGAGGAAATTTTAAATGTCCTTCAGCAAAGATTGGCTAGAGAAAAACAGCCTATGCAAGTTAATGGACAAATTAATGGTCAGACTAGTACTCAGAACTATGAAAGACCATCGCCTCAGTCTTGGTATGAACCCATTTCAAGGCCTGTAGTAGGCCAAAATGCCTCAATACTCAATAATGAAGCTACACAAGTTGGTGGATCTGGCCAAGTATAAGAAACTGGCATACGAATGGTGGCAAATCCCATGTGCGAAGCCATACCTGGCACTAGGGGGTATAATAATCCCTTGTTCAAATTTATACCCGGGGGGTTGGAAGGTTTTCCCACAAATGGAAGGGACACAATACCTGTTCCAGCACCTTTCATAGGTCCTTTCACAGGACAGGCTCAAAGGGGTTACCCATACCCCCAACAGCAACCTACACCACAGGGGCAACCAGTCCCAAATATACCACCTTTTGGACCAAGAGGACCATAGGCACAAGTTTGTCCACCAAACCTTGTGTTTGTCCTTCCAGTAGTGGTTCAGCAAGCCCAAAATATGGTCCCTAGGGACCAAATTGCTGATATTGTTAGGGAGATGTGTGGACCGATGACTCGGGGGGTCCAGACTCCTGTATACAGAAAACCATACCCAGAGTGGGTAGATAGGGTACATGAATACCCAAGAGGATTCAGAATACCAGATTTTACCCTATTCTATGGAACTGGAAATCAATCAACAGTAGAGCATATTGCCAGATTCGCTGCTCAATGTGGTGAATTCACTAATTATGACTACATAAAACCGAGATTATTTCCAAATTCTTTATCTGGGGGAGCATTTGTATGGTATATCAACCTTACACCTGGCTCCATTCAAACTTGGCAACAAATGGAAGAGGCATTTCATGCCCAATTCTTTCAATCGGAGCCAGAGGTGTCCATGGCAGACTTGGCAAGATTGAGTCAGAGGCCTGAAGAAAAGGCTACTCAGTTCATTGCCGATTTAAAAGGGCTCAAATAAATGTAGAGTCATCCTTCCAGAGCCGAATTTGTAAGATTGGCTCAAAACGGTTTAGAGTTCAAAGCCAAAGAAGTTTGACTCAATGAAGTTCGTGGATTTGGTCGAATTAACCTATAAGGTGCCCCGATATGAAGCATTCCTAGAGGAGGAACAAGATCGAAATAATGCTTCGTATAAGACATATTATAGAGATCCCAATTATGAGATCGATGCAGCAGAGATTATGGGCAAAGAACACAGAATCTGTGAAGCATTAATTCATAAGGATACAACCATCGACAAATAGCTTTAAAAAGAAAGACTTTCACGTAAAGTACTTTTCGATTTAACAAAAGCAGATGACATTTTTGATCATTTGCTTGCAAAAATTTCCTTAAGTTACCAAAAGGAGTAAACCGCCATCTTCGATGAACTTAAAGGAAAAGTATATCAGAATGGCATAATTCTTGGTCTCACTCGACTAAAAACTGCATTGTTTTTCGAGACAGGATCCAAGAGCAAATCCGGAAAGGAAGTCTGAAGTTCCCAGCCAAAACAGAGAAAGCCATGGGAATTGACAGTAACCCGTTTCCAGAAGTTGGAGAAAGCGCGGCTAATGTGGTTGTACCAAACTTTCAGAATCTATCTCTGTAGGAATTGGAAGAGGTCAATATGCAAATGCATATTGCCAACCAGACAGCTGCCAAGAAGGAGACTAGAAACCTGCCAGTTATTTGACAAGGTTTCTCACATCAGAAGGAACACTCTGATGAAGAAATACTGGATGACGATTCCTTGGAAGTAGCTATAATGCAGAGGATGTGTCCCAGATGTAGACTAAGCTACAAATGGTTGAAGGGGCTTCCAATTGATGGGAAGCAATACTATAGGGATGTTCAGAGACGTCTTAAATCAACCAACGCTATAACAAAAAGGTCAGACTCATTAGTGATAGGCAGCGACCATTAGTGGTTGAGCCCGCAGTTGACAGAATAAATACTAAAGGCAAAAGGCCCTTGTATGAGTCTAGGCCACTTAACTACTACAGAATGGAGAGCAAACATTCTGAAAGAAGATTGGAGAGGAGTTCAGGTTATGGGACTAGAGCCAGAGATTGGCTCCCCAGACCAACCTCGCACAAAACAAAAAATGGCCACCTCCATCAAAGGCCAGAATCAAGCTCGAAGCATGAAACCAGAACCAAGCACTTACCTCCACGGCCAGTTTCAAAGATGGCTTCGAAAGTGGAAAAAGGTAATTCAACATCTGAATCAGTAAGCTCTTAGGTACCTGGAGTTCCAGATTGGTTTGTAATGCAAAACAAACCTAGGGAATTGTCTTCCATGAGAGATATTGGAATCACAGGCAGGATGGTCAAGCCTCCTTTGGTGGCTCCGAACAACTGGGTATTGCTGAAACACCCAAAGACAAAGGAACCAAATATGGTTCCAGTTATTTCCAGATCACAAAGGAGGAAGATTCAGTGCAGGTACACCCAGTACCAGCAAGATCTGAAAGAAAGTGGAGAGAATTCTTCACAGGTCAAGACAGAAGGAAAGAAAACTTCGAAGTCAGACCATGCTCCAAAACCGACTCTACAAAGTAAGGTGGTTTGTAGCAGAGAACAATTGGCCCAAGTTCATTCTGAACTAAAGGCCAGGGAGAAGTCTAGTTTAAGGTACGAGAAGGCTCTGATGGAAAGTGATAGCGAAACGGAAGAAGAGATTGGCATGAGCCAAAAGAAGGAAATGGCAGAAGAAGAAATGTTCGAAGCCTTCATGGCTGAACAAACATTTCTGACTGAAGAACCAGTTGAGAAGGATCCTTCGAAGGGATCAGTTATCAATGAATAACCAGAATGCAGCATGGAGGATGTTGCTGAAGACACTGAGCAAGGTAGCCAAGAGGGGAAGAAGGTACAGCCGGCCATCCAGTTTGGCTCATTTCCCCCTGTATTAGTCAACATGGTACACATACTACCTCATGAATTCCAGGCTGAAAATGAGGATCAGGGTGACCAAGACATGGATCCAATTCCTGTCTCTAGCGAGGAGTCACAAGTGAGTGTGGTACAGGATGCTCTTGAAATGGCTACTCCAATGGAAACTGAGTGTGAAAGCGAGGAAGAGGTGAGCATCAACCTCTCATATCCTTTTGAATACCCCTCGAATTCCATGACCCAACATGTCAAGCCTTTGTACATCAAGGCTTTCTTTGATGGGATACAGCTAAACCAAGTCCTAATAGACAATGGGGCAGCGGTAAACTTATTACCGAAATCTTCTTTGAAGAAACTAGGGAAGAAGAATCCCAGGTTGATCCCAACCAGCACAACCATTGTTGGCTTTGCTGGAGATAAGCAGATGGCTCAAGGGATTCTGCCTATTAATTTGAGTGTGGGAACCAGGGACTGTATGACAACATTCTTCGTAATCGACAGCAATGCTAAATATAATGCCCTACTTGGAAGAGATTGGATCCACACTAACAAATGTGTGCTTTCCTATTTGCATCAGAAGATCATGATGGCCCTGGGCAATGGAGAGACAGAGGAGATTGATGCAGATCCTCAACCCTTCATAGCCTGTGCAGACTTTGCAGAGGCCAAGTTGTATATTGAGGGAGTGACACCACTCAGTATACTGAGGAAAGCTGATGGCTCAGCCGAAGTGACGGCTGATGAGGAAGTAACACACCTGAAGCACTTAGTCCAAGAAAGTGCTGATGAAGAGGTTGTCGTGAAAGATGACAATGATGCCTGGTTATAGGCAAAGAAGTGAAGAACGAGAAGCCAAGTCCTTGGCTTTGATTAAATTCTCATCATTGGACGTAAAAGCAATAGTCCAGAAAGCATGTATAAGAGAGAGAGGCCATGATAATTGGTCAGAACAAGAGCAAAGAACAGGTCAGAAGTTTGACCCTTGGGAAATACTGTGCATTGGACATTGAAACAAAAGTCCAGGAGATACAGGAAGAAGACGCCTTATGGACAGATTTTGTCTATGAAGAAGAGGGTAGAGATGTCGAATTAAAGAACCTAGGAGCAGAACAAGGCGAAAAGGTTGCTTCGAAGGTTGAAGAAACCAAAGAAGAAGCTTCGATGAGTTCTTAGATGCAAGACCCCTTAGAAGAAGTGAATTTAGGGAAAGGTTCTGTGTAGCAGCCCACCTATATAAGTACTTGCTTGAATGTTCTGGACAGAGACCAGTTATTGGTTGTTCTAAAGAAATACAAAGATTGCTTTGCATGGTCTTATAATGAACTACCAGGATTGGATAGATCATTGGTGGAACATAGGCTCCCTATGAAGCCTAATTTCAAGCCATACAAGCAGAAACCAAGAAGGATGAGTCCAGAAGTAATTCAGAAGGTTAAGGAAGAAATTCTTAGACTACTCAACGCAGACTTTATTAGGACAGCCAGGTATGTTGAATGGCTGTCTAATATTGTGCCTGTAGTTAAAAAGAATGGCAAAATGAGGGTATGCATCGATTTCAGAAACTTAAATCTAGCAACTCCTAAAGATGAGTACCCTATGCCTATAGTGGATCTACTGGTAGACAGTTCAGCAGGGCATCAAGTTTTATAGATGATGGATGGCCACTCTGGTTATAACCAAATATGCATTGCAGAGGAAGATATCCACAAGACAGCATTCAGATGTCCTGGGAATATTGGCACCTTCGAATGGGTTAAAATGCCATTTGGTCTGAAGAATGCTGGGGCTATATATCAGAGGGCTATGAACACTATCTTTCATGATCTCATTGGAGGGTATCTAGAATGTTATATTGATGACATTGTGGTGAAATCCCAGTCCATGGAGGAGCATTTGTTTCATTTAGAAGCAGCTTTCGAAAGAATGAGGAAGTTCAAGTTGAAACTTAATCCTCTTAAGTGTGCTTTTGGTGTATCATCTGGAAACTTCTTGGGTTATGTAGTGCACAAGAAAGGAATACAGATTGATCAGAATAAAGCTAAAGCTATCATTGAAGCTAGGCCTCCATCAAGTAAGAAAGAATTACAAAGGTTCCTGGGGCAGGTTAACTTTCTTCGAAAGTTCATTTCTAACACTGTAGGGAAAACTAAAGTATTTTCTTCCTTGTTAAGGCTGAAAGATAAAGAGGAATTTGTGTGGACAGCAGAGCATCAAAGCGCTTTCGAAGGTATCAAAGCCTACTTGGCCAACCCTCCAGTGCTGATGCCACCAAAGGGGAACAAGCCTTTGAAGTTGTACATAGCTGCAGCAGAAGATTCATTGGGAGCTTTCTTAGCCCAAGACAACGAAGAGGCCAAAGAGCAAGCTATTTATTACCTTAGTAGGTTTTTAAATCCTTGTGAATGTAAATATTCAGCTGTTGAAAAGCTGTGTCTTGCTTTGTATTTTGCTGCAATGAAATTAAGATATTATCTTTTACCTACAACTGTCTTGGTGATTGCAACCACAAATTTGGTTAAATACATGTTATTTAGACCTATGTTGAGGGGAAGAATTGGCAAGTGGATACTAGCCTTATCGGAATTTCATTTAGAATATGTCCCTCAAAGAGCAGTAAAAGGGCAAGTTTTAGCCAATTTTCTGGCAGATCATCCATCTCAAACAGAAAGCCAAGAGATAATGGAGCTTGGTATGGCTAATGTTAAGCCATGACAGATGTGGTTTGATGGATCGAAAGCCAATGGCTTAATTGGAATTGGTGTTGTGATTAAATCTCCACAAGAGGTAGAAACCACACATGGTTTCAGAGTGAATGAAGCCACTTGTTCCAATAACCAGGCCGAATATGAAGCCTTAATAGTAGGACTAGAAATCCTCATTGGATTACAAGTACACGCAGTTGACATATTTGAGGACTCTCAATTGGTGGTTAACCAAGTGAAAGGGATTTTCAAGTGTCAAAGTATAAGCATCCTACCATATTATGTTGTTGCATTACATCTGCTTTCTCAGTTTCAAATAGCAAATGTAACCCATGTTCCAAGATTCTTGAATAATAGAGCTAACGATGTGGCTCAAAAAGTTTCGAACTTCAAGAGAAGAGATAATACCCAACGGGACATAAGCCAAACAACATATCAGAGATTAATACAACCTTTGAATAAAAGGAATGTGATCTTGGAAGTCAATCATAATGACTTACAAGAACAAGATTGGAGACATCCAATAATGCAGTATTTGGCTGGTCCATCTTCGAAGGCCAGCAGAAGGGTCAAATTGCAATCCATGCAATATATGGAATATGGTAATGCTCTCTATAAAGGGGGGGGGGGGAGATGGCTTATTGCTGGAATGTTTAGGACCAAAAGAAGCATTAACAGCTATGGCTGAGGTTCATAAAGGCATTTGTGGTGCTCATCAACCTGGTGTGAAGATGAGATGGTTGCTTCGAAGGCATTCCTACTATTGGCCAACTATCCTTAAAGATTGCATAGAATATGCAAAGGGTTGCCAGGCATGTCAAAAGCATGGTACAATAAGGCATGTGCCCATAACTGACCTACATGCAGTAGTGAAACCTTGGCCATTCAGAGGGTGGGCCATGGATATGATGGGAAAAATACACCCACCTTCTTCGAAGCATCATTGTTTCATTCTAGTGGCCACTGACTACTTCATTAAGTGGGTCGAAGCTAAACCATATAAGGCTGTAGACCAAACAGAGGTCATTGGGTTCATTAAAGACTTGATCCATAGATTTGGCATCCCACAAACCATTACTGTAGATAATGGGACTGTGTTCGATGGGAGAATGGTGAAGTCCTTTGTGGCAGAATTTGGAATTAGCCTTGTTAATTCCACACCCTATTATGCACAAGCCAATGGTCAAGCTGAATCATCTAATAAATCCTTGAAAAAAGGAATACAAAAGGTTGTGGAGGATAATCCTAGGGATTGGCATAACCTTTTGTTGGATGTTTTGTGGGTTTACAGAACCTCCCCAAGGTCGAGCACAGGAGTTACTCCTTATGCCTTAGTATATGGGCATGATGCAGTTCTACCTGTGGAAATTAATGTTAAATCTTTGAGGGTAAGATGCCAAGATCAGTTAGATTCTGAGCAATACCATCAAAGTATGTGCTTGGAGTTAGAAAGCATAGATGAAGCCAGGATATTAGCATTAAATAGCATTCTTCTCCAAAAGAAGAAAGCAGCTAAGAATTACAACAAGAAGGTCAAACACATTGACTTTGATAAAGGTGATTTGGTATGGAAGACAATACTCCCAATAGGAATTAAAAGCCATAAGTTTGGCAAATGGTCACCTAACTGGGAAGGACCATATCAAATTCATAGAGTTCTGTCTTTTGGAGCATACCATTTGAGAAATTTGAATGGGTATGTACATCCCAAAAAGATTAATGGCAGATATTTAAAGCCTTATTTTCCAACCATTTGGGAAACACAAGGAATAAAATAAACATTAAGCACAAAACATAAGACTGCTCAAATGACAAACAAAATTTGTTTTTTTATAAAGAATTAAATACATTGTGCCACAGATTGGCCCAAAAATCATTATAATGTCTTAATTGTTTTTGTATAGTGGATTTCCTATTACTAAGTGATGGAAACAATTGAATAGCTGCAGCCATGTCTTCTTTTCGATCAGCCAGCTCTTGGTTGGTGATGTGCAATTTGGTATCGCCTAATCAAGGCTTGGTTTATCGCGCCAACTCCTCTTCGTCGAGCTTTTCTCCAACAGTTGGACTCGAAAGTGAGAGGCGAAGAGTGTTGTTCCTTGCTGCTGATATCTCGGTGCACTTGGGAAACAAAACTCGTCCCTAGCTAGTCTCTCATCCGCAGCCTTAGCAAAGATGACAAATGTTGAGATAGAAATCAATAGTAGTCGCACTGGATAGATGACTTGAGACATTCATGCTGATCGCTCAACAATGTTACAAAGATTGAAGGAACCCATTCTCGATGATAGGCCTTTGTAGAGCTTCAAGGATCCTAAAAAGAAGTCGCCAGCCTGCATACGTCCAGATCTATTAAAGGTGTAGAAGGCTTGCTGCTGGAGGAAGGAAGACTCTAAAAAATTTCCAGTAAGGAATCAGCCAAAATTAATGGCTCAGCTTCAGCACTAAATGTTGGGGAGGTAGAAGGTATGTTGAAGAGACTAGCTAGTCTTCCTTCGAAGATGTCTACCTCATCCCTGGACATGAAGGGCATAGAGAGTGTTGTGGTGGAAGACACGGGGGACTGCATGGGGATGAGAGAAATGGATGGAGCATCTTTGGCAGCCTCTATGGTCTTAGCCACCAACGAATCAAGTGAAGAGGGGCTGGAAGTAGGCATAGGTGATAAACCATGAATTGGAGAACTACCAGCACCCTCTGTGGAAGAATCAACTGCCATTGGGATTGGAGTAGCAGTTGGAGTTTCTGTGAAGGAAGGAGGAAGAGCAAGGCTCGAAGGAAAAGTGGACTGAGGTAGGTCAAAGGCCAAAAAAGGGAGATATGGCTCTAAGCCAAGGAAAAGAGACGCAGGGATACTTGGACTCAAAAAAGGCGTATCAAATATAGGCTTGGAGAGTGGGAGCATGATTTGGATGGTTTTCACATGTTGCATCTGGTCAACTTCAACTGAAACTGGAATAGGCTTCATGGGGAAGATAATTGTTACTGCAAAAGGAAGAAATGCAGAGCAATGTCAAACTTCAATACAAAAGCTAATGAAGGAAAAACAGCCGAAACATGAAAGAAATTACTTGTTTCAGAAGTGTTGATACTGATGGGAGAACTGCGAAGGGAATAATGCTCGATAGTTTGTTATCTTCGTGCAGCTTCTCTTTGTAATGCATCAGCAGCAGCAGCTTCATCTCTTAGAAACTGTTGCTGCCGTCTCTTCTCAGCCCTCTCAAAAACAATTATTGCCTTGGAATGTTCCTGTTCTACTGTTTGGACAGCTGCTTCATGAAGTGGATCCCCACCCAAGTCTGCAGCAGAAATAGTCACCTTCTTCCTTTTCCTCCTTGGTGGTGATACTACTGGTTCCTTTTCAATCTCCCTCTCTTCAATTTGGAGTTCAGATTTTTCAGAGGTTAGTTCTTTCTCCATTACTATAATGTTTGCCTTGAGAGAAGGGTGCTCAATTGTATCAGAAGGGGAGGCAGCCACCTTTTGTCTCTTTGTTCTTTGTAAGGGTACTTCTTGCTCTTGTTCAACCGCTTCTTCTCCCAAAGATTCAGATTTTTCAGAAGGGAGGATCAGCTTCCTTTTTTGTTTCTGTTGTTGTTTCTTTTTAAGAATAGCTAAAGTTTCAGTTCTCTTTGGAGATTCTTCTTGCGGGGACCCTGCACCAAAGAACATAAGTATAAAGGAAACAAACAAAAGATTCAAGAGGAAAAAAGAGAGAATTTGAAATTATATACCTTTCTTTGAAGCAGCCCGAGTGCTTCTCGAAGGAGTTGAGGTAGCAGGAATGGACTGAGCTGTAGGAGGTACAGTGGAGGAAGGGACAGTTTCAGCTCCTTTGGGCTTGGACACATCTAACACTTCCAGTAGGTTTTTAGGTGAAATGGCTAAATAGAATTCCATATTACTTTCCCACCACTGTTGGTATCTCTTCAATGCAGTTCCTCCAGGAATGAAAGGAGTGTACTCAAATCTAGCCAAGTCATCCATGAATTTGAAGGTTGCCTCCTCCAGCCTTGATTTCCTAACCTTCAGATCTCTCCTGGTAAGGCTCAGATTGGTGTTGCTACAGAGAGGTATTGGGACCCCTTGTGTAAAACCAAATTGTCTAGCAAATTGAGCAGGACAATAAGGTTCAGCTATACATTTATAAGCTCTGGGGCTTGTGGTCCTAATAAACAGCTCCCTAGGAAGCAGAAGAGAGGCCCATATATCTTTGTGAATAGGTGAAGCACAGAGCCTGTCACTTAAAAAGTGACTCAACCAAGTTGGACCTATGTTGGTCTCGAAGGGACGGAAGCGGTGAATAGGAAGTTTGGCTGGTAGTTGATGGAAGAAAGAGAAATAAAAGGCAAAAGAAGAAGGATAGAGGGAAGCATTGGCTAGTCTTATGCCATGGGTAAGAGAGTGTAACCCAGAAAATTTAAGGCATTTGGATTGTAATTCAGTAAAATAGGCGAAAAGCCAAAGCTGAAGGATCCAGAATGGCCCCCCTTGATTAGCATCTAAGGGCTTCTCACAAAAGAGGAAACAAACTCTGTATACATGACTTAGAATATATGGGGCTAAGGCTACCCTTTTGTGCAAAACAAAGGCTTTGGCAAGAGGAGCAAATTCAGGCATAATTCTTTGAGAGGAAGTGCAGACGAGGAATTTGCAAAGCTAGTATAACAAGAAGGAAAAGAACTCCCTATCAGTTACTGGGCCCTCTTTTTTATTTTCAGCTTTAACAAAATTGCTGTAAGATAAGTTAAGAGAGGGGAGGGAGAAAGAGACTGTTAAATCAGGGAAATCTGGTGTAATAATGGTACCAATAGGGGATACTCCTAGTAGATGGCAAATATCAAGAACAGTAGGAGCCATCATCCCACATCTAAATTGAAAGAAATTGAAGATAGGGTTCCAAAAACATAAAGTAGTAGGGACTAAGAAAGGGTCCTCCAAGATAGTTACCCTAGATAGTCGTAGAGCATTGAGAAGGCAGAGCTCTTGAAGGTCTAGTGTCCTCGCAGGAATGACCCGATCATACCACTCTTGCCATTCCGGTCTCATGGTGGGCCAACATCGGTGGGGGCGATTGATTCTCCAGTTCCTCCAATCAAGACCACCTTCATGAAGGAGACATTGGTTTTCCAGACGAGGATATAGGGCTGGGAGCTCAATGGGGATCTTCTTGAAGATTGGCCCAAGCACGTAGTCTTGTCGCTCATGACGACGAGGGACAAAGATACGCCCGTCAATGGCGTTTTTCCCCCCAGCCTTGTACTTCTCATACTCCACGTCGATGAGCCTTTTCAAGGCTACGGATGAGCTCACACGTTCTATGATTGGCACTTCTGGTGAAGAAGAAGCCATGGATGGTACGATGTTTGAAACGGAAAGGGGGAAGTAAAGAGAAGTGAAAGATATGAGGGTTTGAACGTTAAAAGAGCAAGTGATTTCAGAAACACGAAGCAAGAGGGTTTTTAAAGAAAAAGCTTTTTTGTGTCTGAAAATATATTGCATAAGTCGTTAAGTACTAAAAGTACGAATACGAGGAGTTTCTTCTAATGTTGATAATTTTGGAGGGAAAAAACACATTCCGGATATTGACGCCAGCTTCGAAGCAAGATATTTGGCTTCGAAATAAGATTTTGGCGCCAAAAATCAAATAACAACGGCTTCGAAATACATAAGTCGGCTTCGAAGCGTACTACATGCTTAAAATTGCTAGAATGCTCGAATATTGGTCTACTTCAAAAGGTTTAAAGACCTGTTTGAGGATTATTAAGTAATGACCTTTGGAGCAATTCCTTGGATCCTCTAAGGATGAGCACTGTTCAAAGCATTAAAACCAATCGTTGGTTTTTTATATATATAAGAAGGAATTGCTTTTTGAACCAAAAACAGTGTGGATTACTCTTCGAAGCAAAATAGTCAATTTGAAATTGATTGGTTATATTAACCATGACCATATATTGGTTATAGTTAGTTTTGAGGAGTAATGTTGTTAAAATTCAAAGCATTAATTCCAGATGATATCAGCCAGAATTGTCAACTATACTCCATAAATTGGAAAAAGACATATTGGTTCTTTTAGCGTTTCATTAAACAATTGAGTCCAGATTCGAAGGATGAGATTGTTCAATTCGAAGCTATAAGTTGGCTTTTGAAGACAAAAGGAAACAGAGTTAAAGAATGTCAAATACAGAAAGACTTTGTTTGTATTGAAGCCAAGACAATTACATTAAGTAATCCTATTTGGGTACAAATTCAAGCTCATAAAAATAAGGAATAGAATAAATAACAAGATCATGGAACTTTGTCCAACAATGATCAATGAATATTTGTTCTTTTTTTATTATATCTTCTATCTCCTCTAATGTTGGCTGCATAAGTTGGTGTGCTCTCACTTCATAGTAGAGCTCCTCAGCCTTTGTTTCGAAAGCCTCTTCCCTCAATTTTTGTTCCAACTCATCTATAACTAAATCATCCCAATACGCAGAATCTTTATTTTTGAAGTCATCGAAATCTTCGATGAAGTTTTCTGCTTCGTACTGGGCATGAATTCGGAGAGATGAAAGTTGATCCAAAGATTGGATGGTGACCTTGGAATTCCGATGCCAGTGGAGGAGTACTGGAAGTTGGTCCAAGAACATGTGAAGTTCTGCTTGGGCAATGGGATTAAGGACATGGCCCCTAGTCAAAATATCATAAGCCCATCTAAAGTTCTTGAGAGGGATGTCATCCTCAAGAACATTGAAGGGCAAGTAAGAGAAAGCCGCAAGCAGAAGTTGAGCTTGTTTCCGCTCAGCTGAAGTTGGAGATGATGGAGGTTTGTAAGGTGGAAAGATTTTGTCCATGGGAAGGGCAAGCCTTAATTTCTCTGTCCAGGAAAAAGTGGGAGGAGAAGAAGGAGTAGATGGTTCTGCTTCAGAAGATGGAGAAGGTGTGGATGCTTCTATTCCAGAAGATGGATAAGAAGAAGTGGATGCTTCTGTTAGGGGAGATGGCACGAGAGCGGAAGGAACAAAGGCATTAATGTAGTCAAGCCAGTCAGAAGAGCAAATCTTCGCCTTCTTGGCTAAAAATGAAGGGGTATACCCTTGTGATTCTTCCAGACACCGGGCAGTGTGCATTATCCTTGTGGGCATAGAGGATGTGTACCAGGCCACAAGCAAATTCTCCTCCAAATCAAGGCCGAAGGTCAATGGGCACATAAGGATAGACCACCGAACTTCGAGCGTAAGAAGGAAAATCTAAAGGGACTGTGAACTCAACAAAATGGTGATTAATTGTTCTCAAGTCCTGTGACTCGTGTGTCGACTCAGCCCATCCAAAAACCCCAGAAGATGAAGAAGTTGTAGCTTCATCCTAAGCAGAAGTTTGTGAAGAAGAACTTCCCAAGTCCATATTTGCAACTTGTTGAAGCAAAGGCTTGAGAGTAGTTCGTTCAAAGTACAAGGGGAGTTTAGAGGAAGAACTTCTTGTATCTGTAAATTTGTAAACCAAAGGATTAAGGGCAATGTGTTCGTAGTCCAAAGGTTGATAATCTGCGAAAGCATCCATGACCTGAATATAGAAGGGCGGGTAAAGGTGGCTAATGAATGCGTGGAGATTCTTTCGAGGGGAAACAGCATTACTCAATAGCTCTTCGTATGCTTGATCAATAGAGTGAGAAGTTGATTGAGCCATAGTCCGTTTGGAATGTTCAAAACAAGTTGAGAGTTAATGCAAATGATCACCAAATAGGTGACGGTTGTGCTTCCTGAAAATGGATTCCTTGCACGTTCCAAAAGCATGGGAAAAGCTTTTGATCCACTAATATCTCCAAGTATTGGGTATATTAGTGCGGGGGTTAATGTTGGCTACATATTTTGTAAAAGCCAAATCACAGTTTGACACGTGGCAGAATAAAGGTATTATGGGAAAATAATTTAGGTCCTCGATCTTGATCGAACACGTGGCAATGAACATTGGTTCTCACGTGATCTGAGTAGCACTAGATCAGTAAAGAGATACAAAATGACATGGCTTCAACGGTTACTCATATTCAAATTTAAATACAGGAGGGAAGTTCAATTGCAAGAGATGGCGTAGTGGGACTACTTCTAAGGTAGTATGATCAGCGATCATGGAGGAGTAGTTCGACGGTTTGAAGTGCAGTTCGAAGGTCATCTTTGACAAGTATAAATAGCAGGGAAGCCCTCAGAAAAGACGCCCAGACTCAGATCATACAAACCAGTTTTTACTTCATATTTCCCTTTCCAGTTTTACATTTCTTGTACTTTAAATACCTGTTCTTTAAATACCTGCACTTTAAATATCCGCACTGCATTCGATTCATAGGAGTAGTTTCAAGTAGATTCAAGTAGACTGTCGCTGTAAACCTCTTCGAGGCTGAGTTTGGACTATTGTAAGTGTTCATTTTAATGAAATACTTCGATTGTTCTTCATATTAACTGTTATTTCTCTTAATTTCTCCTGAGTCAAGCCACCAGTAAAAGTCCTCTTCATTGAGACTGAAAGAACTAAAACACAATCGTCTGATAATTGGTTGGCAATTATAATTTCTGTAAGGACTGATTGATCCTTGCTGGCACGCTCGCATTTACAAAAATACCCTTCGAAAAGCCAAAAAGCCAACAATTTTCTCATTAAATTTCACCACTTTTGATGAGAAACAAAACACAAATTTATTAGTGAGAGTTCATTTCTCACAATTTTTCAAATTACTTAACTATCCAAATAAATGAAGAATTTTCAATTCTCACAATTTCTTTTCTTTTCTCACCAAATCCCTTCATCCAAAACATAGTGTTAAGTGTCACCGTGAACTTTTAGGTTCAACCTTATGGACAGAAACGTACTAACCTATCTTTATCACCCAAAAAAAAAAAAAAAAAAACTCTATGTGGCTATGATTATATAAATTTTTCTTTTTTTGAATAAATTACACCGACCTTTTATTTTAGAAAAAATATTTAATTTACTTAACACTTTTATTTCTTTCGATCAATAATTTATTAGTTATATGAATCAAAAAATGATATTATCATCTTTTTTATATTAAAAAATATATATATTTTTTCTTATTTATTCTTGTGCCTTTATATTATTTACATACATTTCAATCTCTTTAATTTATTTTAAAAAGAGAGCTCAATATAATTATATTAAAATTATTAAACTATATATATATATATAAAATTTTAAAGAAGGCCGGTGGAAGTAAAATGGCATATATGGGTCACACACTACCATAGGGGTGAAATCTAATTTTGTTGATGCACATTGTTTGAAAGTACATGACGTGAACAAAATACAATTTCCTATTAATTCAAAATTATGGAATCAATGGGCCCGTCTGGTGGAGCTTTGAGAAAGTGATTATAGTTTATATCTTAACAGCTTATACCTTATAACTGTGAACATAAGCTGATTTTTATCTTATAAATTAACCTTCTCCTCCCCCACTCAAAGAATAAGTTAATTTTTGACTTAGAAAAAACTATAAGCTGTATTGTTAAGCTGAACCAAACATATCAAAATAGCTTAAATTAAGCTAAAATCTAAAATAAGTTAGAAATAAGCCCTAACAAACAGGACCAATATATTCTACATTTTTTGAATGAAGAGCTTAATGTTTTGGATCAATCAAAAATTATTTTTTATTCACAAGTTTTAAAAGCACGTCATTAAAATTATTTTCAATATAGAGTGTAGACATTTAAATTTTTATATGTCATAATCATCATCTGATTAATTAAGACAAATAAATTTTATTGATTAATCAAAATTAAGATGATCAAAATTTTGAAATGAATGTGAGTCCTACTAAAATTATGGATCTTAACTTATTTTAAATTATGGGTTACACCAAAAGAGGAGTGAACTTATTTTGATAATTGGGTCAATCTAAAAGTGTGGAGCCCATAAAAATATTTTGTTAGAATTTGATGGAATAATTCAAATTTAAATTCAAATTTCAATATAAATCATTTCTATAATAGATAAATTGCTTGTTTCTTGGAAATTTGAGTCAATTGTAGAGTTTTCAAAATTAACCCTCCCCTCTTAAGCCTACAAATAGAGGCTTTTATTATGGAGAAAGGGAGACACATTTTTTTTGACTAGTGGTCTTGCAAGTTCCTAAGCAATCTCGAGACTCTGCCAAATTCTCTTCTTAAAATTCTTTCTAAAGTTCTTCAAATTTAAAAGAAAGGATTGTCAAGCACTCAAAACTTGTGCCAATCCTTTCAAGTTACGAATACAAATTTGGTCTCTCTTTTCAAAGAGATCATTTCAAAACTCGTTTGAGATCAAGTTGTTCAATCTTTCAATTAGGCATTTCTTCTCCAAGTTTCTCAGTTCAAAGACTTGAAGAAATTCATCAACTTGTCTAGTTCAACAACAAGAAATAGTAGAAAAGAAAGATCTTCAGATTGCCTCATTGATGAACAAGTTAGAAGCACGAAATGCTGACAAGGTAAGTCAAGACAATTCTCATCCACCTGGCTTTACACTACAAGCCACGTTGGTTGAGAAGGTGAACCCTACATCTAAGTCCAAACAAGTTGTTGGTGAGGAAACCTGCCATACATCTATTGCGAGGCAAGCAGTTGGCACAAGTAGTCAACCAATATCTATTGCTTCTTTGTCTGTTCAACAACTCCAAGACATGATTGCAAATACCATCCGAGCACAATACGATGGGCCCTTGTGAAGCACTTTCATGTACTCCAAGCCTTACACAAAGAGAATAGGCATTCTTAGAATGCCTAGCAGATACCAACCTCCTAAGTTCCAACAGTTCGACGGAAAATGTAATCCCAAGCAACATGTCGCTTATTTTGTTGAAACTTACAGCAATGACAGGACAGATGGAGATCCACTTGTCAAACAATTTGTTCGGTCACTCAAAGGAAATTCCTTTAATTGGTACACTGATTTGGAGGCTGATTTAATCGACAGTTGGGAGCAAATGGAACGTGAATTCCTTAATCATTTTTTATAACACTTGTCGTATGGTAAGCATGAAGGAATTAACCAATACCAAGCAATGGAAGGACGAGCTTGTGGTCGACTACATCAACCGTTGGCGTGCTCTGAGTCTAGATTGCAAAGACCGACTCTCTGAGATCTCAACTATGGAGATATACATGCAAGGCATGCATTGGAAACTTTTTTACATCCTTTAAGGGATAAAACCATGAACATTTGAGGAGTTAGCTACATGTTCACATGACATAGAAATTAGCATAGCCAACCATGGTGGGAAAGACCTTTCCATTCTTGAACAAAAGAAGGATAACAAAGAAGTGAAAAAAGGAGGCAAGCCTTTCAAAGGTACCACTAAAGAAGCAATGGTGGTAACCACGGCTCCAATCAAGATTTCAATGAAAGACAAGAAAAAAGAAGAAATGAAGGAAACATGCCCATCTCTGAAAGAACTATAAGAAAAGAAGTATCCCTTTCCTGACTCTGATGTACCAGGGATGTTAGAAGATTACTTGAAAAGAAATTCATTCAACTCCCTGAGTGAAAATGTCCTGAAGAAATAGGTTGTGTGAAGGATCTGAAGTACTGCCAATATCATCAGGTAGTTAGTCATTCAACTAAAAAATGCTTCGTGTTAAAGGAATTGCTCATGGACTTGGCCAGGAAGAACAAAATCCTCTTAGACCTTGACGAATCAGTAGAATCCAACCATACGACGGTTATTGTAGGACCTCCAAATTCTCCATCCTCAAAATTCAAGGCAGAAATGTCACAATTTGCAATCCCAACAATGAAAGCAATTCCCAAAGTCATCCAATTTGGTTCACTTGAACCTTTCATTATTTAAGTTCCAAATCAAGACATGCATGCCCATGATGGTTTTGAAGAAGTCTTAACTATTGGAGAAGATGAAAGTTCGACTCTTGTGACACGAAGGAAGTCCCGAAAAAGCAAGTCCAAGACTCAACATTTTTCACTCAAGAAAGTAGAAGAAAAGAAGAACTCCCATTGATATTCCAAGAAAGAGGTGATGGACAAGAAAAAGAATGAAAATAAGATGCAACAAGTAGATAAATTTTTTGAAGAAAACTCGCCTACCCCAATCATCTTGCGATACTTTTTCCCTATTGGGTATTTTGGAGATGACTTGGTCGAGGCGGCCTACATGGTTTCAACCATTGAAACAGATATGGAACAAGTTCATGCCATTAAGACGACGCCAGATAAGAAGGAAATTGATGTCCTAATAACCTTGAAAGAACTACCGCCACGCTTCAGTTTGCGTGAAGCATCTCAACTCCTTAGATTTGTACAACTTGCACTTGTTCGAGTGTTAGAAGATCTTGGAAAATATGAGTTTGTTGTTAGTGAGCTAGATTATCCCAATGTGAACTCCATCACTTCTATTCCTTGTTGCACAACAATCACCTTCACTGATGAAGACCTTTAACTAGGTTCAAAGCCACACAATCACCCATTGTTTGTCTCTGGCTTTATTAGTGAACAAAAAGTTAATCGCATCTTTGTTGATGAAGGCTCAGTGGTAAACATCATGCCAAAGTTCACCATGTAGAAACTCAGAATCCCAATTGACGAGTTAGCTCGAAGTCGTCTGGTTATTCAAGGTTTCAACCAAGAGGGCAACACGCGATTGGTATGATTCGTTTAAACCTCACCATTGGAGAACTTACGTCCAGTACTTCGTTTCACACCATCGATGCAAGAACGTCCTACAATTGTTGCTGGGGCGACCTTAGGTCCATGGAAATGGTGTAGTTGCCTTAACTCTCCATCAATGTTTTAAATTTGACCAAGATGGAATAAAGACAGTATTCACAGATGACAAGCCATTTACAGAAACCGAGTCCCACTTTGCTAATGCAAAATTTTATTTGGATTCCAATAGGATACCTAAAGTTATCCCAGCTGAAATCCCTTATGTAAGAAAAGAGAAAATGAATGAAGAAAGCAAGTTGTGTTGGACTTCTCAAGGGAAGACGTATCAAGTGACAAAAAAGCACCTGAGGTTGCGTCACCACAAAAGCAACCTTCATCCTCAAAACACCATGCAATGACAAAAGTCTTCAGGTATGTGCCGAAGTGTCAACGAAAAGAAGGACAATTGCTGTTTGAAGAAGTCATGATGTCTGCAAAAGTCAAATGAGACTTTACACACCCTGCAATAAAAGAAGATCTGCAGATCCTAAGAGCAAATGCAACAATACCAATTCCACAAATGGGATTGTCAAACCTAATTAAACCTCCACTAAAAGGATTTGTTAGGGCTGCGCAATTCTACAAAACATGGCTCCTTACTTGAAAAACGAATGGAAGGGTTTGATCCACAAGCTTACAAGCTTCTAGCCAAGTCAGGTTATGACTTTGCTGATCTCTCATCACCGGGAGAGTTAAGTCCTGAACTTACAGGTGAGAAAGTTCATGGTCTCAACGAAACTCAGAAAAAGTAAAGGCAACAAGGGTACAGGGTGATCCCTCCAAAGATTGGAGTCAAATTTATGCCAACTGAACCCATTTGTATATTTGCCAAAAGAAAAAGGGAAGAAGGAAGATGTACAATATATCACTGTGGAAGAAGTGAAGGAAGACAAAAGTCCAAGCCCAACTCCTCAAGTCTTAGTGTTTGACTGCATTAAAGCTCATGCACCTCAAATCTTGATTTTAATAGGTTGAGCACTGTTGATAAGACAGATGAAGGTGCAACTTCTCAACCTTTAGTTTTTAACAAATTAGGCACTACCAAGGAAGGGGATGAAAAACAAACTTCCTGGTCACGAAAGTCCATTTTTGCTCGACTTGGCGATATGAATACATTACCTAGAAAAGGCAAGAACAAGAGAAGCATAACAATAATTGAGTTGAATTCTACAAAGGAGGATGATAAGACCCGAAGTTTGATTCCTTCTAGCATGAAACGCATGATGTCGCTTGAAGTTAGTGCTGAAGGTTCGCTTAAGATCAAAAGGCACACTATTATACTAACTAGAGAAATTAAGACTCAAGCAAAAAGTAAAAGAGAAGAAGAAATTGAGCATGTTGCTTTTCACCATGTAACAGTTGAAGAAGATTCTAGCTCAGATTCAGAGGATGATGATCTCCAAGAAGCTCCTCCATAACTTGAAGATGGGAAGCAATCAACTGTTGACAATTTGAAAGAACTCAACTTGGGAACTCCTGATAACCCTCGACCAATCTTTGTGGGAACAATCTTAATGCATGAGGAAAAAAAAACATTTTTTTAACTGCTTCTCGAATATAAAGATGTCTTCACATGGACGTATAAGGAGATGCTAGGTTTAAGTCCAAAAGTTGTTGTCTATCACCTTGGGATCAAGCATGATATGCGACCAGTAAAGCTAGCTCATCGATACCTCAGACCTGAGCACATCCTTAAAGTGGAAGAAAAAGTCAACAAGCTGATTGAAGCTGGGTTCATATGTGAAGTAAACTATCCAACATGGATATCAAGTATGGTCCCGGTAGTCAAGAAGAATGGACAAATTAGAATATGTGTCGACTTTTGAAATTTGAACGAAGCGTGTCCAAAGGATGACTTTCCGCTTCTTATTATGAAATTAATGATAAATGCCACTATCGGACACGAGGTGTTATCCTTCATGAATAGGTGTTCAGGATACAACCAAATACGGTTAGCACCTGAGGATGAAGAGTTAACTACATTTTGTACCATAAAAGGCATCTATTGTTATAAAGTGATGCCTTTCGGACTCAAGAATGAAGGCTCCACCTATTAACGTGTCATGCAAAACATCTTCAATGACATGCTCTATGAATTTGTTGAGTGCTATATTGATTTTTGATGGTCAAAACTAAGAAAAGGGAAAATCACTTAGATGACCTTTGTGCAATTTTCAACTGGCTGATAAAGTATGACTTGAAGATGAATTCACTCAAATGCACATTTGGAGTCACGTTTGGAAGCTTTCTCGGCCTTACTGTTCGACATAGAGGCATTAAGGTTGATCAGTCTAAAATCAATGCTATACAAAAGATGCCACCACCAAAAAACCTGAATGAACTTAGAAGCCTCTAATGTCACTTGGCATATATTCGTAGATTCATTTCAAACTTGGCAGGTTGTTGTCAATCTTTCAGTCGACTGATGAAAAAGGAGGCTCCATTTGCTTGGGATCAAGCATGGCAAAATGCTTTACAGTATTAAGAGTTACTTGCTTCATCCATCAATATTATGAGCTCCTATTTAGGGGAAACCATTGATACTTTACATTATTGCTCAAGAAGAGTCTTTTGGAATGATGCTGACCCAAAATAACAAAGAAAATAAAGAGCAAGCACTCTGTTACTAGAGTCGCAAATTAACTGAAAATGAACTCAAGTACTCACCCATTGAGAAGATGTGTTTGAAGCTTGTTTTGTCTCTCAAAAATTGAGACATTATTTCCAAGCCCATACAGTGCATCTCATTGCAAAAGCCGACCCAATAAACTATGTTATGTCTAAAAGCATCCTGTCATGACGCTTAGCAAGATGGTCTCTCATCTTTAATGAATTTGAGATAATCTACATGCCAAGAAAAATGGTAAAAGGACAGGCCCTTATAGATTTCTTGGCAGACCATCCCATCCCTACTGATTGGGAATTTTTTGAGGAATTCCCTGATGAAGATGTATTGTTCATAGAAGTCCTACAAAATTAGATGATGTTCTTTGATGGGGCTACAAAAAAGGAAGGGGTAGGAGTATGTGCCATTTTTGTTTCACCACAGAGGAACATTTTTCCTTACTAATTTATTCTTGGCAAAAATTGCTTACACAATGTTGCTGAGTACCAGGTCTTAATCATTGGTTTATAAATGGCAACAGAGCTAAAAATTGTTGACCTAGATGTCTATGGGGATTCTAAGTTAATAATTAATCAGCTCCGGGGGGAATATGAAGTCAAGAAAGACAACTTAGTCCCATATTTCCAGTATGCAACTTATCTCATTGAAAAATTTGAGGGGGCTGTACTTGAACATGTTCTAAGGAAAGAGAATCGCATGGCTGATGCACTTGCCAATCTATCAACTACACTAACATTGTTAGAAGGTGCACAAGTTAGTGTCCCTGAATGCCAACGATGGGTATTGCCACAATTGTTGCAATGTCATTTTGTAGAAACAAACGCAATTTCAGTACTAGCCATCAAAGCCGACGATTGGAGAATGCCAATTATAGACTACCTTGAACATGGGAAGCTCCCTAATGATACTCGCCATAGAATTGACATAAGATGTCGTGCTCCTCGATTCATCTACTACAAGGAAACTTTATTCCAACGATCATTTGAAGGAATTTTTCTTCGTTGCCTAGGGGATGATGAAGCTCAACAAGCCATGGAAGAAGCCCATTCCGAGATATGTGGAGTGCATCAGTCTGGTCCTAAACTTCACTTTTGAGTAAAAAGGATGGGTTACTATTGGCCTATGATGGTTAAAGATTGCTTGAACTACTCAAGAAAGTGTCAATCATGCCAGTTTCATGCAAACTTTATCCATCAACCACCATAACCTTTACACCATCCCATACTCCCTTGTGTATGGTGTTGAAGCGGTTCTTCCTTTGGAATAACAGATTACTTCATGAAGAATAGCTATACAGGAAGGTCTCATTGATGATGAGAATGCAAAATTACGCCTTGCTGAGTTAGAAGCATTGGATAAGAAGAGATTGAAAGCATAACAAAAACTTGAGTGTTACCAAGCTCGACTCTCTAGAGCTTTCAATAAGAAGGCTAGACCCCGGTCTTTTCAAGTTGGAGAATTGGTGTTTGTTGTTCGAGGACCTATCATTACTACCCACCGAACCGGCAACAAGTTCTTGTCCAAATGGGATGGTCAATACGTGGTGACTGAAGTCTACACTAATGGAGCATACTAGATTGTTGATGAAGAAGGCATAAGAGTTGGCTCAATCAATGGCAAGTTCCTAAAGCATTACTATCCATGATAATGTAACGCTCCTAATCGCATAAGCATAAACTGCATGATGCTCTTGGCCCATATGAAATGAAGTTGTTATTTAAAAAAAAAAAAAAAAATTTGTACCACTCCTGGTCCGCATGAGTATAAACTATGAACGACTAATAAATTAATAAACCAAATGTGCTTTATAATAAGAGTATTTTGCTTTGAACTATAATAATATTTATTTCATAAATAAAGTGTTTGCTAGAGCAATTATTTTATAATGAAGTATTTGGTTTCGAGCTACATCTCATTGAAATAAAAATAAGATAAAAAATAATAATAAATAGATAAATCATGGAAACCATGATAAACTCTAGATCTAGTCTTGTTCAACCTTCAAGAGCTGCTTGAACTTGTTGGCGACTTCGATATCCTTGCTTCTTATCACCTCAGTTGCTTTTATTATAGCTTGTTCGTCCCTTAAAGTGGAAACAATGGCTCGCCTTTGAACTACTTCAGCTTCAGCAACACTAATTGTAGTCTCTAGTTGTTGTGATTGTTCATCTAAATGTTTGAACGCCTTTAACAATTCTGTCTTTTTTGCTGCAAGGCTATCTAAATCAGACTTTAGCAAGTGAACTTGCTCAATTCCTTCATTCTCAAGAGCTAGAGCATGAGTAACACGTTGACTGACATTTGCCAAATGCTGATCCTGGAGCTCTGAAGTCATCCCTTGAGCAAATGCTGATTTCATAGAGATGTACGTAGTAGTATTTTGTATATACTTCTTAATCTGGCTTTGCAACGGAGAATAGTCTATTTGAAGCTTTGAGAGCTCATCATAAAGCTCTTGGAGTTTTGGGCCCAATGCTGGAACTTTTTGAATAGGAGTTTTGCTCAATAAGCCTTTAATATGGTTATCAAATATTGAAGCTACTGAGTGTCGAGCATTAAGGATCATGCTTCTTGTATCAATGGTAGAAGCCACAGAAGGTGTAACTTGACTCAGTGCAGGAACAGTAGGTAAGGAAGAAGTTTGGACAATTGGAGTTGGGTCAACTGAGAAACAACTCTTACGACCAATCACTACATCAAAGGTTGATGGCCCATGAACTAATTTTTCATTATCTGAGAACTCATCAAGAAGTTTCATGTCCTTATTGCTAGACGACAAATCAAAGTCATCATTTGGCAACTGTCAAAACGAATTAAAGAGGAGTCATAAAAAAAAAAGGCACAATAAATTGAAATGACAAATATAGATTTTATCGTTATCAGTACAACACTAGGAGCCATTGGTTGAGAAGTGCTAGGAACGTTGATAAAAAATGACTTCACATCATTAAAAGAAGTGGCGTTCCTTCCAACGGTGCCAGTACCAGATTTTCTCCTTAAGTGGCGCCAATTACGATCACCATTACTATGGTCCTCGCCTTCTACTCCACCAAAAGTCCTATCAACACTTCCTCGAACCATTTCCTTAGTCTTAAGATTAGAATTTTGCTTAGCAATTGCATTTTTCTTCACTTTAACCATCTCTTGATTTGGTGAAGTTAAGCGTTTACTCCTTGGGATAGAATTTTCTTTGTTGGTGAAATAGCCCACTGTAGACATTCCATTTTTGACGGCCCTTAAGACTTGGACGCCACTGGTTGATCACTCGATGATGAAAGTAATACTGTGCAAACGTTCGATTTTTTCAGCAAGAAGAGCTTCAAAATCCCAACCTTACACCCCATTTTGACCAAAACTGTTTTAACTAAAACTATTTTAGACCTTAAAACCCTCTCTTTCAAAATATTTTTTCAAATGTTTCTACGATGTTTTGGTGCTCGCATTTTGTTAAAATTTGTACTTTTCAGTAAACCAAGTAAGGACAAAGTAGAAATAAATAGAAGAGATGTGAACTCTTTGAAAAATCTTTTAAACCTCTTATTTTTAGGTTTGGAGTTGAAGAAAATTAGAGGAGAGGGAAGAAACTAGTTGGGGAGAAGTTGGGCATCAAACCGTTAAGAGAGAATTAAGTAGCTTTCACTAAATCAGGCCTATCCTTTTGTACACTTACACTTTAGTTGTGTGGCCACCACCATTGGAAAGTATTTAGACTCAAGAAGGACTTAAAATCGAGTCCGGATGAGGGAGATATGCCCATTTGAAGTCGGGCCTGGAAGCAGATTTTTTTGTGGCCGGCAGGTGGCCGGCAGCCACCACTTCTGGACGACCGACCATCCATCACTGCTGGCCTACCGGCCACTAGTGTAAACCCATATATTTTTGCCAGTTGTTTTCGTAAAGCTCCAACTGTCCCTTTTTTGATATTTTCGACTAAGGCTTATATGTTTCTATATATAGATGACCTTCCCTCATTGTTTAAAGGTTAGAAACATTTAGGAGTGAGGAAATAATTTTGGAAAATTCCTCTCTCTCTATAATTCTCTCTCTCCCTTTTTACTTGCATAGCCTTTGCCTAAACACTCTAAACCAAACCTAGAGAGCTTCTTGCTGAGGTGATTTGACCTTGAATTTGAGTTATTGAAACACTTGAGAGTGTGAAATTAGTGGTTTATAACTCAAAGAAACATTCTTCTTTAAGAGGTATACCTTCTCTTGCTTTTGTACCATCTCTACACTACTTGTTTTCCATCTTTTCTTTAAGTTTTTAAACTCTTTAAAACCTGTATTTTTGGGCTGAAATTTGGGTTTTAAGGCCATTAAAGATTAAGGGGTGGTTCACTCTTCTTTGCACCTTGTTTTGAAGGCCTTTTCCTTTGTGCTTCCCATCCTTTCGCTATCTTTTTTAAGCTTTTAAACACTAATTTTCAAAGTTATTTCAGTGGCTAAAATCATGTTTTGAAGTCCAAATCTGGAGGGGTTAGCCTCCCCTCATTGTGTCTTGCTTAGTAGCCTAGCTTGTGTTATGTTTTAGTTTATTAATCTAGCTATTTTTGTCTTAATTCCAGCATATTTTAGGACTATTTTTAGATAGTTTTAGCACTATTTTTAGTTGATAGATACATTTGAGCTTTGTTTTGCATGCTTATAGTGTAATTGTCCTTAAGAGTTTGGTGTTTTAGGCCTTAGATACCATCTTATTTGAGTTGATTGCATTTATTTATGACTTTCCATACTTGTGATCACTCTTAATCATCTTTGCAACCTCCCTCCTTTTTTGGCTTTTGTTTTGCTTTGAAAGTGGTTTCAAACTACTTATGTGTTTAAGCATGAGATTGAGATGTCATGCTTAATGGTTTAATCCCTTAGGGGGTTCATTACCAATGGTATGATGTCTCTTTCATGCCCAAAGCAACTCTTGGTTTGAGCCCTCTTTCCATTAGAGGACTTAAACTCACCTTTGGACTCAATGAATTAAATGATGGTTGGTAATTAAAATGAAGTAATTAAAATGGGACTAAAATGATGCAAGATAAGAATTTGTTTTTGTGTTCAATCGGACGTTAATTGAACACATGAAAGCTTGAGGCATTTTATACTCATTAGTGATGAAATGATTCAAGTTTCCAAGGTCACCACTTCCCTTGATCAATTCATGAAAGGGAGGAGGTTAGAGTCTTATTTTGTTGCATTTATTGAACTTGCGCACTTTGGTTCATAAGCCATCATGCAATGAAATTGCTTGAGTTGATGGTTTGTGGACCAAGTTTTGTCTCTCCTTTGATTTGTTCATGATAAGGAGGAGTGAATTATGTAAACAAACTCTTGAGAATACCCTGTGCATGCTCTGTTTGTTCTCTGTTGCAACAAGATGAACCAAAAATCTAGCAGTGTGTTTTTTGAGCAGAGCATAGCTATTCTGGAAGGGAACAAAGGTAGAAGTGTTCTACTGTGTAACAGAGACCTTCTGGAAACAAAACAGTGGCCTTTTCGGGTGGAAACCGAGCACGTGCATGAGCATTCCTCGCATATCGAGCATGTTTAAGTTTAAATATTTAGCTTAGATATTTGTTGTAAGTAATTAGTTGTAGCTAGTTAATTTTGTAAAGTGTTGTAATAAATTAGTTAGTTAACTAGTTGGTCGATTTCGTCTTGTAATTATTTTAGTTAACTAGAATAGTTAATTAATTTGTTGTAATAATTAGTTAAGTAGTTTAGCTAATTTAATTTTTTTTGTAATAATTAGCTTAGCTTTAATTTAGTTAGTTAATTAGCTTAGTTCATTTGGACTCTCCTTCGTGAGAGTGCAATGTAATAACGTGCATATCTTCTAACCCCACGTCTTTCTCTTTTTTATTTACTAGCTTATAATAGTTAGCTTAGGATGTAGACACCCCATTTTTGATCGTCCTCAAGACTTGGACGTCACCACTAGAACACTCGGTGATTACTCATGTTCGTGTTTCGTTTTGAGTTTCCGGAGGTCTCAGCCACGCGCCTTGCCTCAGGACCTCTCAATTCGACTGTTCTGTGTCTGGTTTTGCACCAAACACTTGTGTTTTTGTTTCTGAGGGCATAGAGTAGCTTGCTAGCTACCCCTAACACCCACCGGTCGTAGCTTGAGGCCACCGGCCATGTTTTGAGGCTACCGGCCATGGTTTCTTGATACCAATGGTTGGTTGGCACTTTATATGGTCGACCGACACTTTATTTGGCCGGTGACCTCTTTTGCTAGCTGGTATGCCCCTTTTGCACCCTTTAGGCATGGTGCATGCCAGCTGTGCCAGCTGGAATGCACCAGCACTCTCCCCCGTGCATAATGTGGCTGTTTTGAGCCTTTGCATCCCTTTTCCTTCTAGAAGGTTGAACCCTTTGGTCAAGATTCTTGAGGAAGCTTGACCCTTTGTCATGGCTTCCTCAAGAAGCCTTGACCTTCTTGCCCCCTTTGGCCATTTCTTATTTAGCTTCTTTGAGAAGCTTCAAGCTTTTGTATTGCCTATATAAGAACTTCTCCTCCTCCATTGTTAAGGGTTGATGTTGAACAAAAAGCCAGAGCTTATACATATATGTCTGTTAGATACATCTTCTCTCTCTATATTTCTCTCTCTCTCCTCTTTTGTGTGTGTTTTGGGGCCTAAAAGGTGTGTTTTGACCTTAGTTTTGCACTAAGACACACACCATCACACCTTGCTTCGACCTTGAGAGGCTTGGAGGGTTTGTTCTTGAGTTTTTAGACTGGTTTTGACCAAAAGAAGGAAGCTGCACCTGCTGTTCATCAAGGGTCCTTCAAGGGTAACCTTTTTACTTTAGATTTCCCAATTTTGCACTAGACTTTTGCCTATCTTGCTTATTGTTTTAGACTTTGTGTATAACTAAAAAAGTCTTATTTTTGCATGCTTAAGATGTTTCATTAAGGTCATTTTGGTGTTGGGGGTCGACCTCCCCCTCTTAGGCCTTGTTTGGTCCTTTTTGTGCTTTCTTTGTTGAGCCTTGGTTACTATTGTGTATTAGCCTTCTCACCACTGAAATCCAGTGGATTTTCAATGGTGAAGAAGAGGTTGTGAGGTCTTGCTTAGGGGAGGGACACCCCTCTCCCTTGGTCTCTCTTTTGTTTGCATATTTGGCTCAATATGGTAGCATGCATGCCTAGTCTTGTTTGGCTTTATTTCAGAGCTTATTTGGTGCTCATTTAGCATGTATTGTCTCTGCCTCATGTTGGTTTTTTTGGCCTTTTGCATGTATAATACACTTGCTTTGAAATCCCATCATTTGGCTTAAAGTGTATCATGTTGTAGCATATCATTTGAGCATGATTTTGGTTTGGTCCTAAGAAGGTTTTAGCATTATTTTTCCATGCTTAAGGTTTGTTGGTTATTGATTTGGTCATGCTTGACATGTTTGATATGGTTGCTATGCATTTTGGCTTGTGAGCCCTAAGTGTGTGAGTCAGAAACATGCCTTAGTTGGTCTATTTCAATGAGTTGGAGTCATTTGCCATGTCATTTCAGTCCCCAAACCATGCTTTTATGCTTGCATTCATCACCTCTTTCATGCTTTGAAGATGTGTCCTTTTATGCCTTGAAATGAGCATTGTGCATGCCTAAGTGTTTAAGCCTTCGGGGCCGTCATATCAGTGGGTTTTAGGACTTATTTCAGTGCACTCAAACTCTGTTTTTTTGGTTGTATAGCTCATGCCATGTTTGCTTGGGGCAGTGGTAGTAGAATACTCCTTTGTTATGCCTTAATCTTGGGCCTATTGGTGTGTATGCTTACATGAGTGTTTGTTCATCATTTTAGGCATCTTTTGTCACTGTTTTGGGGTGGGCTGAGGTTTGCCTCTTTGCATTGCATGATCATGTTGCATTGCTTTGATTTCATGTTTGCCTAGTATCATAATTGCATGCTTGCATATTGTTAGCTAGTTACATTTCATGTCATAGTTTGCATGATGAGTTACATAGCATTACATCTTGTATGTTTGGCACATTGCATTACTCATGTTGCATCTTTGAGCCAAGTTCGTATACATGCATTGTATTGTTTGGTTTGGGGTGTCAAGCCAAACTTGAGGGGTGAGGAGTGTTTGTACTTCAAGTGACAAAACACGTCTCAACCCTCGGTCGCCAATCCCCTTGACCCCAACATGATAGGGTGTTGGCATTCATCTATTTTTTGTTGCATGCATTTTTACATTAAGTTGCAAACTTGGCTTATTAGGCCATCATGCATAATTGATGGCCCGAGAGTCGAGGGTCATGCTCCCGTGAGCCTATTGCATGATAGGGAGTGTGACCATGCTTACATTTGCTTGAAAATTCCATGCCATACACTGCTTGCCCTTTGTTGCTGTCAAAACTGATTTCTGCAAGAAGTTTTGGTCGGCTGGCCATCTCTAGTGCCGACCGGCCATCAATGAATGGCCGATAGCTTCATCAGTGGCCGGTGGCCATTCCTCCCAGCCGGTGGTGTTCCACAGTGTGCATAGAATCTGTCCTGAGACTTGTGTAGTTTTCAGAGGAGCTAGGCAGTGAAAACAGAGGCAGCAATGCTATAGCAGCGAGCTTCCGGGCAATACGAGTCAAGCATGCATCATCCAAACATTTTGAAGGCGGGGCTGTGGCTATTTTAATTCCGCGTTTAATTTATTAATTAAATAGGAATTATGTAATAATTAATTAAGTAGTTAGTTATTTATTCGGTTGTGTAATATTTATTCGGACCCTCTGAGCGAGGGCAATTCTGTAATAAGTGTGTATGAGTGTGTGTATGTGTTCCAACCCTACGTCTTTCTTCCCTTTTATTTACTAGCTTTCGATGGTTAGATTAGGGCATGTTTCAATTAGCATACAGTATGATAGCATGTTTGCATCCATTCATTCGTTTTGCATGCATCGGGCTCGGCGCATCATTCTAACTGCATTTGTATTTCAATTCCAAATTGAATACGTGTTATCTGTAGCATCTCACATGCCATTCTTAGATTAGCCGAGCCTATTGTAGTTGCATCTTGCGTGTGTTGCATTAGCCATCTCAACATGAACTAGGATCATGCATATGATTACTAACTAGTTTCTGTTTTGGCTCGGAGTACTCTGTAAGTTTTTACACTTTAGCATACCGCATGCGTGTGAGTGTTGCCATAATAGCATGATTACCATGAGGTTAGCTGCTTATGTGATATAACTGCTTGGATGCCTGTGGATGGAGGTTGAGTTACCTGAATTAGAATAATGCATTAAAACTGTGAATTTTAAGCCCACTAGATAGTGGCAAAACCATCTTTTCTAAAGCCCACTTGAGGGTGGCAAAATCCGCATTTTAGCCTACTTACGAGTAGCAAACCATTTTTCAAAACAAGCATAAAATGTTTTGTTCCAATTTAGGCGATTTGGTCTATACTTGTTTGCTGTACGCATAACATAGTAATTCTAGGCTAATAACCGGAACAAGAACACATAACATTTTCAAAATAGGATATCATTGTCAGTAGAGGCCGATCTTCAGATCAGGCGAGAGGGGGTGCTCATAGCTGACCTTTCCCAATCGTACCCAAGTTCCCGAGCCGAGGCAACTTTGGTGATGACGGACACGTGGCCTTTGGCACCGAGTCAGGGTTTCCTAAATTCCCCCATTAAAAAAATATTTAGGTGGCGACTCTGTATCTGGCAAAGCAGTCCATGTTTGGCACTTCTTTCAAAAAAATCTGTTTCTCAAAACGATTTGCCGGATTTGGACTCTTTGGTTCAGATTTAGAACCGTAACTAAAACGAGTCCGAACTGTGGTAGCATAAGTCCCTTGGGGCGCGTCCATATAGGGGCATCATGTTTTGTTTAGAATACTTCATGTTTGCATCCATTTGTATTGCACGCACCGAGGCTCGGTTCATCATTCTAACTTGCATCGTTAATTTAATACTTCTTTGAATACGTGCTTAGACCGCATAGTATTTAATGGATTCATATGCCATATTAGTAGCCGAGCCTATTTAGATTGTATATCCCATGTGTTACATTGGTCATATTGCTTAGTTAGGATCAGGCATCTTTCTAACTTTATCATCTTTTTGGCTTGGAATACTAGGTGAGCCTTTATTCGCTTTAGCATATCGTATGTGTGTGATGGTTGCCATGTCTAGCATACTTGCCATAAGGTTAAGTGCTTAAATGCTATAATTGATTGAATGCCTGTGGATGAAGGCTAATTGCTTGAATTGGAATAATTTGAGTAAATGTTTATATGCAATCACTTTTCAAGTGGTACATATTTCAAAACAACTTTCAAAACAAACATGAATCAAGTGTTCCAATTCTTGCAAGTTAGTTTATACTTGTGTGTGTACGCATCACATTGTAATGCTAGCCTAATAAATTGGAACAAGAGCATATAATGTACATAAGATTCATATCATGATTAGTAGAGGCCGATCTTTGATTGGGCGAGTGGGGGTGTTCAATTCATGACCTTCCCTTCTCGTACTTAAGTTCCTAAGCCAAAACAATCATGGTGATGACGGACATGTAGCCTTTAGCACAAGTCATGGGTTTCCTAGATTTTTCAAAAATATTTAGGTGGTGACTTTGTATCTGGCAAAGCAGTCCATTTTTGGCAATTTGATTCAAAATCAATTTTCCAAAAAATTTATTGGATTGAGACTCTTTAGTGTTTATTCACATTGCACTTATGAGATCAGATTCAGAACTGTGGGAGTCTGATACTGTAGGGCTTATTCATCTTCCGAAAGGGGCGCGGAAAAGCCGAGCTACACCCACATAAAGCTAGGACCACCACTTCAAATAAGCCTTGGTAGTGGAACGAGATAAGAAATCAAAATGTGCTGGTAACCTCAATACAGAATAAGTACCATCACAAACACAAGAATCCCAATGCTGAACAATGTTCTGTAAACTACCATCTCGAAGATCAACCTTAAGTTTACCCGGGATGGCTCGAATGAAACCAAATTGCCTAGTAAACTTGTGAGGACTGTATGGCTCAATGACCATAGTGGACGAACTTTGCAAAGTCAAATAGCTCAAGTGGATATTGATGAAGTACTTCAAATCTGAGTTAGAAATATGACCGTCATCAACCAATTCCTTGGGATTGCCCTTGTTATACGCCAAATGGTGCAAGGTCATATATTTGTATGATTTAAATAAGTCATAGGCTTCTGACTCCTCAAAATGTTTGGCCATCCTTTCACCAGCATATCTCGTCATTCGAGGCTTTAGAGTAGAATCAATACTGAAGTGTGTGTTGAAATACTCTGCTAACCAAGCATAAACATATTGGATAAAGGAGATGGCGTCGCACTTTCCAAGATCAGAACAAGAAACAATTCTATTTAGCCCTTTATGGATACTAGCAAGTACGGGAATGGCAAGGCTAAATGAACAACCACGAGCTGTAGACACCCCATTTTTGACTGCCCGTAAGACTTGGACGCTTTATTTCGAACACCCGATGATGAAAGTTACATTGTGCAATCTTTTGAATTCTCAGCAAAGAAATTTGGATTCAAGCTCTAATCCCAAACCGTACACCCCATTTTGACCAAAACTATTTTAGACCTTAAAACCCTCTTTTTCAAATGTTTCTATGATATTCCGAGGCTCGCTTTTCGTTTCAAATATTGCACTTTTCGGTAAACCAAGGAAGGACAAAGTGGAACTAAATGAAAAGGAGGTGAACTCTTTAAAAAAATCTTTAAAACATCTTATTTATAGGTTTGGAGTTGAAGAAAATAGGAGGGGAGGGAAGAAAACTAGTTGGGGAAGAAGTTGGGCATCAAACCATTGAGAAAAAATTAGCATCCTTCACTAAATTAAGCATATCTCTCTGAACACTTAAAATTTAGATATGAGGATACTACCATTGAAAAGTAGACTTCTGGGGCTTTAATTTCGACTTAAGAATGACCTAAAATCGAGTCTAGATGAGGGAGATATGCCTTTTTGAAATTGGGCCCGAATGTAGATTTTTGGACCCGACCGGGTCAATTTAAAACCGATCGTGTCTCATTTAGGCCCGGCCAGGTCTTAATAAAAACTTTTCTAGAATTGCTTTTTAGGCCCGGCCATGTGTTTTGGGCTCGACCGTGGGTTTTGGGGCCTAGCCGGGTCTCCGTGGCGAGAAATAGGACAGTTGGCGGGAATTCGCTAGCTGTTGTTTTTTGAAGATATTTTTGACCATTTTGGTTCAAATTCTATAAATAGAGCATTTTCTTTCAGAATTCAAGGTTAGCAAAATTTCCAAAAGCTTTGAAGAGCTAAATAGACCTCCATCCATCTTCCTTCCTCCTTTGACCCTCAAACCTTTTTTAGCTATACATACACTATTAGAGCTTATTCTTGAAGCTTTTGTTAAAGTTTCAAACCATATTTTATAAAACTTGAGGGTGTTGGAATGAAATTTGTTTAACTATAAGCATCCTTTCTTTGAAGAGGTATAACTTTTGCATCTTCTTCCTTACTTCTCTCTCACTCTTTTCCTTGCTTTATACACTATTTTTGGATTGGTTTAAGGGGTTGAAATATGTGATTAAAAGTTACAAAAAGTGGAGGGGTTAGTCATCCCTCCTTAAGCTTTGTTCCATAGTTTTTTTCTCTATTCTTTTTACTTACTTTCTCTTGCTTTTGCCACTATTTTCTTGGTTTACAAACTGATTTTCAGAGTTCAATAAAGGTTAAAAAACATGCTTTGAGGCTCCAAAAAATGGAGAAGTTGGCCACCTCTCCTTACTTTTGTTTACTAGCTTTGTTTTGCCTTATTTCTTTTATTTCTTTTATTTTTATTTTTTTACGTTATTATAATTTTTGGCCACTATTTTAGTGCATTAGAGGCTGTTTTAGAGCTGTCTTAATTTATTTAATTAGTTCATGCTTGGTAGTTTTCTTGTTGTCTCATAAGTTCGCATATATAGCTTGTAGTATGTTCTTAGCGTTTCTTTGTTTAACTCCCATGTCAAGAGTTTCATTTTTATAAGTAATCTAGCATCCATTTCTGCAACCTCCCTCTTTTCTTCTTTTCTTTTTTCGTTTGAGAGTTATTTCAACCGATTGATGTCATTCAAAACATGTAAAAAAGTCTTATGCTTAATGGCTTAATCTCTACGGGGATTCATCGTCAATGGCATAGTCTCTCCACTACAACATAAAAGGTCTTTGGTGACAGATTGATTGTCTCCAAACATCAAATTTTCGTCACTAAAGTGATCTGCGACGAAAAAAATTTGTCACCATATTCGTGGCCTATACGTCATCGCTGAAAGTACCTAATGATGAAAAACAGTTTTGTCGCCTATTTTTTTATTTTTGGCGACGAAACGTTTCGTCTCTAAATGCTGAATTTTTCGTCCTCTAAAACATCAATTTCATCACCAAAACTAGCCAAGTTTGGGAAGTTTAGAATAAGTGTACTTTTTGACTTTTCTTGTATTATGTGTAGAAAAAGTAGAGAGGAGATGTTGATTGATGTGACCCAAAAAAGATAAAAAGATGAAATAAGTGCACTTATATTAGGATGCCAAATTTGACCTAAATAATATTTTATTTTAATTGTTTTTGGCGACGAAATATTTCGTCACCAAATATATTTTAGTGACGAAAGTTTTCCTCACCAATGATATAGATTAAGGTGACAAAAAAATTCGTCACTAAAATGAGCAAAAAAGAAAATTATTCAATGACAAAAAGCATTTTGTCATCAAATATTTCAATTTAGCGACGAAATATTCAGCAAACGTGACGAAATTATTTGTTTCGTACTATATCATTAGTGACAAAATTATTCATCATGTTTTTTGAAAACTAATAGCGACATTTTTTATTTCGTCACTAATAAAAATTTAAAAATTTGAAAATGGGATTACTATTTTCTTCCGAAATTTTTTTTTTCAATAACAATTCCCTGCGCATTTTAATAACCTGTTCAATAAAATATCTATTACAAATTAATACAAAAATTTGTTCATTTTCATAAACATCACAATCGAATTTCAACATTATCCATAAAAATACAATATTAACTGCATGTAGATTATAAACATGTCGCCTAATATCCACAAAAAATGTTTACTAATATCCCCAAAAATATAATATCAACCGTATGCAGATTACCAAACACATCTCTTAATATCCAACAAAAAATAGTCTACCAATATCAACAAAAATAAAATATCAAGGGCGGATTACCAAACATGCCCTGTAATACCAACAAAAATATAAAATTTACAACACAACCAAAATGCATGTAAGGTACTATGAACAAAAACACAAAATGAGCTACTATCTGCCCTCCAAATTACCAAACATGTCCATATCAAATCTTGAATCTGCAAAAAAATGAAACACAAAAAAAAAAAAAAAAAAATACAAGTTAGACAATTATTATCTTATCCATAAAATATACAATTTAACATGTATTTTTCGAATTATTTTTCAAATCGGGAGTCCGGTGCAAGTTTCGTTAGTTTCCACAACTTACATTGGTTCCTCCCAACATGTTTGAGGTGTTTCCCGGGCCGTCCCGTGGCTGTTACACGATTTTGGCTCTCGAATGTCTATTTTCAAGCTTAAGTGTGAAAAAGTGCAATTTTGGACTTAGTTTTTAAATTGGGAGTCTCGTGCTAGTTCTGTAAGTCTCCACAACTCACATTGGTCCCTCCCGAGGTGTTTGACGTGTTCCCCGGGCCGTCTCGTGGTTGTTGCACGATTTTGGCCTCCGATAGCCTATTTTCAAGCTTAAGTGTGAAAAAGTGTAATTTTTGACTTAGTTTTCAAACCGGGAGTCCTGTGCTAGTTCCGTAAGTTTTCACAACTTACATAGGTCCCTCCTAAGGTGTTTGAGGTGTTCCCCAGGCCGTCTCGTGGCTGTTGCACGATTTTGGCCTCCGGTGGCCTATTTTGAAACATAAGTGTGAAAAAGTGTAATTTTGGACTTAGTTTTCAAACCGGGAGTTTCGTGCTAGTTCTGTAAGTTTCTACAACTCACATTTGTCCCTCCCAAGGTGTTTGAGGTGTTTCCCGGGCCGTCTCATGGCTGTTGCACGATTTTGGCATTCAATGGTCTATTTTCAAGCTTAAGTGTGAAAAAGTGCATTTTTCGACTTAGTTTTCAAACCGGGAGTCCCGTGCTAGTTCCATAAGTTTCCACAACTCACATTGGTCCCTCCCGACGTGTTTGACGTGTTCCCCGGGCCGTCTCGTGGCTGTTGCACGATTTTGGCCTCTGCTGGCCTATTTTGAAGCATAAGTGTGAAAAAGTGCAATTTTGGACTTAGTTTTCAAACCGGGAGTCCCGTGCTAGTTCTGTAAGTTTTCACAACTTACATTGGTCCCTCCTGATGTGTTTGAGGTGTTACCCGGGCCGTCTCATGGCTGTTGCACGATTTTGGTCTCCGGTGGCCTATTTTGAAGCTTAAATGTGAAAAAGTGCAATTTTGGACTTAGTTTTCAAACCGGGAGTCCCGTGCTAGTTCTATAAGTTTCCACAACTCACATTGGACCCTCCCGATGTGTTTGACGTGTTCCCCAGGCCGTTACGTGGCTGTTGCATGATTTTGGCCTCCGATGGCCTATTTTCAAGCTTAAGTGTGAAAAAGTACATTTTTGGACTTAGTTTTCAAACCGGGAGTCCCGTGCTAGTTCCGTAAGTTTTCATAACTCACATTGGTCCCTCCCGAGGTATTTGACGTGTTCCCCGGGCGGTCTCGTGGCTGTTGCACGATTTTGGCATCCGGTGGCCTATTTTCAAGCTTAAGTATGAAAAAGTGCAATTTTGGACTTAGTTTTCAAACCGAGAGTCCCGTGCTAGTTCCATAAGTTTTCACAACTCACATTGGTTCCTTCCGAGGTGTTTGAGGTGTTCCCCGGGCCATCTCGTGATTGTTGCATGATTTTGACCTCCAGTGGCTTATTTTGAAGCTTAAGTGTTAAAAAGTGCAATTTTGGACTTAGTTTTCAAACCGGGAATCCCGTGCTAGTTCCGTAAGCTTCCACAACTCACATTGGTCCCTCTCGAGCTGTTTGAGGTGTTTCCTGGGCCGTCTCGTGGCTATTGCACGATTTTGGTCTCCGATGGCCTATTTTCAAGCTTAAGTGTGAAAAAGTGCATTTTTCAACTTAGTTTTCAAACCGGGAGTCCCATGCTAGTTCCGTAAGTTTACACAACTCACATTGGTCCCTCTCAAGGTGTTTGAGGTGTTCCTCGGGCCGTCTCGTAGTTGTTGCACCACTTTGGCCTCCGATGGCCTACCTTTAAAGCTTAAGTGTGAAAAAGTACATTTTTGGACCTAATTTTCAAACCGGGAGTCCCGTGCTAGTTCCGTAAGTTTTCACAACTCACATTGGTCCCTCCTGAGGTGTTTGAGGTGTTACCCGGGCCGTCTTGTGGCTGTTGCACGATTTTGACCTCCGATGTCCTGTTTTCAAGCTTAATTGTGAAAAAGTGCATTTTGGACTTAATTTTCAAACCGGGAGTCCTGTGCTACTTCTGTAAGTTTCCACAACTTACTTTGGTCCCTCCCAAGGTGTTTGAGGTGTTACCTAGGCCGTCTCGTGGCTGTTACACGATTTTGGCCCCCGAAGGCCTATTTTCAAGTTTAAGTGTGAAAAAGTGCGTTTTTGGACTTAGTTTTCGAACCGAGAGTCCCATGCTAGTTTCATAAGTTTTCACAACTTACTTTGGTCCCTTCTGAGGTGTTTGAGGTGTTACCTAAGCCGTCTCGTGACTGTTACATGATTTTGGCCTCCGATGGCCTATTTTTCAAGCTTAAGTGTGAAAAAGTGCATTTTTGGACTTAGTTTTTGAACCGAGAGTCCCGTGCTAGTTTCGTAAGTTTCCACAACTTACTTTGGTCCCTCCCGAGATGTTTGAGGTGTTACCCGGGCCGTCTCGTGACTGTTGCACGATTTTGGCCTCCGATGGCCTATTTTTCAAGCTTAAGTGTGAAAAAGTGCTTTTTTGGACTTAGTTTTCTAACCGGGAGTCCCCTGCTAATTCCGTAAGTTTCCACAACTTAATTTGATCCCTCCTGAGATGTTTGAGGTGTTACTCGGGCCGTGTCATGGCTGTTACACGATTTAGCCCTCCGATAGCCTATTTTCAAGCTTAAGTGTGAAAAAGTGCATTTTTGGACTTAGTTTTCAAACCGGGAGTCCCGTGCTAGTTCCGTAAGCTTTCACAACTTACTTTGGTCCCTCCCGAGGTGTTTGAGGTGTTACCTGGGTTGTCTCATGGCTGTTAAACGATTTTGGCCTCCGATGGCCTATTTTTCAAGCTTAAATGTGAAAAAGTACTTTTTTGGACTTAGTTTTCGAACCGAGAGTCCCGTGCTAGTTTCGTAAATTTGTACAACTTACTTTGGTCCCTCCCGAGGTGTTCGAGGTGTTACCCAGGCCGTCTCGTGGCTGTTGCACGATTTTGGCTTCCAATGGTCTATTTTTCAAGCTTAAGTGTGAAAAAGTGCTTTTTTGGACTTAGTTTTTGAACCGGGAGTCCTGTGCTAGTTCCGTAAGTTTTCACAACTTAATTTGGTCCCTACTGAGTTGTTCCCCGGGCCTTCTCGTGGCTATTTCACGATTTTGGAAAAGTGTATTTTTCTACTTAATTTTCAAACAAGGAGTCCCGTGCTAGTTCCATAAGTTTTCACAACTTACATCGGTCTCTACCGAGGTATTCCCCGGGCCTTCTTGTGGCTGTTTCACGATTTTGGAGCCCGATGGCATATTTTCAAGCCTAAGTGTTGGAAAAGTGCATTTTTCTACTTAGTTTGCAAACCGGGAGTCCAGTGCTAGTTCTGTATATTTTCACAACTTACATTGGTCCCTCCCGAAGTGTTTGAGGTGTTCCTCAGGCCTTCTCGTGGCTGTTTTACGATTTTGGCCCCCAGGTGGCCTATTTTCAAGCCTAAGTGTTGGAAAAGTGTATTTTTCTATTTGGTTTTCAAACCGCAATACTTTTTTTACACCTTAACTTCATGCATAAACATCACATTCAGAAGTTTAGTGATCTCATGTTTTCAACAAAATCCTCAATCCAAGGGAATTTAAAAGAATCTAAAAACAGAGACACGTTTGAATGTTGAAGAGAACACCTTAACTACACTAATAATTTTGGAACATAAAATTCACATAAAGATGAAACTACACATTATAAACTCCATTTTTTACAAACCCAGTGAATTCAAATTCAAACATTTCTTGCTTTATCTATGTTATTGTTATCATTCAAGTCATAAGAAGAGAACTCATACAATCGTTTATGAAAACAACTAGTATCAACACAAAAGATGAGAAAGAACAAAACACTACTTACCTCTGGTGTTCAAATTTGATTTTCAAGTTTCATGTTTGGTTTGATTTTCAAATTATACTAAAACATGAAAACATGAATAGACACTTTAAAGCAAAAAGAGGAGTCACATTTATCATCTTCTTCTTCTTCCTCAGTCCTTTCCTTTAATGAAGTCATGTTTATATATAGGAAGGTTTAGCTTTAGATATCCAAGTCATGTTAAGATGTCAAGTCCCAGCTATTCAATATCTGCTTGAAGATGTTAAATCCTCAACTATTCAAGATGTTAAGATCTTTTATTCCAGCTAGGCATACAGATGGAAGCACATGTTATTTGAACACTTTTTTGTACTCTTTTACAGCCTTCTACCTATTATAACATTCAAAACGTAATCAATACCAACGCCAATCCCATATGTTGGATGCACCCCAAAAAATAGAAATCACATCCTTCACTTCCATCTTAAGCCCTAAAGTTAATAAAACAAAACTGTACTTCCTTCCAGGGCCATAAAACTTTGAAGACTCCAATATTACATTTGCTTATTTAAATACATGTGCTTCCATACATAGTAGCTCCTATTCTAAGGTTTTCCCAAACCTACAGGTAAACACATAAACTTTTTAGTTTGTTTCTGTAGAACTAGAACTTTCTTTAGTATGTTAAAATTCCAAGTTTTGGTTGTCCATGTCATGATACTCAACATAATAATAAGAAACACACACACACACACACACAGAGACACACAGAGAGAGAAAGAGGAGTGAAGTAACAAACCGTCTCAGGTAGGTTATAGATAAGCACCAAACTCAATACTATTGCCAGAGCAAAAATCCTGCAAAATAATAATCAGAAAGGAGGGCCAACAATTACTTACAACCATCAGAGGCAGATTAAAGACCAAATATTGACTTCAATATTACCAATTATCATATACATTTGACTTCCTAATACTTTCAAATCCTTCAGTATCAAGGTAGAAGACAGAAGTCTACTCCTTAATTTCTATTTCTACCGGGGCTCCCTATGCCTACATCCCTGTAAGAAACAACATAAAATCTGTAAATTATATTTGTAAATAAGTGGTTGCTTAGATCCAGTACATCATGATCATATCTCCATCTACCTTTTGTCTTTGTGTCATGCATGTGCCCAACACCAAACCCTGCAAAGACATCAAGCATCAAAGCTTAGGAAACCATTGAAACAAACCAACTTATGATAAAACATTAATGATTTTGACTTTTCAACCCAATCTCAACTAATGGCATCAGAGGCTGCCTTTCATAACAAGAAAGGGAAAGAAGTTGATTAAGAAGAAATGATTTTTCAGAGCGATACGTACCAATCACCTAATAAAACACCCATCAAAATGGAGTCAGTTCTAAACAAAATTTAGAGCAAGGTTGAACAAATCAAAATTTCTCTAAGCAAAAGGTTGACTTCTCACAGAGGACATGACATGCACAAATAATTACAGAGATGGACTATTGTTAGTCATGCACACACGAGAAATCAGTGATGTACAATATTCCAAAACACAAAACAAATTAAACAAAACATTACTCATTTTCAAACAAGTTAATTTTTCTAATTTAATTAACGGGCACTATGTCTATTCTAGATTTTACAAACCTTTTGGATTGGTTAAATGGCAAAATAAAATTTGTTTTTGATCAGTATCAAATATTTGAAACTAATAGATATTAAGGAAAATCAATCTCAAACTTATAGCAACAACAGCAATCGGGGTTGTTATTCTCTGAATTGCCTCTAATCCTTCCTTTGAAATGTGAAGTTTTGTATGATCGGGGTCAGGTTCAACAATAAGAAACCTGTAAAAGAAATAAAAAGGGTAAAATGAATTAATGATCACAAGGCATGGTTTTACATAAAGCTATGAGTAGAACCCCACAAGCTATGGTTTGCCTTGTTTACTCTCCAAGTGGCTCCAGGATTAATTTTAATGATGAATAATAAAAATAAAAATAAAAACTTACTTACCTGTAAAACCAGCCCACCACTGTAACACTCCTTCCACTGATGCAAGCATTACCCATTGTGTCCTCCATCAAAGTAAAAAATCAGCCCATACCCTCCAAACAAAAGGACACAACAGCAAGATAATGAAATGACCTTTTAATGTCCAATAATTAAAAGGTTCATTATATGAAGGCTTTAACTTGATGTAACCCTTGTGCTATACCTACCCCCCTCCCCCCCCCCCCCCCACACACACACAAACAAACAAAAACTCCACAACAAAAGTTTCAAGCTTTGAAATTAATAGAAAAGCATGTTTTGTTGTGTCGTCTATAGACAACCCAGTAGGCTGATTTTTCTATGTTAAAATCAAAACATTTGATCAGTTTTTATTCATAGTTTTCCCTCTTTTGGTGCATTTGGTATGGCTTATTTGTAGAGGTATTATGGTTTTTTATTCCTGTTATTCTAAACTTTGTTTGCACATTTTGTCAAACACATGGTGAGCAATAGGGTAAAGAACAACAATTGATGAGTAGAGACCAACAACCCACAATATAAAATATATCTCTGAACTCCTTGGCCAAAATCAACAAAATAGATGAATTGTTTGATAAATAAAGGAGCCAAAAGCATTAGAATAACAGAGTATCCATATCTATACTCATTTAAAATGGTTTTTCTTTTTGAAGTTATAGTGAAGTCAAACACACAAGATGCTAACATTTCAAATTCAAGATTAATTTTTTTGATAATAAACACATCTATATACATAAATAAATAAATATATATATATATATATATATATATTCTTGACGTGCATAATAAAAAAAAAGCATTTGAAAGTTGACACCAACAAAAAAACACATCTATATATATATAGATATGTTCTTGACGTGCATAATTGTAAACAAAAGCATTTGAAAGTCACACTCATCTTTGTCATAACAAATACACTACATACACATGTTACATAACGTTGGAGTAACCACCCAACATTGTAAGGCCCACTTGAAATTCTTATACAAAATGAAAAAAATAAAAATAAACAGGACATATCTACATGGATGGAAATGAAGGATTGCGATTCACCTTGAATGGCAAAAGAAAGAACGAAAGTAGTACAATAATTAAATATGTTAGTTGCCTCATATACATCACATAACTAGATGACTACAATTAGGGTTTTCCTTTTATCAAAGTCAAATTTAAAAATCAAACTATTATTATGGTTTATGTAATAATTAAGGGGGAAAAAAAAGAAAAAAAAGAAAAAAAAACACCACCAACAACAACACAACAAAGCTCCCAGTTTTAATTTTTAATTTTAGATGTTCATACAGTCGGCTCATTTTATTTTAATCTTATCTTTCATTCATTTTTCCAATCACTTTCATTTTCCCTCCACAAATCCAAGATTCAATCACAAAAAAAAAAAAAAAAAAAATCCCCAATTTAATTTTTCTAATTATTCCTCTGCCTTAAATTTTTGAAACTCCTAAACTTTTGCATAAAGATACATATCTAAAGAAAAAAAATCCCAATTTTGAGTGGGGTTATACAGCTCCACCAATGATTACTCACATATACAGAAATATATGCATACATATTCTCCACAATACATACATACATACATACATACATACATACATACATACATACATATCAGGTTACTCATACATAAATACCTACCTTTTTGTTCTATGGAATTGAACCAAACAATCAAAATACACAGACAGACATTCAAATAGCCTATCTTCTAGAGAGAGATTGATCTGATTCAGGGGAAAAAAAAAACGAAGAAATTGAGAAATTAAGGGGTGAAGAAGAAGATTGAATTACCTGAAACATATCGATGGAGAGATCAGAGAGATTTTGGTTGGATTTGGAAAAAAAAGAGTTGTGGTGTTGAGTCAGCCGAAGCTGGCGGGGGTGGGGGAGGAAAGGCCAGAGGGTGCCAGTGGTGCCGCATCAATGAAGCAAAATGAACGGAGAAGAGGGCTTCCGGTGGTGTGATTCGAACGGAGAGAGAGGGTTTTCGGCAATGCTCGTGTGCATGTGAGAGGGCAAGGAAGAGATCGGTAAGAGGTTTCACAAGCTCAAACTAGAGAGAGAGAGACGAGACTGGGTGAGAGAGAGAGAGAGAGAGCCTGAGAGAGAAGAGTGATTTGGCTAGAGTGATTTGAGAAGACAAAACGGCGTCGTTTTGTCCCTTTAAATTATAAGTGACAAAATTATATTTGTCTCTGAAAATTTTTACAATGGTAATGAAACTTTTCGTCTCTAATATGGTGCCCAAATTTTCCGCTAAAATTTCCAAGGGTGGGAATTTTTTTTACGACAAAAAATAAAATTTAGAAATGAAAAAAAATTTCGTCACTTATTATTTTATTTATTTTAAGCATTTAGTGACGAAATTTTGTTTTCGTCTCTAAAAATAGTACAATTGGAGAAAAAATCTTATTTTCATTACTAAAAAATGTATATTTGGAGACGAAATATTTTTCGTCATGCGTTTTCATCACCATAGACCTTTTTGTTGTAGTGCTCTTTCATGTTTAGACGCACCTCTTATTTGATGTTTTTCTCATTTAGTGGACTTAACTATCACTTTGGGACAAATTGATTAAAGAATGGAAAAGACTAAAGAAATTGCTAAAATGAACCAACCCACATAAAGAAAATGAGTCATGTTTCAATGAGCCTTGAAGCATTTCTACCTCCCTCTTTGAGCTTACTCCATGATAGGAAGGAGGGGTGGTTATTGATTCATTGCACTCATTGATTTTTGTCGAAAATCATGTTCTAACTCATTAAGCAATCAATTTGCTTATTGATGGTTTTAGAAATGACTTCGTTCTTCTCTTGAGGCTTTCCATGACAAAAAAGAGTAGAAGGGACAAACAAAAGTCAGAATAACTCTGTCTACACTGTTTTCACTTCAGAGCACAAAAATAGGATTTCGCATAAAATTAAGGCACAACCAACCTTATTTTGGCCCGGCTAGGCTTCACTGGGAGCTGGCCAGCCATCAATGTTTGGTAAAGCAGTATGTTTTGTAGAAGCAGAGGGCAGTGACTGAAGGTGAAATGTGACAGATTCCAAGGAAGATAGACAGAGTTACTTCTGAAACCGCTATGAGCATGCCATCCTTGTGCTTCCATCGTAAATTTTAAATTAATGATTTCAATAATGTTGTAATTATCATCATCGTAATTAATATGGTTGTAGCAATGATTCGTTAGATAGTTAGCTTACTTTATTGTAATAAATTAGCTAGTTAGTTAATTATAGCTTAGCTAGTTAGTTACTTATTCATTCACTTGGCTTTGTAATAATTAGTTTAAAGCCGGACATTCGGACACTTTTGTGCGAGGGCCAAACTTATAATAATGTGTATGTCTTCCAACTTCACGTCTTTCTCCCTTTTATTTACTTGCTAATGATGGATAGTTTAGAACATCATGTTTCATTTAGCATATTTCATGTTCGCATCCACTTGTCTTGTATGCATCAAGGCTCGGTTCATCATTCTAACAAAGAATTACCGTTGATTACTTCGTTAAATACGTGTTTAAACGCATGCCATCAAATTGATTCACATATCATAATTAGTACCCGAGCCTATTAGTTACATATCGCATGTGTTGCATTAGTCATTTTGTATCCGTAGAATCATGCATTTTTTCTAACTCTTTTGTTTCTTTTGGCTCGCCTCAGAGTACTAAGTGAGCATTTTTGCTTTAGCATACTGCATGAGTGTGATTGTTGCCATGTTTAGCATGCTTACCATGAGGCTAAGTGCTTAATTGATAAATTGCTTGAATGCCTGTGGATGAAGGCTAATTGCTTGAATTAGAATACTTTGATTAATGTATATATGAGATCACTTTTTCCAGTGGTACATATTCGAAACAATTTTCAAAACAAACATGAATCAAAGTGTTTCAATTTTTACAAATTAGTCTATACTTGTGTGCGCATCACGTAGTAATATTAGCCTAATAACCAAAACAAGAGCATATAATGTAAATAAGATTCACATCATGATTAGTAGAGGCCGATCTTTGATGGGGTGAGTGGGGTGCTCAATTCATGACCTTCCTCTCTCGTACTTAAGTTCCCGAGCCGAGACACTTTGGTGATGACGAATAAGTGGCCTTTAGCACGAGTCTAGGGTTTCCTAAATTTTCTAAAAAATATTTCGGTGGCGACTCTGAAATCTGACAAAGTAGTTCAGTTTTGGCATTTGATTCAAACATCGATTTTCCAAAAGAATTGCCGGATTTGGACTCATTTGTATTTATCTATTTTACATTGCACTTGTGAAATCAAATTCAGAATCACAGGAGTCCGAATTGTAGGGCTAGTCGTATCCGAAAGGAACACAAAAAGCAAACTACACGAGCCATCATACTAGTAACCTTAAACACCCCAAGTCTAATCAAGTCACCATCTCCATGGGACAGAAAAAATTTGCATAACCAACAAATAAAGAAAACTGACAGAAAAGTTTCACCCTTTGCCGCACTAGTAATCCTGGAAGTCACTGAAGACTTGGTCCCTTTGCACAGTTCGAGATCGAGTTGTGTTAATAATACCCGAAGGGTTACTAGTATCCTTAGGGCGTTGAGTTTTGTTCCTTGAAGCCCTCTTGGTTGATTTATGGTACTTGACTTCCCCTTTAAACCAAAATTTTATCTAGCTAGTAATCCTTACCACATTCTTCTTCGACTCCTTATAAAGCTGATGGTAAACAAGGAATAAATATTCGCAACTGACAAGAAGAAGGAAATTCTTGTCCCTCATATTACTGGCCAACTCTTGGGCATTTGGCACCACTTCATCGTATATTGCACCCCTAATAGAAAGTCCACCAAGCTGACGTAGTCCCATAGTGGGATAGATATTTTGCCTATGAAAGTGTGAAGGATATTAGTGGATGGACACCAAAACTCACAAAAGGTCCGCATAACACTATGTAGTCGGTCATATGAAAACAATGAGACATAAATTGCATCATAAATACCCGCCTGCTGTAGTACTTCACGATGTTGCCTCAATATATCCTCCAACCACTCTCAATATCCTTCACAAAAAGAAGGCTCTACTACAACCTTGAAAATAGTGCCCCATGCAACCTTGTAAGCCCAAACCACACCCTAAGGGTAGGAAATGAGCTAAGATCCTCAATTTCTTCACGGTTAGATGACTTTAATAATAAAACCCTATAGTGTGACAGGCCTTTAACTAATTGACATGAAGTCTCATGAGCCTATTGCGCCAAATAAAAAGAACCATCAAACGACTCGAGCTTCAAGCCCAAGCACCAAGGAAATGAGGGTGAATTGGAAGAGTAGTCCCCTCCTCAATAGCATCACTAGAGTCTTCAAGAATGGACAAATATCCTTTTTTGAAAGTCTTGAAGTACACCATCACTAAGTGATAAAACCAAACAATTATTATAAAAAAAAATGCATGCATTGTGGAGAGACATATATGATATATGATCATGACGTAAGTCAAACTAATCACCTATGGTCGAATGGGTGGTGATGGAAGTGTTTACTTCACTACCCAATATCCAAGTGGCTAGTTCAACAGGCGCATTCCCCCACATAAGTCAAACTAATCACCTATGGTCGAATGGGTGGTAATGGAAGTGTCTGCTTCACTAGCCCAATATCCAAGCTGCTAGCTTGATAGGCGTATCTCCCCACATAAGTCAAGCTAATCACCTATGGTCGAATGGGTGGTGGTGGAAGTGTATACTTTACTAGCCCAATATCCAAATGGCTAGCTTGACAGATGCATTCCCCTATATAAGTCAAACTAATCACCTATGGTCGAATGAGTGGTGGTGGAAGTGTCTACTTCACTAACCCAATATCCAGGCGGCTAGCTCGATAGGCACATTCCCCCACATGAGTCAAACTAATCACCTATGGTCGAATAGATGGTAGTGGAAGTGTCTACTTCACTAGCCCAATATCCAGGTGGCTAGCTCGATAGGCGCATTCCCCCCACATAAGTCAAACTAATAACCTATGATTGAATGAGTGGTGGTAGAAGTGTCTACTTCAATAGCCTAATATCCAAGCGACTAGCTTGATAGGCGCATTCCTCCACATAAGTCAAACTAATCACCTATGATCGAATGGGTGGTGGTGGAAGTGTTTACTTCACTAGCCCAATATCCAGACGGCCAGCTCGATAGGCGCATTTCCCACATAAGTCAAACTAATCGCCTATGGTCGAATGGATGGTGGTGCAAGTATCTACTTCACTAGCCCAATATCCAGGTGGGTAGCTTGATAGGCGCATCACCTACATAAGTCAAAATAACCAATTATGGTGAAAGGGTAATGGAGTATATTATTCAATTATTCTTACAAAATTGTTATTTTATAGGCAATAATAAAATGCAATTTCCAAAGAAGGTTTTCCTTGTCAATTAGAAAACACAAAGTAGCAATATGAGAAAGAAATTAGCTCGATAGGCGCATTTCCCACGTAAGTCAAACTAATCATCTATGGTCGAATGGGTGGTGGTGGAAGTATCTACTTCACTAGCCAACATCCAAGCAGCAGCTCGATAGGCACATCTCCCACATAAGTCAAAATAACCAATTATGGGAAAAGGGTAATGAAGTACATTACTCAATTATTCTTACAAAATTGTTATTTTATAGGCAATAATAAAATGCAATTTCCAAAGAAGGTTTTCCTTGTCAATCAGAAAACACAATGTAGCAATATAGGAAAGAAATTGCTAGAAAAAAAAAAAAGTGGTGATTGGCACGGGTACTAGTGCAAAGTTACAAGCATCAAAGTATATGTATACAGGCCACCAAGTCATGTATATACGTATGCAAGCCATCCAGTCATGTATAATATGATTCATAGATTGATGATACACATGTTTGTGTAGATAAGCAAGCAAGAAAAGATAGGTATTCAAGACATATTGTACCTGTGGTGACATTATGCACATTTATCCAAAAAAAAAAGAGGGTTGTTTGTGCTGTTCATGCTCACAATCAATGAGTATTATATACATACGTATATAATGAATATTATATATGCATATATATAAAAGTCTTACCTTGACAAACACAAGGTAACAGTCAGTCTCCAATATAGCTTATCAATGTGGCTTGAAGGATGATGAGCAAAACAACAACATAGATTTAGCAAAGTTTAAAGCAACTCATTATCAATCATGTATATAACTAAATAGGCGGCTCCTAAAATATGCAAGAAAGAGGAACAATCAGTTGCTGTTCTCAAACCTATGAGGCAACTATGCTAAGAGTTCTTTATATATGCTTCAGAGCCTCATTTGCCCTAGAAGGCCTTATTATTGTTTTCCTTGTGTGGAAGATTCAGACCAACTTTCGTTTGTAAACATGAAAATCGTTTCCTTGACTGATTAGGTGCAAAAGGAATTAATGGAGAAGTAATGCAATGACAAGATATGGATCAATCACACTGAAATAGTGCATGGAATAGGCTTCAATTACTCTTTTTTGCCATCCATGTCTTTGGTTTGTTTAATTTGAATTATTCAATTGATTGATGGATGAAAATAAAATAAAATTGTGGGCACGTGTGATGTTTTGCTTGAGGGATGTTACCCCAAGTAAATAAATCATAAAGAAAGTGACGTTATCAGCAAACCCATGAAGAGCTTAGGAAAGGCCTTCATATAATTTGATGGTCTCGTAGCATATATATATATATTTTATGTTTACTTCAAGTCCCACTTTTGATACTAGCAAGCAAACATCAAATAAGAGTCTTGAAGTGGGGCAATTTGTAGACACTTAAATTATTATGTGTCTTGATCACCGTCTGATTAATCAAGACAAATAAATTTTCTTGATTAATCAAAATTAAGATGGTCAAAATTTTCAAATGAATGTGGGTCATACTAAAATTATGGATCTTAACCCATTTTAAATTATGGGTCACACCAAAAAAGGAGTGAACTTATTTTGACAATTGGGTCAACCCAAAAGTGTGGGGCCCACAAAAATATTTTGTCAGAATTTAGTGGAATAATTCAAATTTAAATTTAAATTTCAATGTAAATCATTTTTATAATAGATAAATTGCTTGTTTCTTGGAAATTAAAATCAATTTTGGAGTTTTCAAAATTAACCCTCCCTTTTTTAACCTATAAAAAAGGCTCTCATTAAGGGGATAGGGGGACCCATTTTTTTGGTTAATGGTCTTGCAAGCTCTTAAGTAATCTCGAGATTCTGCCAAATTCTCTTTTTAAAATTCCCTCTAAAGTTTCTCAAACTTAAAAGAAAGGATTATCAAGCACTCTAAACTTGTGCCAATCCTTTCAAGTTACAAATACAAATTTGGTCTCTCTTTTCAAAGAGATTATTTCAAGACTCGTTCGAGATCAAGCCGTTCAAGCCCGAGATCAAGCCTTTATTGTCCAAGTTTCTCTATTCAAAGACTTGAAGAAATTCATCAACTTATCTAGTTCAACAACAAGCTTTTATAGTTGTTGAATTACGTCAATTTCGGAGATCAAATCAAAGGATTTGTTCTTTTGTAATAGAGCAAATCACAGAGAATTGTACCAATTTATTATAATCAATAAAATTACTTATTTGTGCATTTATTTCGTGTCTCAATTGCAGCTACAAAATTTGTGTTTACATAAAGATAAGAAGGCTTATCCAAATTTAACTATAACTCAATTTTGTGACAAATTTAACACAAGTTTTATTTTGTTTTGTTTTTGTTTTTTGGTTCAAATTTCATCACAATCAGTCACTGTCCACCTTTTTCTTTAAGTATATGGAAAAGGCATTGAATTCGACATGTCATATACGTGACTATGATTCCACTTTAGGAGTAGGGATGGCAATTTGAACTCGGTCCGACGGGAATTTGATCCCCTGACCCCGATTAGAATGATTTTTTTCCCAAAAATACCCCCGACGGGTCAGGGATGGTATTCGAAAATAAATTCAAGACAATTTTCAAGCCAAGGATAGCGATACATTCCTTATTTCCCCAAACTGAAATTATTATTATACCCCTCTATCTATTCATATATATACCTCTCTGTCACACATTCACTTACTCTCTCTTTCTCTCTCTCATCTACTCTCTTTCTGATATCTCACCAATTTCACTCTCTCACCGTAGATCATTGTCTTGACGGCGGCGACAGTGTGCTAAGAGCTTCGCGTAAGAAAAATAGAGAGGAGAGAGAGAGAGAGAGAGAGAGAGAGAGTGAAGAGAGTCACCATAGACCTCACGACCCTCGTCCTCTTCACAGCGCCACTTCTTTACCAACTTCTTCGTCGATCTACTCCGCCGCCCTCCTCCGTCCCATATTTGGAGCTTATCTCTCTCTCTCTCTCTCTTCTCTATCTTTCCATCTCTCTCTATTCCTCTCTTTTTCTCTATGTTATATATATATATATATTATAGATTTGAGCTCAGATTTGTGAGATCTATGTTAGATCTGTTATTGATGAAGTAATGATGATTTGATATTTTTTACATGATGTTGTTCAGAGTACAATGAAACTTTTTATTGCCCTTTCATCAATTTTCTTTGCAACCAAACACAGGGTTACATGATGATAATGATCTGCTATTTTTTTTTTTTTTTTTATGATCTTGCTTTTGTAATTCTTGAGAGAGATGGAACTCGTCAATGCCTCTCGTCTTCAGTCTGATTCTTTGAGACTAAAGCTCTCTGATTTTGAAACCTGGGATTTGGTCATGACTTCAAAGCAAATCTTGAAAGAGCTCAAGGGTCTCTAGAAAGATCCTCCATATAGCTTCAAGGTAGTTTTCAAAAAAAAAAAAAGGGACGTGAAAACCCGATCCCTATTTGGGGACGGGGGGTGATGGGTTCCCCGTTAGGGATCTGGAGTGGAGACGAGAAATTTTGTATTTTCGAGGATTGGAGATAGGGAGTGTAATCTCCGGTCCTGTCCCGACCTATTGCCATTCTTATTTAGGAGCATTCAACGTTTATACTTTGTGTGTGGGAAAGTTGGTATTTTATTTTTTTTATTTATTTATTTTTGTCAGAATTGGAGCATATAGGTAAATAATAGAAAAAAATAAAAAATATCTAAAGTTTGACATTGCCACAAAATAAATATAAATTTTTAATTTTATCAATTTAAACTCTAATTTTTTTATTTATTTTCAATCTAAACTATATCTTATTTTTTTAACTAAAATCGATGAAAAAATTAAATATCCCCCCCCCCCCCCAAAACAAAACAAAGTGAAGCCTCTTCATTTTTTCTTTCAACTCCTATCTTAATACCAATTGTACCCCTAATCCCAAATCCAAACCCAAACTTTAACCATAATCATAACCATAATCCCATTCCCACCAACTCCGGCAACCACTACCGCTAGCCTACCTTTGCTGCTGCGTCGATCCCCACCATCCACGGCCGCCACAATTGACGCTACTTTGAACCAGTCCAGCACTACGCATTCTTTGGGCCCCTTATTGTTAGCGATTCAACTCCTCCTAACACCGCAACCCAGATGTCCCCAACCCACTACCTAATGCCGACAATAACCCAGATGTCTCCAACCCACTACCTAATGCCGACAATCTAGCATCCTATAACTCCGCGACCCAAACTTCTCCATCCTCAAAACCAACACTATGTACGAGAGAGAGAGAGAGAAATCTGAGGTAGAAGAAAATGGAGTAGGTCGGAGGTGATGACTGGTGAATGAGAGACGTCAGATCTGGAGAGTTGAGAGGGAGATCAGTGACGAAGAAGGACCTGAAAGTGGGTCCTTGCAGGAGAAGAAGGCTGAGGAGAGAATTGCAGTTCTGGGAAGAGAAAGGGTCTTTAGAGGTAAGGAAAGGATTTACAGGAGGCTGTGGGGTGGTGGTTGCGATGGCAGAACAACTATAAACCTAGAAGAAGAAGAAGAGAGAGAGAGAGAGAGCCCAAATTAAAGAAAGAAGTGGAAGAGGGTCGCAGTGGTGAGAGATGGTGGGAGGTTGGTCATCGGTGGGGAGGCATTGGGATGGTTGCTCCAGCAGGCCGCCAATCGGAATGGAGTGGAGGTAGAGGTGGAGACGAGGTTGGGATTAAGGTTAGAAGGATAGAGATGGAGTTAAAAATAGAAATTAGCAGTGTTCTAAAATAACCATTAAAGATGTATATATATATTTTTTAAAAAATAAAAATAAAACGGACATAATAATATTGTGACGGTAAGTGGGATTCATTCTCACATCATTAGTGGTGACACTAATTAATATTCCTACTCGTTTTCCTAAAGTAAAATTGTAATTAAAAAAAAAACAGGAGAGGCCAGAGTCCAAAAGAAAAAGGTAAGAGCATTGCCTTCCAACTAAATTACTTTTTTTTTTTCGTCGATTTTACATAATAAAAATAGACAAATAATTTAGATTAAAAATAAATTAAAAAATTAAGATTTAAATTAATAAAATTAAAAATTTATTTTATTAAAAGACTCATGCTTTGATTTTTTTTTTTATTTTAATTATTGTTCCTAAATAATAAAAGTCTATATCATTCTAGGATAGCCAACCCCTCTAGCATCGTCTGCCAGTTGAATAGAAATACAAGGACGATGGGGGAAAAGAAAACACATGAAATCCTTCAGCAAAAAACACTCTTTGATTTGCTAGAACATCCGCAGCTTCTTTGTAAATATGATTAAATATTAGAGGAAATATCCTTTTATCTCTTAAATTATTAAGCAAAAATCAATTTGGTATTCATACTTCATATTATTTTAATTTGACTTTTAAACTTTTTTAAATTTGATTAATAAAACTTTCCGCCGTCTATTTTTGTCTACAATCAAACTGAACTTGCTGACGTATCATCAAATTTCATTAGTAATTTCATTTTACCCCCTAAACTATATCTTAAAAAATCAATTAGTCCCCCAAATATTAAAAAAAGAATTTACATATTTAATTAATCACCTAGTTTGATTCCAATTTTTTGAATTCAATTTTTTGAAAATTGAATTTTTTATTGTTAGTATTTTTTTGTTTTCACTGAATTTTTGTTAATATTTTACACAATATTTTTAGTTTTTAGATACACTTAATATAAATACAATTAAAAAGTGTAATATTTGTGAAAAAAATCTTCTAAAAATTTACTAAATACCAAAAATACAAAATATTTTACAAAATCACTAAAAACAAAAAAAATACCAAAAAAAAAAGAAACTCAATTTAAAAAAAATTAAATTTAGAAAATTGAAACCAAACAAGGTGAATAATTTTTCGTCTAAAAAATGAATAAATTAAATTTTAAATAAAAAATTTGAGCATTAATCTTGTCGAGTATTCTTTAAACAATAATTCAATTTTAATTTTTTTTTACCTACTTCGTTTTGAAATTACTATTACTTGATCAATTATTGAAATTAATTTGGTGAATAAACTAGTCACAATTGCACCCGCGCACACACAAAGTAGCCAAGAAATTTTTTACTCAATTAGTTTTTCCAAGATCAACTCAGGATAATTCTAAATGATGATTTTTATATTTTTTATTATTTTTTTGAAAGTATATTATTTACAATTTATTTTTTTCATTATTGAGATAAAAATTATATATTATATATTAAATATTTAAATTTAATTTTTTTTAGAGAAAATTAGTATAGAGTCCTCCCACTTTTCCTAATGGAAGAGATTCACAAAATTATTTTTTGATGTCTAAGGTCCCTAAACATATATCAGAGAAATTTGACTCTTTGTCTCTCCTCCTCTACTGCAGAGCAGCACTTTCTCTCTGTTTCTCTCTTCGAAACCCTAGAGAGAAGAGATGGGCAAAGCAACACGAGGAGCCGAGGCTATAGAGTTGGATAGGCTCGTCTTCAGAATCGAAAGCATATCGAAGACTCGGATTGATTCTATCAAGAAAACGAACGAGGTTCCTATGTCTCTTATAAATTCGTAAACTCTCTAACTATTAACTTTTACTGATGATGGGTTGCTTTGCTTCCAATTGTCAAAATTGAACTGGTTATACATACTCACTCTCTCTCTCTCTCTCTCTCTCTCTCTCTCTGATTGTTGGGTTTGATTACGGAGTTGAATGAGTTTTGAATAATCTGGGAAGTTATTGGCCAACCCATTTCTTTAGCCATCTTATCCTTCTTATTCATGTTACCCATTCCCCCTCCTTTTTTTTTTTTTTTTCAATTTTACAATGCCTAGTGAGTGCTTGATTAGTTTCCTGCAAATTATATATATACATGCAATGATTTTATATATATTATGTATATTTTCATAGATTTCACACTCACATATACCTGTACCCATGTGTGTATGTTTAATTTCATTCCTTCAATGGTTGTGCTTCTTAGTCTGCAAATCCCACTAATGTTATTGCTTCTTTTTTTTTTGGTAATCAGCTCGATGTTGTATGCACTTTCTGTCCTCCATCAACCACTCCTCCACCGTCTCTTCCCCCAACGAGTGCAACCTCTTCTTTTCCAACTTTCTCTGGATTTCTAACTAGAGCAAAGGTTGCTTGAAGAAAGGGTTGCTACGTTGTCTGGAGAAATTTTCAAAATTTCTTTGGAAAGTCTAGAGAAATTCTTCTCTGGACCAATTTTCTCTGTGATATGAATTTACTCTAGATCAATTTTCTCTAGATCAACTTGAGGGATCTTAGACATTATGAAAATATTAGATGTCTTTTATGTTATAAAATCTTAATACGAGGGACCTTAAAAAAAAATCCCTTTTTTTTTATATTTGGGGGGCTAATTAATTTTTAAATTATAGTTTGGAAAATAAAATGAAATTCCAAATGAAATTTCACGTCATATCAATAAGTTTCGTTTGATTATAAATAAAAATAGACGACTAAAGATAAATTGATCAAATTTAATTTTCATATAATAATTTAAGAAGAAAAATGATATTTTTTCTAAATAGCCCACTCCCAACCTCTTCAACAAATACCTGCAATCAAGGATTGATCTGGGAGGGGGGGCGGCCGCACCCTCAAAAATTTGGAAAATATCATATATTATACTAGAAATTTTAAAATAATTTAAAATTATAGGAGTTCGCACTCTCAAATTTTTTTTAAAATAATTTCAAAATTATATAGAGTAGCCCTCTAATTTGTAGTTTGATAAACATGTTCAGTGCTACTTGTGCAGTCCTAAGAAACATAATTAATGATAGAAGCAAATCGAATCAACGAGCTGAGGCAGATGGAGTTTATGATTCCATTACATCTTTTGAGTTTGTCTTCATCTTACATCTTATGAGGGATATCATGGAGATTACTGATGATCTTTGCCAAGCTTTGCAAAGTAAATCTCAAGATATATTAAATGCAATGCATTTGGTGTCTACAACGAAAATACTTATTAAAAAATTTAGAGAAGATGGATGGATTCCATTGTTGGAGAAAATTAAATTATTTTCTAATGATCATGGTATACAGATTCCTGATATGAGTTGTCCTTATAAAGGAGGCTGAGGTCGGTCTCATTCTGAAAGAGATCAACTTACCATGGAACATCATTTTCGAGTTGATATTTTTATGGTTATAGTTGGTTCTCAGTTACAAGAATTAAACAATATGTTTAAGGAAGATGTAATGGAATTGTTTGTTCTTAGCGCAGCTTTGGATCCTAGGGATGGTTATAGATCATTCAAAATTGAGGATATTTGCAACTTGCAAATAAATTTTATCCCATGGATTTCTTCGAGTAAGAAAAATTGCATTTGAAATATCAGTTGGAAAACTATAAGCTTGATATTTCCATACTTTCCGAGTTTCAGAAGCTGTCAACCATTTTTGAGTTGTGTCAAATGTTGGCAAAAACAAAAAAGTCGACAAGTTATCGTTTTATTGATAGATTGATCCGCCTTGTATTGACTTTACCTGTTTCAACTGTTACATCAGAACGTGCATTTTTAGCTATGAAACTCATTAAGTCTAAATTGTGCAATAGGATAGAAGATGGTTTTCTGGCTAGTTACTTGATTACGTACATTGAAAAAGACATTACTCGAGGATTTGATGTAGATTCTATCATCCATGCTTTTGATATTATGAAAGAGCGTCGAGTTCAATTGAAGATGTCTAATTTTAGTAAATAAATGCATGTAGAAATAGTTACTACTTTTTATAAGTGAATATGGGCAAAAAAATATTCTCAATTGTATAATCATCTTTTGGTACTCAACTATGTTGACAAGGAATATATAGTTCAATATTTTATCGTAACATTATTGATTTTTTTCATATTAGTAGAAATTAGTATTGAACTTCAAATTTTATTTGTTAGAGGTTAAACGTACTTTGATCCTCCCAAAATCATAATCCTCGATCCGTCCCGCCTGCAATCATTTATAAAATTTGCGAGGTGGTGATTTTCTTGGATGGTCCAAAATGTGAGTTGTTTATAGAGCACTGCATTACATCAGTTTCCACTTCCAAGTTCATTACGTTGTTGTCAAGAGCCAGCTTGAGCCCATCTCGGATGGCCCAGAATTCAGCCATGATGCTAAAGCAAACACCAATGTTTCTAGTAAAACCACACACCCGTCCACCCAGATGATACGAATCAGTCCACCGGCGAAGGCTTGGCCCAAATTTTCTTTACTCTGTATTTGGTTGGAAGATTTGTAAAGAGATTTAGAAAGAAAAAGAAAGAAAAGTGTTTGAAAATGCAAGTATATTCTATTTATATTTTTTCCACCTTTTTCGTTTTCCTTTTTAAATCCATTCACAAATCCTCAACCAAACACAGTGTTAGATGCGCCATCCGTATTAAGCTTGAAGGATCCATCCCATTTTGGGGGTGTCCACTTGACAATTATGGGTGTTGGCTGATTCTTTTTAGGACAGTGAGTGGAATAAAATTGCCATTCCATGGTCTGAGCTACAGCCCTTGAGGGATTGAGTAAAGAAGGGTGGTTGGGTCGAAAATGCGAGTATTCCTGTTTTTCCAGATGTTCCAGCAAGAGAAGAGTGATGGCAGTAGGAAGAACAATTGGAATTAGCCCAATTGGCTAGATTATCTGAGAATAAGGCTAGAATAGGAGTAGGGATATCCAAAGCTTCCCAGAATTTTTTAGCCTCCAAACACTCCCTTAAACTATTTATTTTACTTTCAGTTCACGCAAATTGTATGAGGGGAAAAAAACAAAGAATTTTCAGCTTTTCCCATTTAAAGCTTGACATGGTGATCAAAAGAGGCCAAATTATTAAGCCGAATCCTTCTCTTTGTTAAGTCGCATCTCTACCATACGATGAATTTCTTTAATCTAATCGTATGATGGAGAGAAGTCTTAATACAGGAGAAAAGGAATTCAAATACAGAATCTTCTGCCTTTGCTTGTCCAAAATGGGTAATAATTAACTCATTTGTATCACTGTGGAAAAGAAGAAAAAACAAGAAACCACAAATAAATAGAATTGAGGCTTGTTAAGGCGTCACTCAACTATACATAAACATTTCCTAAACCACTTGACACCATAAATTACTTTTCGGTCAATTGTAATCGAGATCAAATCTAGTTTAATTGATTGTGACCTGTCAATTATAGTCTATCGATTCAAACAATAAATTATCTTTTTTAAATGATTTATTATTTATTTTTTGCAGGATACATGACAACAATATGCCTCTTGCAAGGTAGCTGCCCACTTTATAGCCATCAAAGGTGGCACCGCGTCCAGCAAGTACTTAAGGCAATTTCCACCTTTTACGTGGCAATGTGCATGAGGAGAAGAAAAGCTACCAAGGAAAGTTTTTAAGCTGTGGGTTTTTGCCTATAAATTGGCAAAAGAGGAGACATGCATAAAAAACAACACTCAACAAATAGATTTCTTCTTTAAGAATAGTTATTCTCATTAGGAGTAGTCTCACTAATTCAGTAATTCTGTAATCAATTACTTGGTTCTTGTTTTTGATTCTTGTAATCGGTAAATATTTTCAATGTTTTAATTTTCAATTTCAATTTGTTTCTCACTCAATTTCCTTCAAAGAAGTCCTTGACATTTTCAAGGCATAGAACTCAACCACATTGTTTAATATGTTATTATATTGTAAAGATTAAGTTTTATCTCTTGATATTTCTCTGTCGATTGACCCAAACTTTGTGCTGATTGTATGACATTACCACCTTTTACGTGGCAGTTTTATCTGTTGATTTTTACTAACATAAATTGGCATGCCCAGTGAGACCATTCTAATTTAGAGTTATGGCGATAAAGAAGCAAACTAATGCGTATGGAATCATGTCTTCAAGTGGCATGTTTACATCTTGTGTATATTTTCTATTGGGAGAATCCAATCAGTGAACCAAGCAGCTGCTTTAACAACTATTCATCAAAAGACTATTCAGGCTGATTGAGCAATGGCCAAACACATTTTGATGAAATGAAACAAGCCGTCCTTTATATGCACCAAAGAAGGGTTACCAAAATCAAGAGATCATATATGGGGTATTTCATGCAACATTTCATTCAGATTCAATAACCACGGGTCAGTTAATGGAAAAAGGAACTGCAACAACCGGTCACAAGTGCATGCCAGCTTGTCACTATTGTAATTTGGGTATAGACCTATTTGGTGCCGTTTAATTGATTATCAGAAAGTAGAAAATAAGAACATCCCTCCCTCAACTTCTTGATCAATAATCAGTTTTTTGTTTTTTTTTTTTTAACTTGGAAGTTATTTTGGTCTTACAAACTACAAACAAAAGTTGTAACAAACATTCTAGCACAAATTTGAATATATATATATATATATAAAGCTATAAGCATCCTCAATAAGCTTCACCAAACAGGCAAAATTCAATTCAATTAAATGTAGTACAAACTCAGTCAAAACAGCTTATCTCAGATAAAAGAATTGCCGACAAATAGATAACAATGGCATATGCCAATTGCTAGGATATACTCAGGCTAAAAGTTTGTGCTGAAGTAGTAATGTCAAACAATCAGCTAGTACTGATGTCTGAACAACCAAACATTATCAAAAGGCTAGTCCAATGACTGACTTGGTAAGATCTCCAGGCCTGTTTCAAATTGAACTTGTACAAAATGTATAGGGCGTCATTCAAAGAATACACAAATACCCATTCGACTTCTCAAATATGAGGTTCACTTAGAGCCAAATTCAGTAGGGAGCTGTTACAGGTCAACAAGTTCATTTCAGAGGGAGGGGGTTGACAAAAACGAACAAATTTGAATTACACAGAAGAATAAACAATTAAGGATATAAGGGAAAAACAGCACAGAACGGGTAAAACCCCTCCCTTGTCCTAAACTAAATTGAACTGAAGTCACTATTCAGTTGGAAAGGTGAGAGACAGAGAGCATTTGGATGTACCTTAGTAATCCACCGTCCCCTTCACTCACTTAGGTTGCACCTGCGAACATAGGGATGATCAAACTTGATATACCTGGTCCAGTATGACCGGTATTTTGTCATTGCCAATTCTAGCCATGGTTTCATGTTTCCGTTGTAGTGTATAACAGCTGCATTCTCAATTTCGGACCGATCAACACTTGGATTATAACCGAGACCAAGCACATGCCACGACTTGTCAAGCGGGTGTGTCAGCCGATAAAATGTCATCAGTCCCGGAGGCAAAGTTCCAAGCTTCCAAAGTACCCTATCTTCATTCTAAAACAACCACCAGAGCAGGAACAAAAAAGTAAATAAATAAAGGAATTCAGAAATGTTGAAAAATGAAGCATTTTGAATTGAAACTTGAAGGGTGGCAATAAGAAGTTTAGTTTAAAGGACACCAAATCACCACATGAAAAACAACTGTACATACAGGTAAAAATTTAAAGAAATAAATTAATATAAAATGCCCACTATTTCCTTTAACAACATAATGCGACTGATTTCCAATAAAGTAAACTTGCCAGTGTCATCCCATTTTTATATCAAACAAGAAAATCAGAGCCTCAAAATAAATGCAAAGTTTTTTGAACTACTAACCATATTCTGCCACTTATGATATATGCCAGTGATATCTTTCTTTTTCCACTCCTCGAGATCAAAAATGTTCATCCCATATGCCCAACCACATGCATTGGGATCAAAGTTTCTTGCAATATGAGGATTTGAAAAGTTCAGATACTTGTCGAAACGGTGAAAGCTCTCACCACATGTTTCCACTGCACCGTTCACTTTTCCATGGAGATCCACTGACCACAATCCTGTCAAGTCCTTTTGGACGACAATATCATCATCAAGAAACAGAATCTTATCCAACTTGGGATAAACCTGAGGGAGATAAAACCTAAGGTGGTTGAGCATTGAAAGATATTTCGGGTTCCTGTACTTGAGATTAGAAGAGCCAGCAGTGGGATGATCTGCCTTGAAATAGTACTCCTTCATGGCAGCAGACTCTAACTGCCTCAGAACTGGGCAGTAGGATGAGTTGAGCCACTTAAATTCATCAACATTTTCAACATGAATGGTGGCTTTTCTGGGAGGGTTCAAGAGAAACCACATATTCATAGCTCCAAAGTTCAGCTTATCAGTAACAAGATGAAATACATGTTTCTGTGGCTCCTGCAACACCGTCAAGTGGCATATTTAGGCTATAGCAAAGAAATATAATAAGTAAACCTGCATGAGCCCTAGATCCAAAACTGATTTCTCAATCACTGTATCAAGATACAGGGATCATATTAAATGGTGAAAGATCAACCAAAAAGGACACCCACTTGAAGAATGTCAATGGCAAACATATAAATGGTCAGAAGCAATTTTGAACAAAATGATTTTAAAAACCTTCACCAACATTATCTTTGAAAGTGTCAACCGTGCAAATCATCTCACCTTCACTACTATATTCCATTGATATGTTATTATGGATCATTTGGATATGTGGAACGGGAATGGGAATAGGAACGTGATATTCCACTTATTTTAGGTACGATAAGTATAGACTACATTATTAGAATTTAAGGTACTTCTAGAGCAAGCTCTTAAAAAACATTTAAAAAAATTATTCTACAGCAATTTTCTTTTAACAATTAGACAACTAATAAAATATAGTTCTTTTTTAACAAATTAATCATGTAAAAGAAAATCTCTATGATTATGAGCATTATGATTCATTCTTATAAATTTTGTCCTACCAATATTCCATTCTTCCTAGATTTGAGTTCATTATACTTGATTTTTTTATTCCTTCTAAGAAAACCTTTGGAGTGCAGTTTTGGGAATGCTTTGGATCACTAAAAATCCGGGGATAGTGGAGTTAGGAGTAAAAATGTACAATGATTCAGAATGTGTGTTCCAAAACCCTAAATTGTTTGGGTATTGCATTTTTTGATAACTCTATTGAAACATTCATTTGTGTGCAAGATCAAATTATCGAAAAGAGCTCTATATTTCAAGCCACCTATACCGGAATATGTCAAGGCTAATAGGTCATGCTGCTGAAAGAGCAAATTCCTTAATACAAAATAATTTAACATGTAACCTATTCTTTCAAGAGATGTCACCACTGCTATTTATAATCAAACAATGAACCCACATGACACATTGGTACAGAGTCTACTACCTTAGCATTCATGATGGTTGAGTTGACAACAACTGATGCAGCCAAAACGTTGTCAGAGAAGAGAGCATAATGGTAAAGTTTTGGATTTTCCAAATTCTCACTTCTAGGGAACTTTCTTTTCTCTGGTGGAAGGAGATAGTAATCTATGGTTAAGCGCATGGATAAGCAGTGTATTCCATTAGGAATAGTCTTGGCCGCTAGCTGGCTCAGGAATGTGCTCTGCTTTTTCAAGCTCCTAACTTGCTCATCTGCCGATTGAAGCATTGCTCTCAGCTTTCCCGTGACCAGTTTGCAATCATACAGTTGCTCTCTAGCTTTTGAGAGCACTTGGCCCATAGATTTGATTTTCTCAGGTGCACTGTATAACATATTTCTTAGTTAAAATAAAATGAAAAGTACCAGAACCACAAATATGTAGAATATGATGAAATGAAAAGACAATACATGCACAATGATAATATACTTGCACTACCTGCGAGGTAGATCAGCATCTGCAGTTGCTTCCCCTAAAGCACGCTGACTGTCTTTGATCCGACTCTGTAGTTCTTGGGCCAAACCAGGGCTCTTCTTCATATTTGCAATGCTAACATATACCCTTGCCATAATAATTTGATCTCGCATCAAGCGTACTGTTGAATCAGTATTCTCATTCTCATTTTCTTTCCTCCATATACTGTATTTCCCCAGAACTGCTGAGTCAACTGATTTGGAACGTTCAATGGCTGCATTTTCAAGTTTTACATTTACTTCATCGTCTTGTTTTACTAAGTCAGCTGCCCGTTTTTCCCATCTTTTCTCTCTCAATTGCTGCAGAAAAGATTAAACAGATAAAAATACAAACTTAAAAAAGGTAATGCAGCTAAAAGAAAGGCACAGACAGATATGCAGATAATAAGCAGAAGGTTGAAGATATTTTTCAATTATGCAAAGAACTAAAACCATTGAAAACACACAATGTATGGATTAATGATATTTACCCTTCGTGCTAGTTTTGCAGGTGTATCAACAAATTGAGAGTGATCATCTGCAAGAATAGAAGGTTTATATATTTAATACATATAAATATGTAAGCTAAGCAGTTTAAAGATTAAAGGCCAGGTGAAATATTACCACGAGAAGAATCATCACGTTTTCCTGTAGGGTTCTCTTGTTTGATGTTTGCAACTATTTGGTTCGGCTTTAAGCACAATCAAAACAAAACAGTGTCAAAAACTGTATGTTAGACAGTTTCTTGCATCATAAAATGTGAGGAAAAAACAGGAGCACCAAAATCAAACTAAAGCCTGATAGTATCCTGACCTCAACAGAAGTGGCATTATTCTCAGCCGAAGTTTCTAGCCCAACAACTTTCCAAGAAGCAGACAAATTGTTTTTTCTGAAAAAATCAAGACTCAGAGGTCCCAAATCATTTGTGTTGGCTGTAATGACGTCAAACACCTAAAAGATGTGCATAATTAGTGTGCCAGGTAATGGGGAAAATGTCAAAAATGAAAAACTACCACTAATTAACCAAAATGAGAAAGTTGGAGCACAATAACAAGATAAACCTCTAACTACATCATCAAATCAAACTTGCCTCTTTTGAGAACAGAGATTTAACATGTTGCAAAGCCAGCTTTTCTCTCCAATCTACATCCTGTAAATTCAATGTTTCCCACACTGAATAACGAAACAGAATGGAATTGCAATCCAAAGTATATAAGCAGCAAAATGGGTACCTCTTTACTAGAACCAGCTAAAGAACCACTTTGATCTGCAGAAGAAGAAAAAATTAGTTTGACACTAACTGATATTCAATAACAAAGAGAGAAAACAAATTGAAGTGAGACCAAAAAAAAAAAAATGGTACTCGAATGGATTTTGCAGACTTTGATTAACTGATAGTTAAATTGAACATCACAGAAGACCATAGCACAAGTTCAATCATCAGCATCCTAAAACATAAGTATATGATTTCATTTATTTAAAAAAAAAAAAAAAAAAAAAATCATCTGATGAACAAGGAATTTGTTAAGCCGTCTTATGGATATATACACCAAGTTCACATTAAAGCGTATAACAATTGCAAAAGACCCCAAATCTGTAAAGGACCAAATATTATTGATCAATTGACCAAATAGATCCTACCATATAAAGTAAAACTTGCATTCCGTCAAGAACAAAGCCAGAGAGAATCAGAACCAAAGATGTGACCTAAAAATAAGTTGCATAGAATCACTTGAAAATGGTTTGGGATAATACTTTGGAGACCAGTACATATTTGTGAGATTGGTGAGGTAGGGAGTTTTATGGCAGTTTGTATAACATGTATAACTCAGCAGAATGCGAGGACGACGTGACATGGCGAACATCGAAGTAAGGTAACTCCTAGGTCCATTCTTCCTATAAGGTGCATGCAGAAACTATTAAGACTTGATTCCTATAGAGTGTCGTTGTTAAAATCAGGATCCTATGTAGAATCAAAAGGGGGTCTCATGGATTGGATCAAGGATCATAAGATTCTACTTTCTATTAAAAATAATGTAAAATTACAAATAAGAACGATGCATATTAACAATAAGGTGAAAAATCAAAATCCTACCTACAATCCTACAATGATCCCACACGATCTTACCTCAAACCTGCTATAACACCGATTCTAAAATGATTTGGATCATTTTGGCAATTTAGGGTTGTATGATCCAAATTGCATGTGGAGAAGTGTTGAAGATCAAACACTCAATGTGGTATCTCGTGTATTGTAAGTAATCCAAAGCCCAATTTTGCATCCATAGAAATTGATATAATCTGAATTGATTAACCGAACTAGAGGATGTAATAAGACTACATATGGCAAATATTGTAATTGACAGCATAGTTTTTGTTTAACAAAAATATATAGGAATCAACCTCTTAGTTAAAACTAAGGAGAAATTATGGAACCTAAAGGCCATTGAGTAGATAAGATGAAGAAATGAATACAAAATGTGACTTTACACGTCATAGAAATGAGGAATAGTTGGAAATAAATCACTAGGAGATCTCAAAATTGGGCTCATAACTTGTCCAAAAGTCATAAGAACCAATGTTTGTTGAGAGGTTTAGGCGTAGCCTTCAGAAACCTTTATTGATAGAACCATCATTGCTAGTAATTCTAAGAAGTCGAAGAAACTCAAGCTTCAAAAGAAAGTCCTTATGCCAACATCATGCCAAAAGAGATCCTCAACCGAGTCTAACCCTTCTGAACAACAAAGCAAATTCCCCCAAAACCTCAAACCAGAAATGGTTGCTTTCAAAACATTGGGTCTATAATCTTCAAGAGAAGCAATCCTTTCCACAATCAACATTTTTATGTTGATGCCTTCTCCACAAGCTTTCTTTATCCATTCCAAATCTTCAACACTGTTCTCCTACCACTACCCTAACCATCAAGCACAATGGCCAAAAACAGAAGACCCACACAAATTCAAACATTAACTTCTACCAAATTTTTTAATTTTTAATTTTGTGCATCTTTTCACACAAACCACGTTACTAGGGTTCTTTAAATCAATAAAATAGAAAGAGAAAATGGGACGGATAAAGAACAAGGAAAATGAGAAAGACAAGAAGAATTCTAACAAATATGAGTCAAATGTTCCAAGCCTCTTTATCACAAAAAAAGAAAAAAAAAAAAAAAAAAAAGAACGGAGACTATACAATAAGATTCAAACCCACAACACCCACACCTGCATGCCCTACACAAACGTAGAGCAAAACTCAAGCATCTCGTCAACTCAATATTTGTCAATCCTTCAAAATCCTAATTTGAACCTTTATATTTGCTTATTTCCCACTCTAAAAAAAAAAAAACACATAACCAAATACCCATTTGTTGTTTAGGATATAAGCATGATGTTAAACACGTAAAAGAACTTCCAAAACAAGACTCTAAGACCAATGAAAATTGTATTAAAAAAATTCCATGATGAAATATTCAATAAAATAGATAATAATCAAATTTAAAAATTAATAAATAATAAATAAATAAATCCTTATTAAAACTAAAACACTACTAAAAAAAATTAGTTATAGACCTAAGGATTTTTTTAAATTAAATTTTAGCATACGTCCAATGTAGCAAACAACTACCACAACATTTCCCCTTCTACTAAGCCTCACACAGACTTCATGTTAGAAGCTCTGAAGTTTTCAATTCTATCCCATTTCTTAGCTCAAAATCAAATAGCAAAATTTTCCATGCATGCCTCAATTATAAGACACTCTATACTACGGCACAAAATTTGTAATTTGACAATTTAGGTTGCCAGAATGGAACCAGATTTAATTTCATAGCCAAATTACTTGTCAAAATAAAATTTTCGTCGCAAAAGGAACATCACAAAGGCAAATTAGATGCATGATTTGCAGGGCTCAGGCTACTGTAGCTTGAAAAGGGTAAAAAAGGGTGACAACTATTCTAACCCAAATTCTCTTAGGTGATTCTACTTATACCACTACTTTACCTTTTTACACCCTCTATATGAGTTTTTTTTTTCCCTCCCAATTTTATCTATATGTGAAATTACCTTTAAGGACAAAACACTAAAATTAAATATATTTTGTTATCTTCTTACACCCCTTGATCTTCAATCCCTACTGCTCTTTTTCTTTTCTTAATTTTTCTTTTCTCTTACACATCTTTTTTCAAAAAGTGAAAATCATAGTATTTTGATCATTAAAGAAAGTAATGGATGAATAAATGGTGGTGAAGAACCATAAAAAAAATGAAATTGTAAATATTTTTATTTATTTGGTATGTTTTTATTTTGTTTTTCTGGACTGGTGTTCAACTTTCGTTTGGTGGTTCGAAATCGAACAAAATAAAATAGTCCGGCATCACATTGCCGAACAAAAAATATAAGTCTGGTAACCAACTATCGAATAAAAGATATATTTCCAGTAACCCCAAACCGAATTTTTTATAATTTGTTCGGTTTCTCATTACCATGTATTTTTAGTTTCATTTTTTTATATTTTTTATTTTTTTTCCTGGAAAGATTATACTTATACTCATTTTAACAACGCAAGTACTGTAATATTAGTGGACTCTAGTCATAAATTCATTACAAACGAGGTTTGTTAAGTTTTTTTTATTTTTTTTTATTTTTTATTTTTTATGAATATGATTTTTTCTTATTTTTAATTTGTATTAAGTTTTATTAATAATTTGACGTATAAATGTATTTATTATCTTTAGATTTTTAGTAATCGTGAAGTATTAATTAAATGGACTTCTGACGTTGGGAAGAAGGCTAGATTTGTCATTGTTATAAAGACATCAGATGCGAGAGACAATGGCAGAAAACCAAGACTTACACTCTCTTGTAAAAGAAGTGGTTACTATAGAGACAACAGAAAGATCAAGAGAGAACGATTGAGGTTGACAGGTCCTAAAAAGTGTGGATGTCTATTTCTATTAAGGGGGGAAAAATTATCTACAAATTACAAAAACGAATTGTGATAACATGTTTAATTGATGAATGCAAACAATGACAGATTTTATGGATACTTTATGGATATTCATAGACTTGATGTTTTTATGAATAATTTTATGGATGCGTGTTTGATTTATGAATTTTTTTATGAATGTTTCAAGAAAAAAAGTAAATCTTTCAATGTACAGCGACGGGAGCTTAGATAACTCTATTGTAGTTTGGCAACATGACACTAGAGTAATCTCATTTGTATAACAATGAATCATTGAATATGCACTTCACAGGTGACCCAAATTAATTTCTTGTTATCATCTAATTAGACGGCAACATAATGCTGGGAAAAAAAATATTGTCCGGTAACATGGCATGGAGTAATTCAAATTAATTAACGTTGTATTACCAAATAGGCTCATCACAAATTAAAAAATCATTGTTTGAAAAAAAGTGTCTATAAATGTATAGTAATAAAATGCTGGAGAGATCTATTTTTTCTGGCAACATAACACCAGAATAATATAAATTGTTTAGCACCGTGTTACCAAAATTAGTGGTGTAAAGAGATGAAATAGTTAATTTAGGGTTAGTTTTGATAATATATTGAGGGTGTAATGAGAATTATATATTTTTTTTAGTGGTGTAATGAGATGGAGGGTGTAAAGAGGTTAGCTAGTGATGTAAGTAGAATCACCCATTCTCTTATTAAAACGTTAGAAAATTTTCTCAAACCCATGATTGATTCTAAGAAATTCTGCGAAGAAAAAAAAGCGTTAAACCAACACACTATAAAAAATAAAAAAAGAAAAAGCGCATGCTCTAAACTCAATCAACCAAATTAACAGAATTGGAATAATGGGATTAAACGAAATTACAACATACCCAGGGTGAGATCTGAGAAAATGAAAGAGAATATGGTACATAGTATACTGACCAATTGAAGTCGAAGTATAGAGTCCTCGTCCGACAAAGAAAATCAAGGGCGCGAGCAGCGAAAAGCAGACGAGAATGGCAATTGGGAAGCGAGATCCACCGCTTCTGTTCCTGTGAATGCCCGCACCTGATAATCCCCTCTTGATTGCCATTTTCTGTCTCTCAAAACCCTGAAAATTAAAGAACCATATAGATTAGTATAGGAAATGACATTATTATATATAGATAAATACAAGGAAAGAGATAGGGAATTACGAGGGAAATAGAAAGAAAAACTTCAAAAAATTATGTGTTGAAATCCATTAGCGAGCATGAGAAATTGCGAAGCAGAGAAATGTGGTGTGTGATTTCAGTGACAATCGAAGAATCTGAGAGGAAAGGAACCAATGCGTGTGAATTGGGTGCCCTAGGAGAGAGAGAGTGAGTGACGAACAGTGATCTGAAATTTCGGATTTGGAGTCTCGTTTTTCGGTTTTAAAAGTTGGTTGCTCTCCGATTACATTCTCTGATTTCGGCCTTTTTAGTGATTTGCCACGCTTTTCTTTGTCGAACAGATTGCAAATGACATTCTGTCGCCGACAAAACAAGAAAATTAATAAATCAATAAATAAAAACAAGTAAAAAGGTAATGAAATAAAAAAATAATATTCCATCCGTCTCAAAATATTAGTTCCTTATTCCATTTTTCATTATTCCAAAATATTAGTCCATCTTCAAAAATTAAGTACAAAAATAATATAAATTTCTTATTTTACCATTTTTTTAAATTAATAAACAATATAAAAAGTACAATTATGACATTGATATTTTCAAAAAATGTATTATCAGAAAGATAATTTTGGAAAATTAACTTTTTTCAAATGTAATAATTGTACTATCAAAAAAAGTGAAATTCCCCAAAAGGAACCATTATTTTGAGACAGAAGGAGTAATAAAAATGATGTCACAATGATATTTTAAAAATAAAAGTTATTGTTATGAGATTTTGATTTTAAAATGAGAATCTAATAATACTTTTGGTAGATAATAAAAAAAATACATGTATAATACTACTCATGAAATAATTATATAGTTCTAAAAAATTGAGTATACTTTTTATTTTTAGTATTTTTTTGGTTTTTAGTGATTTTTTTTAATATTTTAAGTATTTTTTTATTTTTTAAAAATACACTTAAAAAGTATAATATTTGTAAACAAAAAATTAAAAATTCACCAGATAGGCAAAAAAAAAAATTATATATATATATATATAAATTCAATATATTTTCGTATTTTGTTGTATTCAATAAATTTTTTACTTTTTAAGTATATTAAGATTAAGTAAATCTAAATTTTTTTAAAAATTAATTAGAAAAAAATATTTAAAATATAAATTGAAAACTCAAAAAACTATTTTTAAAAACTGAAACTATCTTTCCAAAATATTTAATAAATACATGTATCCCTCCTTTGTTCTTCAAGCTTACACTTGCAAAACTTCATTAAGTTGTAAGACGGAAGTCTCCATTTACATACCGAATTTATCTCGTTACATTTGTTATTTAAAAGAAATTATTATGATTTTATCTTTAAATCAATTTACTATTAAGGATAAATGCCCTATAAATTTTAAAATCAATTTTTATTTTTATTTTACTAATTTGCCATTTCCACTGCCACTTACTCGAAGCCACCTCTGCAACTCCAATCCATCACTCCATCTCGCCACCCTCATCGCTATGAATCCCTTTCCTTAACACCACAATTACCCCCCACAACCTCTCTTAATCCCTTCCTCTCATGTCATCTATGAAAATTTAAATTATTAATCATCTTTTGCAACTCTAGTTGCCAACTCTGAAACCTTTGAAATCTTATAAACCACCCAAAAAACCCTAAATTTGGCAAAGATAGGAAGCTAATGAGGGTACAGAGAAGGTGGGAGATTACAAATAGGGATAGATTTGAAATATTAGAAAGTGTAGAAAGTAGAGTTAAAAAAATTAAGTCAAAGCTAGTGTAATGAAATAAAAGTAAGATGTAAATAAAAGTTTATTAGTAAAAATTATATTTTTACTCTTTTATCCATTCACAAGATTTTATTTGAACAAAATACAACAATACACGCTAAAAGTTTCCATTTATATCAATTTGATCACATTTTACCTTCTAATACTTTACTTTAACCTTAACAATTTTGATCTACTTAATGATCAATTCAAACTATAAGAACCAAAATGACACAACAAACAAATTATAAGGACTATGCATGTAATTTGCCGTGTTCTTTTTCATTCACAAACCCAAGATCTAAACATAGCTTAGAGATTTCTATAAAAAAAAGAGATAACAACAGCCTCACAAAGCTTTAAGTTTTTTCCCCAACTAAGATCCTTACACAACCCTACATGAGAAGCAATGTAACAACATAGTAGAATCGCTTGACAAATATTATCCCGGCATAAAAGGCATCATCGGTTCAATCAAAATTGGATAACATGAGCAAGACAACCTTTGAGAATCTAAAAACATAACAGTAAATACAGAACACTGAACACAACAGAGTTTTGCTACAGGATTGCCACATCCAAGTAATCTCCGATCTGCAAATACATCAATTGCAAGTCAGGATCAAAATTCGTGAGGTTAGGATTTATGCAGGCAACAAGAGGATGTTGGTTTACCTGGAAGCTAAGTTCACCCAATGCCTTGCTGCCACTGTCAGGTCGTCTCCCATTAGGATACGAGTAGGTTCTCCCCACCTTCATGAGACCATAGAAAAGAATATTCAACAATCAGAACTTCATTAAGGTTTGCTTTTTGCATTTTCTAACGATGGAGTGTGAATGCATGCAAGAATATAATAAATTCCTAATGGTGAAGTGTGAAATTTAACATGCTCCCTCAATCAGCAGAGACCAAACTAGTCATTTAGAAACATAGTTGTGATCCGAATCCACTTATTACACTATATATACACACACACACATATATATATATTTGTGCATCCATGTCAATGAGTATTTTTCCATACAACTCACGAAATTTTTTTATAGTGATCAATACTTCAAGTCATCCTCTCAAACTAAACTAAAAAAATACGCAACACAACATGGTTACATGCACTAAATGAAAAAGGTACTAGGTAATCTAGTCAACTCAAATTTAGGAATTTCCTGTGAAGACTGTTGAGAAATTTATTACCAATAATGATGGTTGAATGTGACGGAATTGACCCGAGCAACAATGTATAGGACAAATAAACTTAAGCATACTCAGATGTGGGGAGCAACCAATTTGTTTGGATAGAAATGTGTTGAAGAACCAATTTATTTTGTTAGAAATACATGGAACAACTAATCTACCAAAAAAAAAAAAAAACTCAAAAGCCATCTTTATATAAACAAAATAGTGCAGACATGGATGCATATATTGCTGCATGAACCCCCCAACCCTCCTGAAGAGAGAGAGAGAGAGAGAAACCTCTTTAACCACAAAACGCCCATGTTTATCAGGATATACGAATGCAAAGGACAGCACCGCATCTCTTCTTCTTGCCTCTGGAGCTACCTCTTTAACCTGGAAAAGACGCACAATTGGTTTGAGTACTAGAAAGACATTGTTTTGTGTAGAAAGACACTCATAACGTTGAGATCCTCTTCTGACAACATCCCCCAAACTTATGCACATGCAAGCGCAGAAAACAAGAAAAAAAAAGAAAAGAGGAGCAATGGAGGAGGAATACATCGTTTCAACATACCAGATCAGTTAACTCACGGAGAGTAGCATCCTTCCATGTATAAATTTGGACCTCATCTTTTGGCTCCTTGCCTCTCACTGCAAAGTCCGCATCAGAATGATGACCTCCAATCTGTAGGAAATTCAAGGCACACAAGATTGGAGAGAATGCAAGCAAAACCAATGACAAGAACAATTTTGACAAAGAGGTTTTTGAAAATAATGCAAGAAAAACCAATGACCAACATAAACATAGAGGCAAGATGACAGAACTTTCTTTTTCAAAAAAAAAGTAAAAAATTGACCTATAGTAAATCTCAAGATGTTAAAACGGAGTAGATGGCATGACTATGATTGATAGGAAGCTGTTACAAAAATGAACATATTAAGTAAGCCCTCAATTGATGCATCACTTCCTAGTTTACATAAAAATTTGCACAAACCATACTGTACAACAGTTGAAGACCAATAGAACAAAGAAACACCAGATCAAAAAGAAGACAACTCCAACAAGCCTGATGCAATGGAAGTGGAAATTAAATTACTGTCTGGCATTCCAATAGGTGCAAACCTAACATCTCCAATCAAATTCAAAAACAGAAGAACCAAAACAGCAATAGACTACAATAAATTGAAGCTAACTAAAACGAATGGGTATAAAGGTTTTGAGTCTTTTGACATATCCAAAAAATACTCCCCAGTTAGGACATCTTTGTTCAAGTCCCTAGTAGACATCTTCGTTCAAGTCCCCCTTTTTTTGATATACAAAAAAATTGTAGTACAAGTCCTCTAGACCACTGGGGAAAAAAAAAGAAGGGAACATTTGCATATCAGTGAGACCGTCTTAAAAAAATTGCACTACACATGAGAACCTTTTGGGTGCAAGTCTGACAGACAGAAAATACTTGCACCAAACCAAACACAGAAAGACTTGCATTGGATGATAGTATTGATAACGAAATTAATATACAATGATTTCAAAATATGAAAACTTGTTGAGGAAAATTGTAAAGTTCATATATATACATATTTTTTGTTGAAATTATAATATCATTACATTAAAATTCTCTTTTGTTTGAGATTTGAAAAGTTTAGATTAGTAGACTTATTGGAAACACATGATAGATATTAATAAATATGGTTTCTTTTGTATCATGTGCAAAGTCTTTTTTTTAATGTTTACCTTGATAAAAATTCTTGTAGCCATCAGAAACCACTATGCCATTAACCATTCTATTCACAAGGCTTAAAGAACTTATCATGTTAGTCCTCGTATACATCAATCTAGGGTCCAAAGTACAACCCTAAGGCTTTTCCAAAAGTAGCATCCTTTCCATTTGGAGATTTACAAAACAACAGGTTGAAGCATCAAAAGAGCTAAAGTAGCATAAACATATCAAAATAAGTGAGTACAATTTTGACAACCCAATACAACTTAAGTGATTCCCCCCACTACAAGGTTAAATGCCCCATTTAGGGTTGCTTTGGGAATTAACTATTTTAGTTGGTTTTTTGGTTTTTTTATGAAAAGACGTGCAAAAAAGTAAAGAGAATAGTTAATTTTTTTTGTAGTGGCTTTTTGACTATTTTAGCCAATTGCCAAAATAAGCCCTAGTTGAAGGGATTGGAATAAGCGGATAACTAATGCATAGGGATTATGGGTGGAAGTAGTAATGCCTAGAATAGCTGATCAAAAAATAAAAGTAGTAAAACCTAGAATAACGAATGAGATCATATATATTATCGAAGCACTTGTAATAAGACAAGCTTAAGCAAGGGATAAGAGAAGGATGATTATTTCTAGCTGCTGGATGGAAGGGGGATTTTATCCCATGGTGGGGATAACAAATACCATGGGGAAATCAAACAAAGGACAAGCAAACAGGGGGGCAAGAAAAAAAAACATACAAGATCCATGAGATTACAAATCCCACCAACCATCTTAATTGATTTTTCAATCAATTTTTCCATTCTGGTGATAATAATGTTTGGTTATACATCATGGCCCGAATCATCTGTGCAATCAAACAAAGGACGAGAAAATAGGGAGACAAGAAGAAACAAAATGCAAGATCCATCAGATTACAAATCCCACCAACCATCTTGATTGATTTTTGGATTTCAAGCTTTTCTTGGTAACTAAGGAGTGGAATAGCCATTTTAGCTTTTGTGTTTTGTGATATTGAATACGGGCAAAATCCCTTTTGATGCCTTCTCTAATAAATCTTTTATTTTTTAAAAAAACATTAAGATGCATAAGCAAAAACATTATACATTTGAAAACGAGCACATACCTTTGTGAAAACTCGAAGTAATAACGGACAAATCTGCAAATCAATGAAATAAAATAGAAATATGAATAGACAATAATTCAACAGAAAAGAAATCTTAATTAATCCTCATAAAAAAGAAAGTCAAAAGTATTAAGGTCATATACCATAGCTAAGATGAACAAGAATGGAGAAACCACATTCCTTGTTTTGTATGCATGCGTGTGCAGTCATGGGGTGAGAGGGGGTGGGGGTTACTGAAACATGCTCATATAATATATTTTATTTGATAGAAAACAAAATAACAAATTGGTGTCTGAAAACACATCCTGACAGTTCTAATTCTAAATGAGAGCCCAGTACCCATTTCGAAAATCTTATTTTCACCTTGTTTGGTGGGTTTGTCTTCTTCCATTCGTTAAGGCATCTGCATTTGTATAGCTGTAAATTTTCATCTTGTTTATCTCTATACACAAGGACAAGTATCCTTCTATCCCTTATGTATTTCTAACTTCCAAATCAATAAATTATCCATTAGCACCATGTGTTGTTTCACACTTTCTTTCTTTTCATCTTGTTACACACTAAAAGAGAAATCAAACCCTCAGTCGCCGTGCTATATTTTGGCCAATAAGAAATAAATAAATTAATTGGATAGTGAACTAATTTCCCTAGAAAAATAGTGGCTTAACCAAAAAGAAAATTGGGATAAGTATTGGTTAGCATCATTTTTGCATTCTACTCTCATTTAGTGCCTTCACAAACCACTTGCAGATGTGGCGTGCAACAATAAAACTTCGGTGTTTAAAACTAGAAGCACAGAAAAAAGCAACTCAACTGCGACATCTGTTGGTGAGAATAATTTGTGGGATTTGTATATTTGTTTAGCATTATCACATGGAATAGTTAAATAGCAATTTCATGACTGTATAAGCTGTCAATTACTGAACCAACATGAGAATTTCTGTAGTTTTGGCTTTCAAACCAAGAAGTATGCACCCATCACTCTTTTCTTCTCAACCTCAATAGAGTTGTTCTTTTGTGAAAGACCACGATAAAAATCATATTTAGATCCAATTTCGTAGCCAAAAACAAGTAAAATATAGTTAATAACAATATTCATTTTTGTCAATAACCAATTAAGTACAAACCAAATATTGCATGAAATAATACCCAACAACCACATTTCGTAATCTACTGCTACTAAAAAAATCAGAACCCCCTTGATTGTTTTCTACTTTTCTTCCATTCCCAAAATAACCTCCTTCGTAACTGAAATCTATTGCCACGCTGATTTGAATGAAAAGGCAGGGTAGAGGCAGAACCATTACGAACCGTTGCTCAGAGTGGACAAGCACAAACTGCCGTTGTAGCCACTAAACAAATACAAAATGCTGCTTGCACTGAACACAAACATTACTCTAAAAAAACCTGAACAGCCTATAGGTTGTTGAAGTTTGTTTGTTTTCAAAAAAATCAAACATGTTCGGTGGTTTAGGTTGGTTCTTTGGTTGCTGCGCTGATAGCATTGGAAACTAAAAATAAGATATTTATCACAAAAGCCGTTCGTTGGTGTTGATATCTGTAACGATTGAACGATCTTTCAAACAAGGAAATTTATCACGAAGCCCGATCATGTTGGTCGCATTTGTAACAATTGAACGATGCTTGAAACAAGGAAACTGTTTATCACGAAGCCCGTTCATGTTGGTCACATTTGTAATGATTGAACGATCTTTGAAACAAGGAAATTTATCACGAAGGCCGTTTGTTTGTGTTGGTCATGCCATAACGATTGAACAATCTTTGTCGCATTTGAAACGACTGATCGCCGAAAAATGGTGCAACTCTGTTTTTAATTTAAAAAGTCAGGACAATGCCTGGTCACATTTGAAACAACTAAATGCAGAAAAATGGCTGCACTGTTTAAAGCAAAAAATAGACAGGAAAACAAACCACAAAGAGAAGACAAGAAGGGACAATAACTGCTTCTTTTACAGGTATTTTTTTACAAAGTCATGTATCATCATTGGTCAAATTATATTTTACAAATAGAACCATTGTGTTCATTGTGGTAAAATTCATAATAAAAAATACAGAACAAGATGAAAGATCATATTCCAAACCATCTTAAGGAAACTTCATCAATCCTCATCTTATCTTTTGGTAAATGTTTATGTTTCATCAATCAATCATCATCATCTTGCCAGTATGAATATGTATAAATGTTTAATTTCCTTTTTTGCTTTTTCTAAAGGTACTCTCTGATTCGGAAACTATGGGGCAGTTAAAAAGATTTGACCTGTTTGTATGGAGTCCATTGTTCCATAGAAATTCTCCTCCCCATCATTCCTTGGTTCTTGTAGAAGTACAAACCATAGACTGTGGTATGAGTTGCATCTCTCTTGTTTAAAGTGCCTTGTACCCTTATCTATACAAACAGATTTTTTTTTCAAAATTCACATACAAATGATGTGGGTTTTGTGGTGTTTTCAATTTCAAACTAAAACACCCACTGTTATGGATTATAATTTAAAAAACGGCATTATCACATCATTTTGGATGAATTTGATTTATGAAAAATGTGTTTTAAAATCATTTTAATGCATTGATTAGTTTTGATTGTCAAACTGAGAATTATTTTGGTATATACACAGAAAGAAGTTGTGGTTCATCTGTATATGGGATGATTGCCTCCTATGTTCACAGAAATGAGGATTCTCCATCAAACCACTGATTATGTTGATGATGACCACTCGGTATGTAATCTTGTTTTAGTCATTGTGGATTTATTTCTGGTCATAATTTGTTTCTTAGCCAAATGCATTTTGAAATTCATTAAATGTAGGTTTTGGATTTGGGAATGAATTTTCAAACTGCATACTATATGAATGTCATACTTGCTGCGAAGCTAAAGAAGAGATTGGGTTTTGGAATGTGGGCAAAGCTACATTTGATGGGCATTCATGTTGAAAGGAAGGTAATGACATGCATTTTTTTTTTCTAGTCTAGGCTGTGAATGCAAGGTCTACTTTTCCATTTTTGTTTTTAGATTCATAATTTTCATAGGCTATAATTTTGAATGTTACTGTACTAAAGAAGAGAATTACTAATAAACAAGTTGAGTGTTACACATATGGATTGTGTTGTTTGTAGTTGTCAAATCTTGCAAGAGATGCTATATTTTTACATTTTCTCAAGAACCAAACATTTGGAGTTTCGCTACATTAGGAATTAGAAATTTCATTTGTTTAAAGATGAAATCAAACAATTGATCCATAAATTTTAGGTTTGACCTATAATTGTTGGTGATAGATAGTTATCATACATATATTAAGGAGTATCTTGTTTGATTTTGGCTGAAAAAGATGACTGTTTCAGATTTAAAAAAATTTGTATATTAAAGGTAAATATATATAGAAAAGGTGATTAAGTAAAAACTGAAGAATAACTAGAAATATGAGGGAGGGAAAAAAATCCACGTGCATCGCACGTGCACCGCAACTAGTACTTCTAAAACTATCAGGTTGGTAAGCTAGGACTCATATAATGTTCCGAAACAGATTTTCTTGTTTGGTGCACACTTTGGACATCCATGGAATCAAACCAGTGTCATTTTGTGTCGCACAGCATTTGAGGACAGAAAGTATTTATTCAGAATACTTTTGTGCTTCCTTTCGGGGAATCAACAATCACTCTTGAAGATATGATCGTTTTAGGGGGGTTTTCTGTTTTGGGTAACTTTGTTTTGAGTCCTGTTAAATCCAAAGAATTGGAGGAAATCAGAAAAAGATTGCTCAAAGTTCGATTAGAACTCGGAAGAACTTCATACAAAAAGCTTCACAACCTGGTTGGACCAAAAAATTCATACAAACAGGCAGCAAAATTGAGCACGAAGCTTTTCTTGCCATGTGGTTGTCAAGGTTTGTCTTCCCAGCACCTCCGTTTGTCTTCTAACTTCAGTTTTTAAAATCACTCTCGCCCCGGCTGTTCTTGCTAGTCTTTACAAAGACTTGAACTTGTTAAAACAAAGGATTGTGACCAGTGTTGCCAAAATCGTACGATACGTATATACGTATCATACAATGCATATTGTATAGTAAGGAAAAAGATACGTATTGCAGATTCGTATCGTTGGTGCCTTGAATCGTGAGATACGTTTCTGTATCATATCGCGATTCAACTTGTATCGCATGATTAATTAATTTTTACATTCTTCTTCACCTTTGGCCTCATCAGCTACTTTTCTCACCATCAATCACCCATAGCTAACACTCATTGAAGAGTCCTGACTATATTATCAAAAAATCTCATACAAAGGAGACCCAAATTCAAATAAAATCGCAAGAAAAAATTACTGCCATACTCCTTTTGCTACAAGAAATTAAAATACTATCATAAACCTAATTTGATTGAATTTATATATACCTTATTCACCAATTTGGTCATTAGTTATATGATTTAGTAGTTTATTTTTTGCAATATATTTATATATTATATGAAAATACTTAATTTTTTTTATCTATATTTATATATGTTAGAGCATCTCCAGTGGTGTTTGCTAAAATATTATTGTCATTGCTATAATTTGGCAATGAATAGTGCTATTTTGTCAAATTATAGTAATGGTACTCTAATGGTCACATGCTATTTTGGCAAATTTCAATCAACTTTCCCTCCAAATTTGTAGGTGTTGTTTGGATACAGGTTTTTGAGTATTTTTTTATTGTTTATTTTTTGTCTTTTGTGATCTTTTTTAAAGTTTTTTTTAAAAAAAATTAAATATTTACATGGTACCCAATTGGACAAATATAAAAAATTAAAAAATTGAAAAATTTTCTTCTATGTAATTCACCCCACCAAAAAATAACAAACTACAAAATTAAAAAAACATAATAATAATTATTAACTACATTAAAATTGCATCCACTAAATTATATTACAAAATAATAATTATATTTAAAAGGAAAATTGCATCCACTAAATTATATTACAAAATAATAATTATATTTAAAAGGACTCCTCTCTCAAAGCCCTATCTCAAAGTCCTCTCTCCACTATCTCAAAGCCCTATTTAAAAAGGCTCCTCTCTCCACTGACTCTTCTCTCAAAGCCCTATCTCTACTTCCCTCTCTCTCATGCGAACTTGCACCGTCTCTGCTTCGCTCTCTCTCTCCTTGGCTTCTCACACCTGTTGTGATGATCATGAGCCCTATCTCTGCTACTTTCCCTCTCATTCCTTGGCTTGTGCGATATCCCCAAATTTCTTTCTCCAACCCTCTTCTCCACCACATTGAAGACCATCCAAAGAAGACGAAGAAGATCAACCCGAATCCCTAAAGAAGATAAGCCAAGGAATCTTCAAATTGAAGGTATTTTGTAGTATAAAGTTGTTGAAATACAATTTTTATTTTTGCTTCAGATTACTTGAAATTCTTGAAATTGATTGATTCATATTGCTTGAAATTTCTGAAACTCAATCTTTTTTTTTTTTTATTTTGTTTCTATTTGGAAGTTTTTGCTAGGAAGGATGATGAGAAAAGGGAGCGAGAGAAGAAGGAAACGATTGATTTTGGTGACTTGACAGCTGTCAAAGCTTGTGCCAAATTTGACCCAAGTTTTGGCATTTACCAAAGATAGCAGTTGTCAAAACTCATCATTGGAGAACATTTTTGCCCCATATACCTACTACAAAATGACTTTAGTAGCTCCAATAGCAAACCATTGGAGATGCTCTTAATGTATCTTACGATACACGATACAATACATGATACACAAAAGTGATATATGATACACGATACATATCATGATTCAACAACACTGATTGTAACTGCTTCAAACAGTTTGGAGACTAATGAACTATCTACATTGGCACTTTGGGCTCCTTTTCAATTGATTCAGATTTGGGTTTGGGAGAGATTTTCAAATTTGAGGCCAAACCTGAATTCAATTGGAGATGGTTTGCCTAGATTTGTTTGATGGGCAAAGGGAAGAAACTGAATCCCGGACGTGAAGATAAGGCTATAGAATGAGATAGAGATTGTTTTCAATGGCGCTCGTATGTGATGGATATAAAGAATAACTGTTCTTCAAGTTTCATGGTAAGAAATAACAGTGGGTACTAATCGGTTCTGGTTTGGATGAAGATTTTGAGTCATTTGCTAGGTGTTTGAGGGTCTAGTTGGATTCAACAGTATAAAGTAGTATTTTCCACATCGCATAGCGATGCAATTTGGAATGGATCAAGATCTTCTGGGTTTTGTTGCTCGTGCAAATGTGACTCCTAAAATTGCTTGGAACAATTACATCAGCCCAATTACGAGTGAAAAGTTGTATGTTTCATCACGATTTTTTGAATCGCTGTATCCACTCATCTTTTGGTATTGGTAGGAAGAATCAAAAGTTCGTGTAGAGAAAGCGAAAAGTATAATGGTTCAAAAAAGAGACAACAAAGCCCTTCTAGAAAGATGGAAGATTATGATCCTCCTAACTTTCCTCCCAAATTCACTAGGAAAATGTGAAATATTCCTACCGAATACACTGGGAAAAAGTCAAATATTCCTCCTCACTTTCCTCCCAAATCCACTGGGAAAATGTCTGATATTCCTCCTGGCTTTCTTCCTAAATGCACCGAGAAAACGTCAGATATTCCTCCCAAATGCATCGGGAAAAGTCAAATATTCCTCTCAGCTTTCCTCCCAAATCCACCAGGAAAATGTTAGATATTCCTCCCAAATACATCAGGAAAATGTCAGATATACCTCCTGCCTTTCCTCCCAAAAGCACTAAAAAAACGTTAGGTATTTTTTTTGGCTTTCCTCTCAAATTTACCTAGAAAAAGTCATATATTCCTACGAGCTTTCCTCCCAAATGCACCAGGGAAACATCAAATATTCCTCTTGGCTTCACTCCTAATTACATTAGTAAAACTACCTATGAGGCACGGACCCCTCTCCAGAGGTGACATATAGGTGTCAAACACGTGTCGGACACGAACACACGTTGGGTACAGTCCAGACACGTTTGACTCCATTTAAGATGTTCAAGGATGGCCAAACACTAGTCTCTGCCAACCAGAGATTTGTTTTGGGTTTCTTCAATCCTTCTAGCCAAACAACGAAAAGGTATTTGGGTATATGGTACAAGGACATAACACCACTCACAGTGGTCTGGGTTGCCAACAGAACCAAACCACTAAAGAATTATGATGCTACACTTGTGTTATACTTCAATGGCAGTCATGCACTTCAAGATCAAACACGTAGCTTGGTTTTGCTCACAATGCTTGATAAGAAGGTTGGTAAACCAGTACAGTTCTACAGCTATTAGATTCAGGTAATCTCATTCTTAAAGATGATAGTGATGTGTTTAATGGTGGGTATATATTGCAAAGCTTTGATTATCCATGTGATACTTTGTTGCCTAGGATGAAGATTGGTTGGGACTATAACATAAGTCAAAACTGGGTGATAACATCGTGCCTATTTGGTGCAGCTTAAAAGCTGCTTATTTCAGCTTTCAGCTTAATTTAAGCTATTTTGATATGTTTGGTTTAGCTTATAGCTTATAACTTATAACTTTTTGGAAGTCAGAAATCAGTTTATTCTTTGAGTGAGGCAGGAGATGCTTAATTTATAAGTCAAAAATCAGCTTATGGTCATAGTTATAAGCTATAAGCTGTTTAGGCATAAGCTATAAGCACTTTCCCACAGCTCTACCAAACAGGGCCATCATAGAAGAACAACGATGATCCATCACTTCGTGACTTCACATTGGGCTTGGAAAAGTCTCAATTGCCCCAATTGGTTTTAGAAACTAACTTGACCAAGCAATCTAGGTGGGGTCCTTGGGATGGGGTACGGTTTAGTGGTACTAATGCCTTAGAGTCTAACCAAATCTTCAAAACTTAAGAAGTATGGACACGAACACGGACACAGACACGTGACAAGATACGGACACGACACGGACACACCGACACATTAATTTTCAAAAAATGCAGGACACGACAAGTGGGAGGCACGTATGAAATATATAATTTTATATATTTATTATATGTTATATATATAAATATATCATTCAAAGATAATAAAAAAATGCAATATGACACTAATTCCTATAAATTTATATGAGTTTTGTTTTATTATTATATCTTAAGTTGTTTTGTTCAAACTTATAATTAGTTTCACATGTGTCTAATCGATAGAAACGTGTGTTTAAGCGATTGACACATATGTCCTCCAAATGCCCAAAGGGTGTCTAGGTCTTTAAAAAAAAATTAAAAATAGGACACATTTTGAAGAGTGTCGGACACGTGTTCTAAGATTGTCCAAAGAGTGTCGGTGTCCGACACGGACACGACACAGATACGTTAACTTCTTAAAAGTGTCTGTGCTTCTTAGTTCAAAACCATGTTTAATACCAATGGTGGTGTTTACTTAACATTTGATGTCCTAGACAAGTCGGTTCTAGTTATGTTAGTGGTGACCCAATTGGGAGAGTTTCTCACATGGAAGAACTATACCAGCCAATGTATTCCAATGATTACCCTTAATAAGGACACTTGTGATGGGTATAGGTCATGTGGACCTTATGGAGTTTGTCACATTGATAAACCAACTTGTCAATGCTTAAAAGGGTTCACAACCAATTCATCAAGAGATTGGAGTATGATGGATTACACTGATGGATGTAAGAGGAACTTTGAGCTAAAATGTACTGATGGGGATGGATTTGTTAAGTATGAGGGTTTGAAGTTGCCAGATAACTTGGACACGTTGGGACACTTAAGACATGCTATGGACACATTGCGGACACGCAAAGGACACGCTAGGGACACACAAAGGACACGCTGAGGACCATTTTTTTCAACAAAAAAAAAAATTTGTTTACTATAATAGCATACCTAAGGTTGATATATTAAATATTTGATATAAAATAAATATTAAATATTTAAAAATATGACATATAATAAATATATAAAATTATACGTTTTGCACGTGTCCCCAACCTGTTGTATCCTACATTTTTTAAAAATTTATGTGTCCATGTTGTGTCACGTGTCTGTGTTTCTTAGAAAACTACTAACAAGGATCCTCATGCACTAGCATGCTTTTCTTCCAATTGCATTGTGACTAAAGCAAGCGATATAGACCATGAAGATAGGCTTACACTAACTCAACTTGTCAAGAACGCACAAAATGGTGACAACAATAAACATTTGAAGCAAAATCCATCGTCTTCAACTTCTGATAATGGAAATATTCAGTAAATGGAGCAGTTGATGAACCCGAGGAAAAAGGTTGTGAGCAGAGAACCAATGGTGGAATGATTAGAGATAGTTGTGGTGGGTGCAAATGTGAATAGAACAAAAAACACCGGGATTATATATATTTGAAATACTGGGATGGGAACTTGAATCTAGGCTTACAAAGCTTGAGAAAAAGCTCACTAAGCTGAAGGAAGAAAGGTTGGGCAACAGGCTTGAGTCGAAATCTATAGAAGGATCTTAATTCCTACAACATTCTAATAAATTGGATTGGTATTTTATCTTTTATTGTCCAATAAATAGTTCTTAGATTGGTATTTTATCTTTTTTGTCCAATAACTAGTAAATTTAAAAAGGACAAATTTCACTTTACTCCCTCATGGTTTGGCCCGTGTGCGAATTCCCCCCTTATTGTTTGGAAATCACCACATAACCCCTACGTGATTTGTGAACTAAAGTGCACCGTCATACTTTTCATCCAACTTAACAGTCCATGTATTTCACGCTTTTTTTTTTTGCAAATGGGTTTGTGAAACAACCACTTTTGTCTATTCAAAATTAATAAAATGCTCTCTTCTTCCTTATCTAAGAAGCATGAACATAGACACATAACATGACATGGACAAGTAAATTTTCAAATAATACAAGACACAACACGTTGGGGACACGTGTAAAATATATAATTTTATACATTTATTATATGTCACATTTTTAAATATTGAATATGTATTTTATGTCAAATATTTAATTTTATCAAATTTATTAACCTTAAGTATGCTATTTTAGTATAAAAAAAATTAATTTTAATTTAAAAAAAAAAAATAGTCCTCAATATGTCCTTAATGTGTCCCCCCTACGTGTCCCAAGTGTCCCAGTGTGTTAGATACGTGTCCGACACATGTCCGTAATAGACACTCGTATGTGACCTCTGGAGACGTATCCGTGCTTCATAGTTCCTTATTGTTTTCATAGCCCATTCCGCTGATTGCACAACCATGCTACAAACCCACCGTAGTTCAGCCCAACCACATGCATCCTTTGTACTCCGTGTGGATTTTTTCCTTAGAGCACGATGTCATAAACAGAGACATTGAATTTATTGCAGAGCTATATCAACTCGTTCCACTCCAACATTGCATTGGCTTTGTGCCGTGGATGAGAAGCAGGGTTTGCTTGTGGGTCTTAGGAACATTGGTCTCAATTTGGAAATGATATTTCTAAGTGTATTTATGTGTGTGTATATATAGATATATTATAACAGTATATATATTACCATAATAGCAATATATATACGACTAGGCTAGCATATACTTCAATTAACTATTTTCTGTTTAAGGGGATGTTTGACGGAGAAGTTTTCTTAAATCGTAGGAGCACAGTGGGCTTATATAGTCTACTTTGATTGTGATTCCATATTTCTAAATTTGCTTCGTATGTTGTGTTTCTGCAAAATGAACAAGACTAGTATAGTATTTGATTGGTTTTGTTTAGCTCATTGTTAATTGAGGAATGACAGCCGACCCATTTGATGGGACTTAAAAGGATTGGATTGGATTGGTTTGGTTTGGTTTGGTTTATTGTTAATTGAGGAACGTACACTTTAATTGCTTTTGTTTGTAATTTTTTTCATCTTTGTTACAGGAGAGGTGAATTGTTTGGCTTTGGTGAAGAAGATGAAGTGCAGTGTATATATATATACATATATGTAGGTGTAAAGTGAAATTTTCCCTAAAAAGAAAGAAAAAAAAACACAGCAAAGGGAAAATCCAACGAGGTAAGAAATGAATCAAAAAAGCATAAGTAAAACCCTAAAAAAACCAGAAACAACAGAGACAGTAATGCTTTGAACTGTAGAACACCCATACATAGATACAAGTATATATATATATATATAGAGAGAGAGAAGGAGAGGAGGGGATGGGGGACCTTCTCGCGATCAACGGGTTCAAAGCGAGGAGCGGCTTTAGATAAAGGAGGAGGAGGGCCAGGTGGGCCGCGCCTCGCCGGAGGAAGTGGCCTCCCTTGTCTTCTTTGAGCTTCTCCTACTCCTGCCATCTTTCTCTCTCTGTCTCGTCTCTGTCTGTCTCTCCCTTCTTACAACCTAGTGCGGGAACGGTACACAGCAACGTCCAAGTTCTGACCTCCCTGAAGTTCATCACAATTTCAGAAACCCCCTCCTGCTTTGGTTTTATGGTGGTGTTTGGCAACTTAGTTCCCAAATTTTTTTCTTATTCTTTCTATTAAAAGACGAAAGTTTTACAAAATTAAAAAAAACATATTCAAACATAATATCACATCTAATCTCATAATTATTTTATTTTTTTTCTTACAAACATCACATTCAATTATAAAAAAATTTAACTATCTTTCCAAACACTAAAATTTTTTTATCCCACAATATCCTACAACTAAAAAAACCTACATAAAAATCCACTTTCCAAACACCCACTATGTTTCAAATTCCTAAGAAAAAATGATCATGCCATCTACGAGAGTAATTCTATTTCCACACACATGATAAACTGAGGGTACACGTTTAATAAAAAATTAATTTAATGACAATTATATCTTAAATAAAAATTATTATAATAGACATCTAACAATACTCGTAATATTTTACATAAAAATTCTTTGTACACATCTTTTAAGAACAAAAATATCTCAATATAGACTTTTTGAATGAAAATAATTAAACCCTAATCATTAGTTCCACAATTTTTACTTGATTTTGATATGAAAGAGTTGCAAACCTATGGAAGTTCAAACTCAAACAAAAATATATCCGATGACAGCAAAATCAGAAAAGATTAAGGTTGCGTTTGGTAGAGTTTTGTAAATATGATTTGAGAGTATGAGTTGTATTTTGAGTTTGTAAGACCATCTCCAACGGTGTATCAGAATTGATATCAAATTTAAATTTTGATGAAAAAGGCACGGTTCATTGCTCCAACGGTTCATCAGAATTGATATCAAATCGACAATTCATCAAACAATTCATCAAATCGACGACAGAATACTGAATTCACCAAAACACTATTACGGACCGTTGGAGGGAGTACTCGGTCGACCAACCGGTTGCCCAGCCGGTCGACCAACCGGTTGTCTCGGAAAAGGTTCAGACAGTTCAGAAAAAGGTTCAAACAATTTGGAAAAAAAAAAAAAAAAATCTTCCTAACCGGTCGACCAACCGGTTGTTCCGGAAAAGGTTTAGACAGTTCAAAAAAAGGTGCAAACAATTTGAAAAAAAAAAAAAAAAATTTCTCCTAACCGGTCGACCGGCCGGTCAACCACCCGGTTGTCCCGAAGCACATTTCATGAATTTGGTGCACGGTTGGAGTGAGTAGTATCAAATTTGCTGAAATGGGTCTTTTTTGACTCAGATTTGATAAAAATTCTGAGTCACCGTTGGAGATGCTCTAAGTTGTGGAATTATAATTTGAGTGTAGACAATTTCTTTGGTTATGTTTTTTGAATAGAGTGTTGAATTGAGTTTTAAATTGAGTGTGGAATTGAGTTTTGAAAGTTTGATTTGACATGTGAAGTAAGAAAATTTGTTTGGTTATGAGTTTTAGAAAGAGTTTTCAAAACTTAATTCAAATTGTTATAACTCATAACAAAACACACTACTTTCACACTATTAAAAATTCTGATCAACACTTATACCAAACTTTTTTTAAAATTCAATTAAAAAAATTATTATTAACAGAAAATAACATTAATCAATTTTTTAATTGAAAATACTACAAAGGAAATAATTTTTTTTCAAAATAAATATTCAAAAAATTTAAATCATAAATATTTAAATAATTTAAATAATCTAAAAAATTTAATAAGTAAAAAATTAAAATAAATATTCAAAAAATTTAAATTGTAAAAATTTAAATAATTTAAATATTCAAAAAAATTTAAATAATTTAAAATGTTAATATTTTAAATTTAAAAACAACTCTATACTCAAATCGTAACCAAACACATAAAACAATACTCAATTAAGAAATTACTTTTAAAACTTATAACCAAACACTTTAAATTTAAAAACAACTCTACACTCAAATCGTAACCAAACACATAAAACAAAACTCAATTAAGAAATTACTTTTAAAACTCATAACCAAACACATAACTCGAAACTCTATACTACTTTCACAACTTTACACTTAAATCGTAAGCAAATACATAACAACAAAATTAAAATATTTAAAAATATTTTTATAAAATAGAGTTTGAATTTATTTTTATAAAATATTTAAAATATTCAAAAAATAAAAAAAATCGTAACATATTTAAATATTAAAATATTTAAAATCTTAACAAAATTAAAATATTTTTAAAATATTTAAATATTTAAAAAATAAAAATATTGATTTGAATTGAGTTTTGAAAAGAGTTTTGAATTATGTGTTTGGTTATGAGTTTTGAAAAGTAATGATTGTATTTTAAATTGAGTTTTGAGAAATGAACGTAGAATTATGATTTGGAAGCTCAAAACAAACAACACACTTAAATCAATGGATGGAACTATAATTCGAAACTCTTACCAAACGGAGCCTAGTTTTTTCATGTAGTAATTTTGTTTTGTTTTCGTTTTCTAGTCGGATAGGCAGTGTGGAATTTTATCAACCATCAACTTCCGAAATACAAATCATATTTCGATATACAAGTTTCGAATTTGTGTATATTTTCCGAAACTTCAAAATTTGTATTTTGTTTGGATCTAATTGGTCGAAATTATACAGATTATTCGGTGATTAAGTTCCGAATTAAAGAAACAAATTTGGACACCCAGTGCCGAGAGCTCCAAACCGTGCCTAGCCATGGAAATATCAATGGTTTTATGCCAAATAGAGTGTAGAGATATCCAAAAATGGTAAATGTAATAACAAAATGATAAATATAATAAGAAAATGGAAATAATTCTTACCTTAAACAAAGGTTTTCAATAGTTTTTAGTGGAGATTCAATGGAGCTCTTCAAGGTCTTCAATGAAGGTGAGGAAAGTTCAAATTTTTTTTTCCCCTCTGTTTGAACGAAGTCAGTTTGGTCTTCACAATAGTGGGTGGAACTAGAAATGTCAATTAAAATTTCTGCATTTGAGGGTAAAGTGTGTGTACCATGGTTATGAGTGAAGGATGTAATTGTAATTTTAAATGTGTGGATTGAGAAAATTAGTTCATAATTAAATTAATAGGTGTGTGTGTTGAGAAAACATTTGCCTTGAGTTCATTAGGTGTGTGGAAATAGAATTTCCCCATCTACTATTTTTTTGAAATACCAAATTTGCCCTTTAAGTGAAAGAACAAAATAATAAATAAATAAATCCTTTCCCCCAAACTAGGGCCGAGGATAAAAACTAAAACAAGTAAACCGGTCTAATTCAGATTAAATTGCATGATTTGATTTGATTTTCTTAATGCACGTTTTGATTATGATTTTGGAAATATGCAAATTGTACTCGATATGTGGTTTTATAGCTACAAATCCAATAGGAATCAGACCGTTTAAATATTATATATATAATTTGTCATTGAAAATACTAAAATATTTTATTACCTAGGCTTGGTTTGGCATGATCAAAAAAAGCCAAAAAGGCAAAAAGTCACTATCCTATTTAAGTTACATCATCTCTCTACAACATCACTTCAAACTCAACACATACTCAATCCATATTTCATAAAAAGTCAAAAAGTGCACTTATTTAGTTTATCCCAAACAACCCCTTATTATAAGTATATTTTTGTATAGTGATAGAACTAATTTTAAACAATCATGTAAATTATGTTAAGGGCTAATCAACTTCAAAATCAAGATTAAACTAAGAAGGAAAGGGAATAGTAGACTTCAAATTATAAAGAAAAGATTTTCAAAAAACATGTTATTTTGAATTCACATACTAGTGTGCGAGTATATATATTTATAAATTTGAACCACCTCTAACAATCCTTGACATGATTCAAATTAAAACAAAAAGGATAGAAAGAGATAATAAAAATTATAAATTCAAGCTTGACTTGAAGTGCGTTAATGTCGATGTCTTGTGGACTTGAATCGACACTTGGTGTTTATAGAAAGTGAATCACTAGTGAAAGGTGACATAAGTCTTGAACCCTCAACTTTGGGGTGATTTAACAATACCACACACACCTCAAGTATTGATGATGAGTTCTCATATTGGTGCTTTTAAGGCCATGTACCTTGCCTGGATTTTCATGAGTGCTCTAGAGAGTTAGCCCCCACTCTCATAGAAGGCAGCCTAACCTTTACACCTATATAGGTGAACCCATCAAGTGTGTGCTGCTCCATACTACCTTTATAGGCTATGAGTTCATTTAGAGTTCCTAGCTCAACCTTAGGGAGAGACATAGAAGATAATACTACATTGAATCTCTCTGTGACTTCTTGTTAGCCATTGAACTTGATTCATGGGATCTCCAATCACACAGGTTGGGTTGCTATCACAGGTGACTCACTCAATGGGCTTAAGTCCCATCCTCCTTGATGCATCGTATGCTACCTTCCTGGTTACTCCTTTTGTTAGAGGGTTTGCTAGATTTTTCTCTAATCTCACAAACTCCAAGGCTATTACGCCATTGCTTATAAGTTGTCGAACAATGTTGTGCCTTAGATATATATGTCTCTTCTTCCCATTGTACACATATATGGCTAAGGAATCATATATGTCTCTTGCTCTATTGCTGCTTGTGAATCGCAATGTAAAGAAATGGAAGAAACTGGTTTTTCCCATAAAGGAACATCCATAAGAAGATTCCTTAGCCATTCAGCTTCATTACCTGCCATTTCTAGAGCAACAAATTCAAATTCCATGGTAAAAGAAGCTTTGCAAGTTTGTTTAGATGATTTCCATGATATAGCACCCCCGTTAGGGTAAAAATGTAACCACTAGTTGAATTTGTTTCATCATTATCTAACACCCAATTGGCATAACAAAATCCTTCTAGCATTGTTGGGTATCCTACATAGTAAAGACGCATGTTCATGGTACCTTTTAGATACGTTAAAAGTCTAGTCAATGCTACTGTCACGACCCAAACCTGCCCCTATAGGTTTGGCGACGTAACCGGCCAGTAATCCGTGGATTACCTACGGCCTCCAAACAGAATAACGAATATTAAGGGGCTGCGGAAGCAATACAGTAAAATAAACAAGGTCCAATGAGCTGTGATGACGTACATGAGACAGAAAATTTAAAACTTATTTATATACATAATCATGCTAGTCCCATACACCCATATGTACAAAATATTTACATCAAACTCTCCCAAGATCCGACATTACAAAACACTACCACTGACTAGCATGAGGTGCAAAACTGCCACAGGGTTAGGCTTCAGGCGGAACCTCCTCGGGAGGCGCAACAGGTGGCTGACCAAAAACAAAACAGAGGGCCATTAACTCTGGCCAAGGTCTTGCGCCGGCTCACCTACATATATATAATAAACTGTGAGCGAAAGCCCAGTGAATAATAACAGAGTAAAGATTTTAATGAATGATGTCCATCACAGAGTTAGAAACCAAAGTTCATATCAGAAACACAATCTTATCAGAAATAGAGTCTTATGCATTTTCAGATTTCTAATCAGAAACAAATTCAGATACATGCTTATATTCATAATCATATTCAGATTTTGCATAAGATCATATGTGGTACACCCATTAGCTATCCGATCAAGTAGGTCTAAAGACCACAACAAGTAGGTCCGGAGACCACAACAAAGTTGGTACCAACAACCATAAAGGTCCGTATCTTGCGCGCAAGCAACCATGGTATTATTACCCCCAGGCAAGGGCCGTAGGCCACGGTATTGTTACCCCTGGGCGAGGGCCATAGGCCACGGTATTGTTACCCCCGGGCGAGGGCCATAGGGACTAAGGGTGCCACAACTACTTTTCAGAAAACTGGACATTCATTCATTCATTTCCAACATATCATAGCTTTTCCAGGAATCAATCATTTCGTATCATAGTATATTGAAAATACATAACAATGAACATAACTTTACAAAGTTATTACTCACAGTGGGCGTTGATACAAGTAGACGAAGTCAATGGGTCAACAGATTGCGGCACGTGACCTACATAACACATTACGGGTACACATTTTGAAACATGTACTTCACTTGTACAAAACTCACATCCATGATTCTAAGTGTATATCTAACCCCCTTACCCTTAATATGGAGTCTTAAACATGGCCTAGGAATGCCTAGGATGGAATGTGGACGCAAAAATGCCTTAGAAAACATTTTTCAAAAGTTGCTGAAAATAGGGGTCTCGCTCGAGCGAGCCTTCCTTCGCTCGAGCGAGCTCCCAAAATCAAAGGGTTCGCTCGAGCGAGCCTCCCTTCGCTCGAGCGGTCTGATGAAACAGTAAAAATACTGGATGTTGAAATTTTTCGCGCGATGGTCGCTCGAGCGAGCTCACCAAAATCAAAGGCTTCGCTCGAGCGAACCTTCCTTCGCTTGAGCGGTCTGATGAAACAGTAAAAATACTGGTTGCTGGAAATCTACGCGCGATACTCGCTCGATGCTCGCTCGAGTGAAGCCCTGGACAAAAAGGTGCTCGCTCGAGCGAGGAATCCTTCGCTCAAGCGAGGAAGCAAAATCTAGAATTTCCAGATTTGTCTCCCAAGTTCGAACCAAGCCTTCCACAACTCAAAACTCAACCTCTTGGGCCCAAAACCTGGAGAAACACCTTAAACTCATAGTATATCAAGTTTCAAAAGCTAATTTATAAAATCATTGCCCAAGAGTGAGTCAATTCGAGCATCATTACCATAAATTTCCAAGAACCAAGTTTAAAGACACATGCATGAGTTCAATTCCATTCCAAAGCTTCAAATCATGATCCAAGGCAACATTTAACTCAGAAATTTGTTGAACTCATAAGCTTTAGCAAAAATATGCACATGCATGTAGAAATTTGACACCCAACAATTCTAATTTCTATGAATGTGTTCATGCATGCATGTTATGGACTTCAATTCAACATTCCAAGCCAAATCTAGACTCCAATCTTCAATATGTCATGAAAATATGCAAGAACTAGTTTAATCACATGAATGAGGGGATGAATTCTCACCTTAAGTCTAGAATGTCAAGTTTAAAGGCTCTAACACACACACCCTTCTTCAATTCTCCAAGATCATCAAATTTGTAGCCAAAATCCCTCTCAATCCCCCCCTCTTTCTCTAATGTCGATTTTGGGACTCAAAATAGGCTGAAGGAAAATGTTTTGTTGAAGTGTATGAAGCTCAAGAACAAGACTAAACATTGGCCACTCAATGGCAGTTCTGTAATTAAGCTAGGTTCATTATTAAAATGTTATTTAATCAGTTTCAGACATTCCAAATCGAATTTTAATTGAACCTACCATAAATTCACATAAAATCTAACTAGTCCAAAACACTAATCAATTTCAGAATCGGGCGCCGATAAGGCTTCCAATTTGCAGTCTAAAGTTTAAAACACGAACAGATATTTGGCACCGAACAGATAAAACACGTAAGTCATGCGATGCACATGCAAATAAATTCCAGGTTTTTCCCTTAATTATTATTAGACATAATTAAGTCCCAATTAGCGCTAATCAGGGTCGGGGTTATTACAGCTACCCACTGTTCTTGACTGGGATTATATGTGTATCTACTAAGTCTGCTTATAGCATATGCTATATTTGGCCGAGTACAATTCATTATATACATTAGACTACCAATGATTTTAGCATATTCTAATTGTGAAACACTAGATCCCTTGTTCTTTTTTAGATGAAAACTAGGATCATAAAGAATTTTAATAGACTCAACATCAAAATGATTGAATTTTTTAATAAGTTTTTCAACATAATGTGACTATGTCAATACTAATCCATTTGGTTCACGGATCACTTTGATCCCTAAAATAACTTTTGCTTCTCCTAGGTCTTTCATATCAAAGTTTGATGATAAAAAGACTTTGGTCATATTTACAGCATGCAAATTAGTACCCATGATCAACATATCATCAACACATAAACATATAATCACACAAGCAGAATCGATTAATTTACTATACACATAACTATCATATTCATTTACTACAAAACCATTTGAAAGCAAAGTTTTATCAAATCTCTCATGTCATTGTATGGGGGCTTGTTTTAGGCCATATAGAGATTTAACAAGTCTACATACTTTCTATTCTTGTCCTTGAATTACAAAACCTTCAATTGGTCCATATAGATTTCTTCTTCTAATTCTTCATTTAAAAATGTAGTTTTTGCATCCATTTGATGAATAATCAATTTATGTATAGATGATATAGCAATTAATGACCTAATAGTAAAAATCTTAGTAATAGGAGAATATGTGTCAAAATAATCTATTCCTTCATTTTGTGTATAACCCTTGGCAACTAATTTAGCCTTAAATTTATCGATTGATCCATCAATCTTTAGTTTCTTCTTAAACACCCACTTGTAACCTATAGGTTTACATCCTTTAGGTAAATCTACTAATTCCCAATGTGGTTAGCCATAATAGATTCCAATTCATTGTTTATTGCATCTTTCCAAAAAGTGGCATCTACAGATGTTATGGCTTCTTCATATGTTTTAGGATCATTGGTGATAAAGGCAGTTATGAAATATGGTCCAAAACTAGTTTTAACTCTAGGCCTCTTAACTACGTCTTATTTCTTGTGATGTTTCTTCTAAACTAGGCCTAGGTTGGATTGGTGCACTAATCCTATCAGTGTAAGTTTGTTTCATAGAAAAAATATGTTCAAAGAATTCTATGTCTTTTGCCTCCATTATATTGTTAACTTCCATATTTTTTTTCACTTTTTATTATAAGAAATCTATAGAATGCACTTTTCTGAGTGTATCTAATAAAAATAAAATCTATTGTTTTTGGGCCAATTTTACTTCTTTTAATGCTTAGAACTCCAACCTTAGCTAGACACCCCCACACTTCTAGATACTTCAGATTTGGTGAATGTTTCTTCCAAAGTTTGTATGGTGTTTTATCTATTTTCTTGTGTGGAACTCTATTTAAAATATGACAAGCTGAAAGAATTGCCTCCCTCCACATGTTACAAGGTAAACCAGAGCTTATTAGCATTGCATTCATCAACTGTTTTAGTGTCCTATTTTTCCTCTCAATTATCCCATTTTGTTCAAGAGTATAAGAAGCAGTTGTTTCATGAATTATTCCATTTTGTTCACATATAAGTTTAAGTTTGGTTATGTCATATCCTCCTCCCTGATTAGATCTAACTCTTTTAATTTTCATATCTAACTGAGTTTCTACTTCAACCTTATATTTTATAAAATACTTAGTTGCTTCATCTTTGTTTCTTAAGAGATATGCTATAGTGAATCTTGAACAATCATCTATAAAGGTTATGTAATGTCTTTTTCCTCTGCTCATATAATGTTAAAGTCTCCTAGGTCATTGTGTATTCTAGGACTTCTAAACTCCTTTTTATAGTCTTGAAAGGTTTCTTGGTAAACTTAGCCTTTACACAAATTTCACACTTGGAAATATCGGAATTTTTAAAATATGGAATTAAGCTAAGTTGTCTTATCCTTTTAACAGAAGCATAATTTACATGCCCTAATCTAACATGCCACAAATCAACAGGCTCAACAATATAAGCAGAAGAAGTACTAGCTTTATTAGCAAATTCAAAGATAACACTAGGAGACCACCAGTACAGTAACCATTTCCCACAAAGTTCCCATTTTGACTAGGCACAAGTTTATTAGAATCAAAAACTAAATTAATACCAATGCCTTGTTAAGAAGAGATCCAAAAATCAAGTTTCTGTGCATTTCGGGTACATGACGGGTATCATTTAAGGCAAGGGTTTTACCGAAAGTGAGCTTTAGCATAATTCTTCCTTTACCAACCACATGAACAGTGTGAGCATCTCCCATGTACACGTGCTCACCATCACCAACAACCTCATTGGTAGCGAACAAATCTTTGATGCCACAAATGTGACAAGTAGCCCCGGTGTCTACCACTCACTTAACCACATTGCTAACCAAATTTGTTTCTGAAACAATAACTGCTATAATATCATTTTCAGTGAGGTTAGCTTTTAATTCTAGGACTTTTAAACTTCTTTCTACATTTTTTTTGAAATTGATGTTGCTGTTGTTGTTCTTTTTCCCTGGGTTTTTGTTGTTGTTCTTTCCAAACTGATGTTGATGGTGGTGGTGTTCGCAACAGATTTCACCTCTATCATATTAGCCTTTGAAGTGAACTCATGAGCCAAGTCATTTTTATCCTTCAATCTGTTGAATTCTTCAATGTGAATATGGATGATGACATCTTCGAGAAGATCCCTTCTCTTGTGCTTGAGGGAGTTTCTATACCCTTTCCAAGATGGTGGTAGCTTCTTGATCAATGCTACAGCTTGAAAAGCATCATCTAGATTCATTCCCTCAACTAGAATGTCATGAATTATATTTTGGTATTCGTGAACTTGTTCCATGACAGATTTCTCATCAATCATCTTGAAATCCAAGAATCTGCTCATCACATACTTCTTTATACCTGCATCTTCTGTTGAATATTTTCTTTTCAAAAGTTCCCAAATCTCTTTAGCAGATTTATAAACATAATATATGTCAAATAGAGAATTGAACAGAAAATTTAGAATGTGACCATAACAAGTCTTATTATCTACATGCAAGAGAAAGGCAAAAAAGCTAATAAAGTAAAGAAACTACATGATAGAATGATGAACTAACAAACCTAGCATGCTTTGAAAATTGAAATAAAGACTAAAAAGGTATTGAAATTAATGACTGAAGACAGTTTACCTTCTAATTTGAGTAAACTGAAGAAAATGCGAAGAATAAAGCAAGGGAAGCCAAGTTCCTCGCTTGCAAGCCTCCCCCAAGCTTAGGTTCTGAGTTTGTTCAAGTCCTTCAACCTCAAGATGATCTTCAAAAGTCTAGAGTTGTTGTGTGGTAGGGTATTTTCAGAGCTAAGGAGAGGAGAAGAGATGAGGTGTGGTGTTTGGCTCTCAAACTTCAAAAATCACTCTAAGTTTTTCCTAACTCCTTGAAAGAGAGGTGAAGAGACTCTATTTATAGAGCTGAGGGGAGGATTTGGAACCCTTCTAGGGTTTCATCGCTTCTCCCTCTGCCGTTCCCTCCAAAAATGCACCAAGATTGAGTTCTATACCTGGCTTTATGATGCTTCGATTTGTGCACACACCAGTCTCGTGTGCACACATCAATTCCCTTGGTACACGTGCCATATATGCATGCACAAGTATGGGGTCCTGTAACGCCCTCAAAATAATACATATAAACCCAACATTCATGACATCCATAGATATAAGAGAATAAAACATATTTCTATTTATTAGAGTATTCATTATAAAAGTATTACATGTTGACAACAAAAGTAAATGCCTTACGGGCTTACAACTTTCCAAGTCAACACTTGGTTAGAAAAAAAGAGTACAACTCAAACACATTAAGCCTTCGGCTTGAATTTACATGTAATACCAAAATAAAATAACAACAAAAAGATCTTCTAGCCTCTAAGCCTCCCAAGCTACATCCTTGGAGGTGGCATATCACCTGAACTTGAAAATGATGTCCCATATAGGGTGAGCCAACGCCCAGTAGAGATTTACTAAACCAAATATGAGAATTAACTAAAACATTAGCATTTGATAAATGGTTAACACTTGTAAACCAACTTACAACACTTCCCCGTTCAACGACAAATACAACCGTTTTTCATTTCACTTTCCTTTATTTATCTAATTTAGATTCATAAACATGGCTCATTATCTAGCCCAACAATTTCATGAGACTACAACTCATATTAAACATTTCCATACTTCAATCATCTACATTATGCAAACGTAATTAAGATTTCGGGACTTTCACCCTAGACACTCCGGCCAACTTGATTATCAATGGAGTCCATCCCCTATCTCCTCCCAAACAGGTTTGAGAGTGCATCCCCTATCTCCCCTCAAACCATGGAGTACATCCCCTATCTCCTCTCACACAATATACATATACAATGTATTTAAATACTTATCATATACAATGATCAATCAATATACATATTTGATGTATTATTCCAACCGTCATATTCAATGACATATTCCAGGTGATTAGTTTCAATTTTTCCTAATCAACATATAGTGTCTACAACAATCAAGACTATCCTCCACCGATAGCCCAAAGCAGTTATCTCTAAACAGATAATAAATTTATCAAACAGATAAAATATTAACATTTTCGGAGGTGAGTGATTTATTTATCCAACTACACCATTCAATCCCATAATTTCCCAATTTCATGATTCTCATCTCAATTTCATATTTCCATAGTTTCTAGATTAATTCTACAAATTAATCAATCATAATAAATTAGGGCTTTCCCCCAACTTTTTCTCAAATATTGCACCCAAGGCCAAATATCATCAATCATACACAATAACTTCATTTTAGGGACCACTCATACACTTGGAACCCCAAAAATAGAAAACCCCTCTTTTATAATTTCAATTTCAAAACCCTCACTTCACCCAAATACCCCAAAACAACACCATCTATACAAAATACATAACATCTATGTCAAAACTCATAGAAATGAGTAGGTTATCCCTACCTTAAGTGTAGAAGACGAGCCTAGCAAGGGAAGAACTCCAAACATGCCGAAATCACTTTCCACTCGGATGAAAATGGAGGTCTTAAAGAGCCCAAGCTTTTTAATGAAGGAAGGGGGTGAAGAGATCACTTGATCTTCGCTAAAATGTAGAGAGAGAGGGTATTCTAGAGAGAGAAGCTCTCAAATTAGGGTTTTGGAATGTTTTTGAGAGAGAAGGAACCGAAAAAGTGATTTAAAAAGGCACAGTCACGATCTGATATACGTATAATCCGCTCGAGCGGAGAGTAATATGCTCAAGTGTAAGACACAAAAACTAAACCCGCTTGAGCCCAAAGGGACCCGCTCGAGCGCCAAGGCACAACAGCAAAACACTACTCGCTCGAGCGCAAAGATACCCGCTTGAGCGTAGAATACACTTCTCTAGTACTTTTACAGACTTCAAATACCCGCTCGAGCGCAAAGATACCCGCTCGAGCGTGAAAAACACTTCTGCAGTACACTTGCAGACGTACAAAATACTGAAAGGATGCAAACTCCGCTCGAGCGTAACAAGACCCGCTCGAGTGGATCATCAAAAATCTGGGCAACAAGATTAGAGACTAAAACTCAACCAACCTGTTACAAACCTGCCAAACACATCCTAAAACTCAAATATAAAGAATTAAAGGACGGAAATGAAACATATGCAGCAACCGACATCCACGGAACCGAGTCCGGAATACAACAACCAATGGATGGAAAACCGGAATCGCTATAACGTCCCATGCCCTTGGCTTGCTTGTGGCACAAGTAGGCCCGAATTACATTCTGATCAATGTTTTTGATAAAATCAGCCACTAATTTTGGAAAATACGATTGATTGAAACACAGCCAGACTTCTCTCTATTTCTTGGGATTAAAAAGTTGGTTTTTAGCTAAAAATAGGCTCAGAGGTAAAATGGTCATTTTTGCAAAAAGTTGATTTTTGGTCAAAACAGGTTTACATAACAACTCCAAATACCCTTTAAAACATTCTAAAGATGAAGTAAGTACCATTACATCATCGGGAGGCTTGCAAGTGCTCGAATTTTAGGGTCAGTTAAAATGGGTTGTCTACAGTTGCTCATTTTTGATAGAGTTTAAACAATCATGTAGTGATGAGAAGTGAAAGTCAAAGATTTGAGACCATCTTAGTTGACATAACCCTAAGGCTTAAGGCAATGCCATTCATTCATGCAAGTGATCAGACCGCAGGTTGCCTACATATCCTTGTTTGCAAGGATCATATTAGTGTAGTTCGGAGGAGATTGTGCAACAATTTATGCGTGAGTGAGTGTGTGTTACAAGCACTCAAACATTTGTCAAGCATGCAATAGTAAAAAAAGAAGATGAGACAATACATGCCATACCCACCTTGCCGTACTGAAGTGATTTTAGTCCAATCCTTTTCCAAGTTCTCCACATGCATCTATTCTACAAACACATAAGGAAAACAAACTCGAAGCAATAATATACACCGCAATGTGGTTAGAAATATGCCAAATTATGATGCCAAATCATGCCAGTTCCATGCATTAAGAATGATCAAAACTTTACCAAATACATACTGCGACAAGAGACATGCAATACTTCAGAAAATACATACTACGACATGCAATGATTTAGGAGATTTTTTCACTTATCAAATATGTACTACGACATGAGATATGCACCAATTGCTAAACATGTTCCACAACAGAAGATTACCAAATATGTACTACGACAAGAGATAAACATCAATTATTATATTAAATATGTGCTACGACGGGAGAATACTTAATATCAAATATGTACGACGACATCAATTTTCAAATATGTGTTGCAACTTGAATTTCTAAATATGTGCTACGACATGAGATTCCAAATATATGCTACGTCATAAGATTCCAGATATGTACTACAACATGACTAGATATGTTCTTTGACATATTAACAATCAGATATGTTTTATGACATACAAAGTTAACAAGAAGTTTGTTTTGTGCCATGATAAGATTACTGGTTTGACTATGATGCAAATAGCTATAAAAGCAGTTACCATACACATGCTATGATGTGAGAGAATTATAATCAAGCAAAGAGTGAATGCAATCAAGTGTACTTCAACACACTAATTCACATAATCACATGATGAGCATAGCAACGTAGTGTGAAATTTTTTTAGAAATAAGTTTCAGAATAAATATAATTTGTTCCATACTAAATTTCTGAATAAATTTTGAAAATCCATTGACCAAATATGATAAAGGTGAACAAAAAAAACTTAGGTTGCATTTGGTAGAGTTTTCTAAATATGATTTGAGAATAGAGTTGTATTTTGAGTTTGTGAGTTTTGGAATTATGATTTGAGTGTGGAAAATTTGTTTGGTTATGAGTTTTGAAAATTTTTTTGAATTGAGTTTGGAGGGAGTTTTGAGTTTTTGAAATTAGAAAAGTTATTTGATTCAAAAACTTACAACTTATAACCAAACACACAACCTAAAATTCTATTCAAAGCTTATATAAAATTTTTGAAAATATTTTTTATTAACAATATAAAAATAACAGGTGCCAAAAAAAAAAAGAAAAAGAACACTACTCCAGTCAACTGGCTAGACGTCTGGGGGGATGTTTGAGCAGGACAACTGGGTTAGCCAAATTTTTCCATCTGGAAAGGAGTTTTCAAAAGTGGGTGTGGAATTATAATTTGAAAACTCAAAACAAACACCACACTCATGAAAGTGGGTGGAAATGTGTTTGGCAAACATAACCAAACACAGCCTTATATTTTCTATAAAAATAAAAATAAAAAAAGCTTGAAAATTTAATCTTCATTGTTTATTGTTGACTTTAATATGAAATAGAATGCAAGAAAGTTAGATTTAAAAGAAATAGGATTGAATATGAAAATGTAAAGTGCAGAAAGTGAAAAGAGAATAGAGAAAGAAAGATTGAGATTAATTATTGTCACGCTCCAAATTTTATTACCCAGATACATTACCAAAACCTTTAATTTAAATCCAATTAAATGATGCAAATAGGAATAACAAGAATAATTACGATTGAATAATAAGAAAATGTTCTCTCCAGAATGATTACAATAATAGAATGTCTGATACATTACAAACACATGCCTTGTGGCGTACATTTAAATTTACAAAATAAATAATTACACAGAAATATACATTGACACTTCACCACTTCACCACACTATACATCTTCATTTGCCCTCTACAAAATAATACTCGTAAAGGACAATTAACTTCTCGATCTTTAAACCAGTGTTTCCGACTCTGTTCTTGAAAATAGTACAACAACGTGGGATGAACAAATATGGCCAGTAAGGATCTACAAAGATTCCCAACAATAAGATCAATAGATCCATGTGATCATGAATGCTAATAAGTGATACATAAATAGATAATGTGCTTTTTTTACCCAAAGTCGAGTATACATATGTGGATACTTTCTTTATAAAGTCTCACTAGACTTGCAAAGAAAACTCATTTATTATCTTCTCATCTGTTTTACCTTATCTGAATAAACCCGAAGAATTTTCCTTAAAAAAAAAAAAACTCTTTGAATCTTAGACAAAAACGGTCTTTTAATCATGTACTACCATTGAACATAGATGATACACATTAATTATACAACTACCTATCCTCACAATAATCCGCACAATCCCAAAATATACACACTTATCAACACGTTGTACACAATTAATCTATAAAAGTTCAATTCATTACAATTGTATTCTAATCACACAAGTCAATTCTCCATTACCAATAATCACATTTATATATACAAGTCGCCTTACAATTCTTTTACAAAAAGTCCACTTGCCAACAACCAACTCCATTACCAAGCCATAACAACACAGTTTACTGGGGGCTACTCCAGAAGGAAAGCTGGAACTATTTCAAGTACCACGCTTTACTGGTCACAAGCTGGAAGGAATACGGAACCTCTATATATCTCAACAAACCACACGTTTTTCTAGGCACTACTCTGGAAGGAAAACGAAACCTCTATCAATCGCCATGCTTTACCGGTCATGAGTTGGAAAAAAATGGACCCTTATTACCAATATCACAATCCATTAATTCATTATGTCATTCATTTTTGCAACTCATAAATTTAACCAACAACACTCATTCATCATTTTCATTATACATTATGTAGTGGCTCGGGTCAGTTTAACCTGATCCATTTTCGTTTTTGGTTAGGACACGGGGTTGTCCCAAGTGACGTGGACCATTCTAGGTGGTCTTGACCATTGGTGTGCTTTGGGATGGCTATTGGGCAGCAACCCAGGAAATTTAGGTTTGGCCGATCGAGCCCGTGAGGTGTTGGGTTGGAGGTTGTATCCGTGAGTGGACTATGACCAAAACATGGCTTTAGGTCCTTTGGCTGGAAGGTGAGTGTGTTACCCGCAATGGGCTTGGATGAGGGGTCGCGGTCAGCACCATCGCACCCGCGGCATAAGTGGTCGTGCCAGTGACCAATTGCTCTAAGAGGTCGCGGTCGCGATGTCTATGGTCATGCCCATAATGGTCCTATTATATAAGGTGTCATTGCATGGAAAATATCACTTTTCTTTTATCTTTTCTCTCTTCCTATCACCATTTTTTACCCTTAAAGCTTTTTAAGCTTGGGTTTTATCTTTTCTTACCCACTTGCTACCCTTAGTTCCATACCAAAATGTAGAGCTCAGCGAGGGCTTCCATTTAATCTGAGTGGATTGCCTTTTTGTCGATGACAATTTTTCTGGCTTGTCTTCTCTTCGTTTCAAGAGGTAGGGTCTATTTCCTTAACTCGATATGAGTTCAGTAGCATATTTGTGGTATATTTCGTTATATAGATTTTGTGGTTATTTGGTTGATTTTGAAATCATGATTTGGGGTTAAGGGTTTTGTTAAATTGGGGGTTGTTGGGCTATGGTTTTGCTACTACAACTATTTTTGATATACAAAATTACATATGGATTTCTAAAAATGAAAAAGCCCCAATTTGTGAAAAACCCTAATAGATATTGTTTTGGAGAGTTGGGTTGATTTTGGTAAATGGTTTGGTTGGAAAGAGATGGAAAGGAAATGGATGTGGGATTTTGAAAACAACAAGTATTGTTACTCTTTTGGGAAAATCTTAGGTTGTTGAGAGATACACGGGTTTTGGAATTTGTTGGAGAATATATCTATATTGTTATCTTTTAATTATTGCATTAGAGATAACTGTTTTGGCTATTGGTGGAGAATAACATTGTCATGAGTTAGAATCTGCATGTGGATTAGGCGAATTGAAATCATTAATATCATGAAGCCTGTCATGGATTTTGGTACTAAAAAACTGTAGGTTCTGGAAAGAATGTTTTGGAAATTCTCGTATTATGTTTTAAGAACATTTGTATCATTTTGAAAATAATATTTTGGATCACATCTATTGTGCTATTGGAAAAGGGTAAATAAAGTGGTAAAGCTGTAAGGGGGTGTTAGAGAATAATTAAGTTGGCCTATGTGTCCATGGTGAAAGACCTAAAACTGCTCGGCAGGTGTCGATTCCATCCAGATAATCCCGGAAAAATAGCATAGTGACTTGTATAGTTACTATTATGAACACTAGCCCTGGAGATTTACCTATTTTATTTATTATTGTGTTGATTCGAAAAGGATGTTTTGAAAAACTATTTAGCGATGTATTTGCATTTGATTTGGAAATGTATTTGCTTGTTGGTATTGTGATATACTGAACTTGTTTTGGAAATGGGTTTTTATCAAATAGATGTTCTGATTTTGAAAAATGTTTTGAATAAACGAAAAGGTTTTGGTAATTGAAAAGAAAGGTTTTGTTTCGTTGAGAATACAGATGGATTTGAAAATGCATTTCGGTATATTGTATATATGTATTGCATCATGATCATTTATGCTAGTAGAGCATATTTAGTTTTTGAAATATTTTCTATTGGGTTTTATGCTCACCCTACGTGGCTAAAAATGTTTTTTAGGTGTGTTGTGTGTGCCGACATTGGGGTTATGATCAGAGTTGAGTAAGGTGGTTCCATGATTTGTAGGCCTTAGGCCATTTGTTTTATTTTTTTAGGTTGCGTACCATTTTTTTAAGGGTTACACCTTGTCACAACCCAAACCCGCCCCTATAGGTTTAGCATCGTAACCAGCTAGTAATCCTTGGATTACCAAAGGCCTCTAATCTAAATATCATAGAATGTAAGGGGCTGCGAAAGCAAATATATAAAATACAATGTCCATAGAGCTGTGTAGACATACACGGGACAAAAAATTTAAACTTCTATACATATACATAATGTCAAACTTCCATACATTATGTGCCACCACACATTTAGTATCATAAGGGACTTAGCCCAGCGTATAGATAAACGAAAACAAAATAACAAAACATCCTGACATGTTTCACAAAACTTGACTCTTCAACAGGGAACCTCCCCGGGAGGCACAGTGGTTGGCTGACCAAAACTCACCAAGCAACAGCTTAGGCCTGGTCACGCGCCAGTTCACCCATATACATAATATAAATAGTGAGTGAAAACCCAGTGAATAGTAACAGAGTAGAGCGGTAAATGAATGGTGTCCCATATCAGATTTGAAAAAAAAAATTTATATCAGAAACAGATTCATATTCATATTCTCATTCAAGTCGTATATAAAAAACAGAGTTCATGCTTAATTATACATGGTACATCTATTAGCGTTGATAATCAAATACAGAGCATAAAAGGGTTATGCTTGCCAGTTCCATTAAGGAACCTCCGGTACCAGGAATAGATAACATACTTAAGCCACGATATTGTTAGCCCTGGGCGAGGGCCATGAAACCACGGTATTATTACCCCTGGGCAAGGGCCATGAGACCACGGTATTATTACCCCCGAGAAAGGGCCTTGTGCTAAGGATGCCACAAATACTTTTCAACGTATGGACAATCATTCATTGATACAAAACATAGCATTTCAGAAAATAAATCTTATTTCATCATATAGAAAATAAATAAAGTTGAACATAGCTTTACTAAGTTATTACTCACAGATGGCTTCACTTGCAGAACAGACAGAGCAGATGAATCAGATAACTTGTGGCGCGTGACCTACATAAACATAACAGACACATACATATTGAAACATACACTTGGAATTTGTTAACTTATTCAATTTCGTTCTTAGTGTGTTTTTAGTCCTTATCCTTATTATTATGTCTTAATCATGGCTTAGGAATGCCTAGGATGCAATGAGGATGCCAAAATGCCCTTGAAAACACTTAGTTAAAGTTGTTGGAAATAGAGGCTTTGCTCGAGCGGAACTTCCTTTGCTCGAGCGGAGGTTCAAACATGTGAGTGGTCGCTAGAGCATAACTTCCTTCGCTTGAACGGTCTGTAAACTCTGCAAAAGTACTGGTTGCTTGATTTCCCCGCTCGACGATCACTTGAGCGTGAGACTGAGGTCTTCGCTCGAGCGCAACTCTTGTTACTCAAGCAGTCTGCAAAACATATGAACTTCTGGGAGCATGCATTTTTTGCTTGAGCCAGGTTTTAGTCACTCGAGCAGAGGTGCAAAAATGTGTATGGTCGCTCAAGCAGAGAGGCAAAATCTGGAATTTCCAGATTTGCTTCCAAACTTCAAAACTCGAATTTAACTCAACAAAACACATCCTTTGGGGCCAAAAACTTGAGAAAACAAGTCTAAACTTGGACAACATTGTGAATTCAAGATCATTTCATGAAATTATGGCCTAAAAGCTTGCCAATTGTACAAAATTAAACTTGAAACTCAAGATATGCACATGTGCGTAATTTCTACAAACTTAAACCTTTCAAAACATGCTCAAACAAGGGAAATTGATGGAAAACATGATAAACTCTCAAAACTAAGGTAAAATTGAAGCATGCATGTGAGAATTCTTGGCAATTTAACTCAAAATGTAAGAAAATGTGCATGCATGCATGATATGACTCAAGTCTCTTCATTTCTAGCTTAATTCTTATACTTGCTCACAAAATCTCCTTAGGTTCTCTTCATTAATGACTTAGATACAAAGATGGGGAGCCAAATACTCACCTAAGGCCTTTACTTGAGTTATAACCACCAATTCTTGAACTCCTACAAGCCAAACCTTCAATCCTTCTAGTTCTCAATCACAAATCTCTTATCTTTCCTTGAATTCACTCTCTTCTTTAGGTCTCTCACTCTCTCTCACGTTTTATTTGCTTGAGTAGGCTCAAAGGTGTGAAAAGAGAGGAGTTGAAGCACATATTAGCCTTATATAGGCTTAGTTAATGGTGAGTAGTTAAAGCTAATCAAATGGACATAAATTATTCTAATTTAATCCCTCCGAATCAATTTTAATCAAACTTACCATAAAATTTTAAAAATACCAACACACACATAAATCAAGTTAATTTTATGCTCGGATGCTTATAAGGCCTTCAATTCGCAAAACAAAACAGAAACACAAATAGATCTTTCTACGATAGACAAATAGAAACTCAAATAATGTAACACACATGCCATTAATTCAGAATTTCATCTTGATCACTCATTAAGCATCCTTAATCATGGTTTACCAGTTAATCATGGGTCAGGGTTGTTACACACCCTTTGTAAATGATGTAAGCCTTTGGACATTTCAATTTGATATATATATATCATTCGTTGTAAGTTTTAGTCAAAGAACATCTATTCCACATAGATGTAAATGTAGGGTGTATGAAATCGAAATAACACATGTATTGTGTAACACTATTGTATCCATTGCATGAGAGATATTATTTGTTTCTATCTGATTGTCGTCTTTTTATTTATTAACTTTGGGTATTTTCACATGTGCCGGACTCTGTAAATCAAGGGTGTGACACATTAACCCAACAACACATTCCATGATAAGAGTAAAAGTTCATTTTTAGAAATAATTACAGTTTATTTCCCACAATATTCTTTACTTCTCAACATTAACACCTTTTATTCAATTGTACACCACATTCAAGATCATATCCACCTTCCTGATTTATTAGTCCAATTTCCCATTACCAATATACTATGACGTAAACCTATTTCACAATAATCATTCTCACAACATATTATAATCATCATTTCTATATTTAATTAGCCAAACATAAACTTAATTTCAAGAATTTAAGGCCAATTGAAATAATTCATCATTTTTTAAAATAAAAAAAAATCCATAACTAGGGTTAGACAAAAATTGGGGCTTTATACTTTAAAGCACAAAACCATGTTTTAACTACTTAAAACTTCATTAATCCACTTTAATCTTACATTTAACTCCCTTATTTTGAAAACCCTAACTTCCTTTTTATGCCTTTAAGAAAATCTCCTCAACTCGAGGTTTTTATGCAATACAAATATATCACCCATCTATCTATAAGAGATATTGAAGAGAAGAAAAGAAATCTCTACCTTAAGCTAGAAGAGGAAGAAACCCAAAAATCCAACTTCAATGAAAACATGATATGCTCGGATGGATCGAAAGCCCTCATCGTGCTCTTCATTTTTATATAAGGAACATGGGGTAGGAAATTAGCAGAAAGAGATGAAAATCGAGCTTTTATGAGCTTGAAACTCAAAAATGGCTGAAAAGAGAGAGAGAGGAGAGAGAGAATCTAAAAAGAATGAAGAAAAGTGAACCAAAAATGACTTTTTAAAGTGTTGATCCTGAACAGACCGCTCGAGCGACCACTCTTGCGCTTGAGCATTAGAGACACTACATCGCTTAAGCGATGAAACCTTCGCTTGAGAAGTACTGGATGACTTGCAAAACCACTCGAGCGATCAATCCGTCACTCGAGGATGAGAAAGAAAAAAAATTTCAGAGTGCTACAATTATAAGATGAGGTATTCAAAACACTAAGGTGGTGTTTGATAAAACTGAAATCTGAAAACTGAAGACTAAAAATTAAGCATTGAAAACTTAATGTTGAATTTTTTAAGTTGAAAAGTTATTTCATAAAAATTTAAGTGCTGAAAAATAAAATTTTTAATATGTATAAGATCAAATTTAAAATTTTTTATTTTCAAATTATATATTTTAATTTTTATATTGTGATGGTGGTGGTAATGGTGGTAACGGTGGCGTTGATGTGGTGGCGGCGTGGTGGTGATGGCAATAGCGATGGTAATGGTAGTAAAATGATGGTGGTGCTTATGACAACAATGACAATATTGATGAAAGTTGTGGTAGTATTGGTGGTGGTGGCGACATAATGGTGGTAGTAGTGGCATGATGGTGGTGGTTGTGGTGGTGGTGAGTTTATAATATTTATAAATTTAGTCAGAATTAAGTAAGTTTTACATGACTTAAAAATTTCTTAAGTTTTAGCCTTCATTTTAAGAGACACTTAGAATTTTAAGTGGTATCAATTGTGATTATCAAATAGGCTTAATTGATTATCATTTAATATATTCAGTTTTAAGAGAGCTGAATGATGTTATCAAACACCTCCCAAGATTTGTACTTTTTGTCAATTTCAAGTATTTTTTGGTCATTTTGAATAGGAATGTAATAATTTTTTTATTAAGTTGAGGTATTCAACCAATCTTTTAAGGTACAAATCAAGCCACCCATCAAATAATCCATACATATATTTATATGTATTAAGTTAATTTAATGATTAGGCGATTGGAAAGGTTTTTTGCCTTAATAAAGAGGATATTATTGCTTGTGCATAAGTTTGAACCAATGTAATGAATAAAGAGAACTTAATGCAACAATAATCAAGTTAAGAATGGGAGGAAAAGACCAACAGAAACAAAATAATTGATTCATAAAAATAATCCAATTACACTTGTGTTAGCTTGATTGTTCTAGCAACTTCGAAGGTAAGAACTGGTAAAGAAAATTATAATTTTAAGTTAAAAACTACTCCTATAGAAAGTAAATGGAGGATTTTCTGTCTTTCATTTCGACTATTTATAGGTGTCCTTCAAATTTGCAGTAATTGTTGAACCTCACCTCCATAATCTCTCCCATTATAATTACATTCATAAGATTTTCCCTCCTTCAACTCTGAATTTGAATTCCAAGGCTTTAGCTGGTTTTTTGTAACTGCTTGAAATGGTTATACCCCTGAGCCTTGCTCTTTAACTCATGATATATAACTGAAGTTGCGAAGTGCCACATGAAACCTCTTACAATCCAACATTTGTCCCTTTTTGATTCACTATGTGCTCTTACTTGATTAGCTGATCATATCTCTTTATATTATGCCACGTGCCACTTTCGAATTAGTTGGTTTGAATTCAACGCCAACAGTTACATATTTTTTGGGTAGAGTTATGACAATTTGTAGTTTAAAAATAAAATTACATATTTTTGTGATAATGTTACATATTTTGTTGCATTATTACAGATTTTGTGGTTATAAAATATTGGGAAACTTACGTATATGTCCTAATAAGTGGACTTATTATTCAATATGTCTTATAATAATTAATGACATTTTTCATTAAACACTATTAAAAAAACGTCACTAATTATGAATTTTTAGCAATAGTTTGAAAATTTTATCACAAAAAATGTCACTAATTATAAGTTTTAGCAACAATTTAAAAAAATTGTCACAAAAAAAATCACTAATTTACAACTTTCAGCGACAATTTGAAAAATCCTCATTAAAAAATGTCACTAATTGTAAGTTTTAGTGGCAGAGTATGACAACGGTGACCAAAAAAAGTCCCTAATTGTTAATTTTTAGCGACATATGTAAAAAATCGTCACAAAAAATTATTTTTAGAGACGATTTTACTAGAACTTATTTTCAATAGGATTTGATGAGAATTAAATCCAATTATTATGATCTATTAGTAGTTTACCCTAAAATATTTGGATCAAATGGGTAACAACCACAAAATGTGTTATTTAATTTCTAAATTATAAATTGTCATAATTGCTACAAAAAATGCATGACATTTGTCACAAAAATATGTAATAAGATGCATATAACATGGCCCTTTAGTTAATTGGAACTGAATTGTGATATTATAATTATTTTATAAATTATAAATAAAATAATAATTACAAAAAATATTACCAATGCAGTAAATAATATAAATTTATATCATTTACTAATCTGGCGGTTGTTGAGCTTGATGGTTAAACATTGCAAAAACTCTAGCAGACGTCGCAGGTTCAAACTTACATGCTACCTATTATAATGCAAAATTATTTGCCACATGGCAAATTGGGGGAAAGACTTCCCCATAAATTATAGTTAGATCACATCTGAGAAACATAAATTATACTCACATTCCCTTTTCCCTACCGATTCCCTTCGAAACTTTTAACTATGTGATGCCTAACGAAACTTTTAACTATGTGATGCCCCTATTGACTGACTCTACCATATATAAACTTTTAACTATATGATGCCCCTATTGACTAACTCTACTATATATAACATGAGAACCAACGATACTCTGGAAACACCATCATCGGACCAGATAATGGTGCACCCTTATATGGTTGATATTCTTCTTCATCATTAGTAACATCACACCAGGTACGTTGGCCTTCTTTAATTACTGACTTTACAATCTCTTGGCAAGCTGTAACTTTTTTCCAATTCATCATTTTTATCTGCTTCTACATCGTCGCATTTTCTTTTCTAATATTATGCTTTATGGAAACCTTTATACATCTTTCCTCTTAACTGTTTTCTTCTACGGGTTTGTATTGTGCTTGTTCATCTATTTTTCATTTCCTCTATTTTTGTTTTCTTCTTTACGGTACAGTATATTTATGGGTTTGCTTGTTGAGTTTACATGTTTCTTTCACCTCTTCACAAGTTGTTGCATCATTGGCATAAGACGGATGAACATTTCATAGGGAGCCAAATGCCAGAGTTTTGACTGTAAACTTCATTTTGCTCCATAAATTATTATTAAAAAATCAATTCAACTTCTACTATTTTAATAATACTAGTTGGGAGTGCACGTGCGTCGCACGTGGCATATGAATTGATTTATAAACGAAATATGGATATTTATTTAGACTGTTTTATTAGATAATCTTGTATTAATATATTAATGTGGGCTTTTATTTTATGTAGTGATTTTGTTTTTAGTTTACAATGCTGTAATTGTAGTTGATTTTGTTGGTACAATCACTCTAAGGTAGAAATAAGTTAAATATGGGCTTGTTTGCGATGGGCTGCCCATTTCAGGCAAAAATAGTTAATAAAACAAAACACCCCATCACATCACTTTTTTTATTTTTTTGCATGTCTTTTCGTAAAAAATCATATAGTCAACTAAAGTAGCCTATTTCCAAATAGGTTTGGTGATCATTTATGGATCTCTAATTCTTTAGAAGTGAAGTTAATCTTTAGTTTTTATTTATTTATTTATTTTATTTTTCAAACACTTGGTAAATTTACGATTTTTTTTTAATAATGTTAAGTGCAAAAACATAGAATATAAAATATGTAAAGAAAATGCCATGGGTAGTTAAAATTCATTTTAATTATTTCATCCAACACTTCTATGTGTTTTATTTTTGGGAGTCCAACACTATTGTTCCTACTATCTAAAAAAAATTACTATTATTCCATTCCTTTGACATAATCCAACTATTGTGAAAAAATTATTGAATACAAAATAATACAAAAATTTAATACATTTTAGTATTTTGTTATATTAAATGATTTTTTAAATTTTTTTGCACAAATTTTATATTTTTTTAGAGTATATATATTAAGTTAATCTAAAATTAAAAACTCAAAAAATTAATTTTAAAAATTTCAAAACATAGAGAGTGAAAATTGTTGACACAACCTTTTAAATTACTAAAAAAAATAAAAATTAATTAATTTATAACTGGTGCACAAAAGGAGTATAAAATAGGGAAGAACTTCTTTCCAGTCCAATCGGATTGGTGCGTATTGTTGGGCTTTGTGGACCCACACATTGATAATCCGAACTATTTAATGTGTAATTCTCATCGAGTACTTTATCCCTGCAAAAAATAACGTTGATCGAATATCGATAGCCATTTGATCAAATCTAATTTATGTCAACGGTAATTATAATTTTAAAAATAAGTTGTTAATACAAATGTGATCTGATCAAGTGGATATCGATATCTGATCAACGTGATTTTTTATAGGGATAAAGTAATCAACGAGTCCTACGTATTGAATGGTTATGATTATTGATGTGAGGTCTATATTGGGCCCACAGAGACCCAACAACATGCTTTAATTGGAAAATCTAACTGGGGAGAAACCTGAACCTATAAAAATATACTCAAGAGTCATTCACTTTTCTTTTTGCATATATGAACGAAGAATGGAAAAAAACAAAAAGGCTGCTACTTGTATAAAGCATAACCTAATAAATGGGCTTTTTTTTCTACGAATTAAAGTGGGCTGTTATGTTTTTATCTGTTTGTACAACCACTATGTTGTCAAATAGATTTGATTGAGAGACAATGCGATTGACTGTTTGGTTTTGAAATTTGAAATAGAGTAGGCAACAAAAAATTAAGATGTTATGATAATTCAGAATAATGAATCAGCTCAAAAAAAAAAAAAAAAAAAAAGGAAAGAAAGAAAGCAACCAATTGAGGGAACTCAACCCACTATTAGTGGTTTTAATAGAATCACTGTTCAAATTGATTGTGGGTTTGTACTGTTTAGGTAATACCTTTGAGTAATGTGAGACCCTTTTCAATCAGTTGACGATATTGATGATATTATTATGAATGATGATGCATATTATAATACAAATAGTATAACACAAATAATGTAATTGGACATAAGTCATGAGTTTGAAACAGAGAACTTGATAACTTGACAAATTACCAATAGTACCAATACATAATTTAAAGATATTTAGAAAAGTTGAACCTTTTGGAAGAAAAGCTCTCTGAATCGAAGATGTTTGATGGTAGATTGTGATGTTTCAAGATGTTTGGTTATTTATGGTGTTTGATGTTGGAAAGTGTTTGAATATCAAAAGATGTCTGTGATTGTTTGTGGTTTTGTTGATGTTTAATAAGTTTGGAAGGGTATTTTCGAAATATGTAAAAAGTAGAAAACATGACAATTCTTTCCATTTTTATAATAGTAGAAGATAGTAGATTGATGTTGGAAAGTGTTTGAATATTGAAAGATGTCTGTGGTTGTTTGTAATTTTGCTGATATTTAATATGTTTGGGAGGGTATTTTTGGAATACGTAAAAAGTAGAAAACATGTCAATTCTTCACACTTTTATAATAGTAGTAGATTAATTTTACATTTTAACTATTTGAATTTGGATCAATTTAATCGTTGTTGTTACTTGCCATTTATAATTAAACGAAAGTTGTTGATGTGGCTCTAAAATTTTATTTCACTTTTTAAAAGATCAATTCGACCCCCAAACTTCATTTTATTTAAGGATCTAATTGATACTTTGATGATAGTTTGGGAGTAAATAAATTTTCAAATGAATTTTGGGTGTCATATCAACAACTTATGTTTGATTACATAGACAACAATTGACAGTGGGGTAAAATTGATGCAAAATTAAATAGTTTACATATAAAATTGATATTATTAAAAAAATAGGAGTTGAATTGATTTTTGAGTGATGATTTTAAGAGCAAAATGATATTTTCTCGAGTTTTGTACAGCATCATGTCCCTTGTTTGTTCCATACTCTCATACTCTGAGTACATCGCTAAGAATTTACTTCATAAATAAATAAAAAATAAACTGAAATAATCGATAATAAGTGAGTGAAGTAAGATGATTTCACAAAAATTTGTGATACAATATTTCTCTATTAAAGCTATTTGAACTCAACTTGATTAAAAATTAGCCTTCAAATGAGCTTTTAATGAGTCAAACATAAATTCAGTTTGAATAGTTTGATTTGTTTTATAATCATACTTATTGCTAAAGAAAAGAAGAGTAAATTGAGAAAATTATACTTCTTGAATTTTTAAATCGCCTCCATCCACTAAGATGGATTGATAGTTGAGATTGGGTCCAATTTAGAAACAAAGGTTTAAGATGAAAAAATTGAATGCAAGGTTAAAGTGATATTTGTGTGGATTTAGAATCCAAATTTTATAAAGTAAATATTACAAAATATTTTGTACTTTAGGGTAATTTTCATCATAATTTTAGTCTGACTAAATTATTATACTTAAATGTTCTTTTATTCTAATTCGTTGAATATTAGAAGACAAATAGCTAATGTTACATTTTTTTCAGTAAACATTAGGAAGGTATAGTAAAAATTTTCTTTTTCTTTATTCCCGGTGTGTGATTCTATAAAATTTTAAAAATTATTAAAACTTTATGTGAATATCTCATTTATACTAAAATCGACAATGTCACACCTTGGATATGTGGGTCATGGGTTAGAGCATAAGAATCATGAATATGATTTAATTAATGTCTATGGTGCTGCTAGTTACTAGTTAGCACCTATTGTAGAACCATCAAATTTGGAAATTCATATCTCTTAAATCATTTCATTTACTTTAAAATCATGAAAATTTATGGAAGTGAACGTTATTAATTCTAATTTAAAATGAGATAGTACTTGATGGTTTGGGTAAGTGGAGTTGCGGACCAAACAATGCACATTGGTTATTTTTTTGATAGAAAAACAAATAAGATGTGCTAACTCTGAAATTCACATTCATTTTCTCTAACCAGTTATTAGTAATTTGTAAGAGTTTTCAGAATTGATTTATGAGTCTAGTTTTCAACCCCATTGTTTTTAAGGGAAATGATTACGTAAAACTTCAGATTTGACAAAAATGGTGACAACGGCTCAGAATCTATCAAAGTTTGAAAAACAGAAGATGTATCCTTTAATTTTTATTAACCTATTTTATGTCAAAGTTTAGATAACACATAGGCCCACATGTTTTGGGACTCATATCATACACAAACATCATGAAGCATATTACTAACTAAGGTGACAAGAAATATACTAAAATTCTAATCCCCGAAACATGAAAGATGTGGTTGAAATTGACTAAATATGCTTATTTTTATTTAACAACTTAAAGGTTTGAATTTTCTAGTCATTACATACAAAAATCTAATTATAGCATGTGGTCAATTTCTGTTCCTTATGATGATATATTAGAAAAATAAAAAATAAAATGGTGATAAAAAAGTTGATGACATAGTATTTTTCTTAAACTTAAATACTAAACACGGTGTTTGCATCATAGATGTAGATAGGCAATTGGAAAGAAAAAGAAGATTGAGGAAAAATTTAACTAATATTTCATTCATATATTCTTATATTTTTTCTTTTTTTTTTGTTTGTTGCTAAATCGCTATCCAAATGTATGATCTAAATACAACTTAAACCAATAGTACACACAGTGCAACCACAACCCTATATTCAATCACTTAGTTTTCTTATATTTGAAGAACTATAATTTTTTACATTGAAATCCCTAACACAAACCACACAGAGTCACACAGATATTGCATAGCGATCCCAGTTTTGACTCGGCACTTGTGGTAGTCCGGACTCAGATCTATGGTTTTTGTATGTCGTTCATTGTCTTTCCTTCTTTATTCCTCCTTATAATTGATTATTTGGATGTGTAGAGTGCGTTTGAAATAGGTTGGTTGCTTGGTTTTCAAACCTTGTTTTGCCTAGAACTTTGGTCCTCCGCTCGAGCGGCCTTTCTCGCACTCGAGCGAGGTTTGCAAGCTGTCAATACTTTGCATGTCTACACAAGTACTAGAGGGGTGTTTTCCATGCTCAAGCGGCGTTTCCTACACTCAAGCAGGTGAGCGATCGAGCGACTTTTCTTGCGCTCGAGCGGTTTGTCTGTAGTCTACAAAAGTACTGAAGGTGTGTATTCTGCACTCGAGCGGGATTTCTTGCGCTTGAGCGGAACAATTTATTGTGTCTGACGCTCGAGCGTCAACTCCTTTGCTCGAGCGAACTGTGTATATATCAAATCGCGAAATTGACTTTTTACATTACTTTTTAAGATCTTTCCTTCCAAAATGTAACGCCCCGAAATAATTCGACATGAACTACCCATACTAATGAACATTCACCAAAACAATGACAATAATCCTCCCATCATCATATATTTAATAAATGAGTTTAATACAAAAGTTCCACACGCGGCATACATTCACAACATAAATGAATACATGAATCCATAGCATGTAGAACATCTAAATCTCAAAACAATAAAATGCCCTTAAGGGCTTACATCTTCTAAAGCAATAGCCCGGTTACACAAAATGATATCTCGAACCCATACAGATTAGCCATTGGCTTTACAAAATTCACAACAAAAATAATAGAGCTATTTACTCTTCACAAAATATACACGCCTTCAATTCGGCGGGTCACCACATCTTTACCTGCACCAAATCTCATAGGGGTGAGCACAAAGCCCAGTAGAGAATTCTCACAAAGTATATACAGTTATGCAATTCTAAAAAAAAAAATATGCAAATATCAATGCCATGCCATGCTCTTTTAAGGAAATATCATTTCATGCTCTTTCAAGATTTCAATTTCTCAATTTAAAAACTTGTAATCTCAACACATTTCCAACTTCCCGTTTTAATCAATAGGGGCGGTAAATACGACGCTAGTAATCCCTAGGCTGGTATCTGCAAGTAGACTCTGCGAGTACTACCAAACTGTCATTTTTACCAGTATTAACCGGAAGGCTCGACACCTATCCGCGCGATTTTCTGGTCTTTCACCATGGACACTCAGGCCAACTTAACAAAATTCATCTACACCCTCTAACCGGACTTACCACCGTATTTACCCGTTTCACATTTCTGTAATTCATATCACAACGTTATTTTCTTTTATGAAATAAATATCTTCAATCAGAATTTACAATGCAAAAATGATAATTGAATGAATATGCAATGCAATGATTTTCCATAACTCATAACATTTCTCCATTCAAGTAACATGACACAATATTGGATAAATACATCACTCATTTTCTTTCTTCAATGTTATGTCACAAAATAACATATATACCTTCAACTCATAGCAATTCCCGCAATCCATGGCACATACCAATTTCCCATTCCTCAGTCATGCATGCTCATGTATTACATTATAACTTCATAAATAATTTCTCATTTTCAAAGTCTCTACAATAACATCAACAATCACGTTTTTTCCATTACCTCTTTTCATTACTCTTTCCCAAGATAACCATATGTTATCTACACTTAGCCACAATTTCACTTTTCACAATTCTTAGCAATATAGTCTCATCAATACAACATGTAATGTTTTTCAAACATTAATTTTCACAATCCATAATGCACAACAATTATCATCTTCCACTTAAATATTTCCACACATTCAACAATAGTTTAAAAATAAGTCCCCCACTCTATTATATCATGAAAATTATCATTTCTTTATATCACATTATGAAATCCATGCTCATTTACTTATTTAAACACAAGAAAAGAAGAATTTCATAGTTTTCCTCACGTTTTCAAAAACCCCCAAATTTCTAGGGTTCTTTCTCAAAACCCAAAACACCTCCCATTTTCATGTGAAAGCTCATCAAAATCATTTTTCTCATATCATAGGAAAAGGCTTCAAGGATCACTTAGAACATTTAAAGTTTAGATCCTCATTTTGAAAAAAAAAATCTCATCATTTTGAAACAAAAACTAAAATTTCATAATGGAACCAAGATAAACATAAAACCAACATTAAACCTTGCAAAACATATATATATATATATATAACTCAAGAATGTCCCTACCTCAAGCTTAGAAGAAAAGATGAGCAAAAAAAGTTGAAACTCCACAGTTGTCGAAACCAACTTCTACTTGGATCAAAATGAAGCTCTTGATAAGCTCTATACTTAATCTCAAAGGAGCAAGGCAAGAAAATGCTTCCAAGTGAGTAGATTGAGTGAAAAGTGCTTTTTGAGAAAGAGAGAGAGAGAGTCTCACGGTTTAGAGGGAGAAAAAAGAATAAGAAATAAGGAAAAGGGTTAAGTGGGAGCCTATTTATAGTACTAGGTCAAAGTAAAATAAAGTCCCGAAGTTAACGCAAAAGATCAAGTCAAAATCCCCAAAAAGTAGGGCCCAAATCGGATTGAAAATTCTGAAAAAAGTTGCAGGTGTCGACCCTTATAGCAGAGGTGTCGACCCTTCAGGCAAAAAAGCAAAGAGTGCAACAGGCAAGGTGTCGACCTTTCCTAGACTGGTGTCGACAGTAATTTTAGTCGACCCTTGTAGCCAACAAAAAGAGAAGGTGTCGACACCACTAAGACCGGTGTCGACCCTAGAACAAGATTTTTAAGCTGCCAAACAACTTTTCAACACGAACAAGCGTGAACGAGCAATCCCAACAAGTTTAAATAAATTTTCAAGTACAACAACTCTAAAGATTCCCAAAACATAATAAATGATTCAAGTACACTTCCCAAAAGTTTAAAAAGGGTATAAGTGCTAAACAAAAGCCCTAAAGTGAGACCCTCTCTCTCTAAAATACTCTCTCTCTCTCTACATTTCCACATAGTTCAAGATACAACAACTCTAAAGATTCCCAAAACATAATAAATGATTCAAGTACACTTCCCAAAAGTTTAAAAAGGGTATAAGTGCTAAACAAAAGCCCTAAAGTGAGACCCTCTCTCTCTAAAATACTCTCTCTCTCTCTCTACATTTCCACATAGTTCTAGTGATTTCTCCCCCCATTTGTCTTTGTTAAAGAGATGGAGCATCTCAAGATGTACACTTTGACCCGAATAAAGTTGGGTTTGGCCATCTGTGAAGCTTCACTCTTGCTTGGCTCATCTTCTCTTTTAAGATAGGGACTTTCTACACCTTAATATGAGTTTTAACTTGATTATAGGTTGTTGTGTAAAAATGCTGGGATTTGGGCATGTTTGAGCTAACCTAGGGTTTGGGTTCAAGTTTGAAAAGAGGGGTTTCTATGTGAGTGTTGTATAAATGATTATGGAGTTTGGATATGAGGTTATCTTGTGTCAAATAGTTGGTTTTGACCTTTGGGATGATATTTGGAAAATGAGGAGTTTTGCTTTAAAATGTCTTGGATAATTATTTTGTACAAATCATGAAATTGGTATGGGGAATGTGAAATTGGAAGGATGTATATATGAATGGTGTTGTTGGATTTTGTTTAATCACTCACCTATGGAAATTTGATGAATTATCTGTTATAAAGATTGTATATCTGTTTAGAGATAACTATTTTGGGCTATTGGTAGATGATAGTCATGATTGTTGTAGACATTGTATGTGGATTAGGCAAATTGAAACTAATACTTTAATCATTATCATTGAATATGATTATGAATGATATACATTATATATGTATGATATTTGGGAGGAGAAATGGGATGTACTCCATGTTTTGGGGAGAAGAAAGGGGATAGACTCCATTGAACTAAGTTGGCCTGTGTGTCCAGGGTGAAAGTCCTGAAAACCATTTGTATACATGGGTGCCGATTCCCGCGGACGAAATTTTCGTAAAATGGCAAATAGAAGTGAGTGTGTTATGTGATGAGTCTAATTTGTTAGAAACCTGTAAGGTGTATCGTTTGCTTAGTTGATAACATGTATCGGACTAAAACGAGTGGAATGAAATGTAAGTTTGGCATACCATGGTACTGGAGATAGTTATAAAGATTTTGTTGTTGGACAATGAAAATGTGCATCATACTTATATCTCATTAATTCTCATATAATGTGTTAGATTGTTTTTACTGAGCTTTGACTCACCCTACTTTGGGAAACCATTTTCAGGTACCAGTGACATGTTCCTTCAAGGATGTAGTTTGGGAGGACCTAGGAGCTGGATGCTCTATTTTGTTGTTTGTACTTAATGTTTATTCGAACCAAGGGCTTTATATGTATAGAGTTTATAGCACTCTCTTTTATTGTAACCAAGCAATGTCTTGGAAAGGTGTAAGCCGTAGGGCATTTATTTTGCTCACTATTGACTGGTATTACATGCTATAGATTCAGGATATGCATTTATGAATATATATTGCATGTATTATCTCTTGTAAATGAACTCTATTGAATGAAAGTATTTCAATTTTGTTATTCTTCCGCTTAAGAGTTGGATTTATTATTTATTTTGGGGGCGTTACATATTGGTAGAATTGTAGTTGACACCCTATTATATTCAATCACTTTAGTTCAATTATATTTGAAGAACTATAATTTTTAACATTGAAATCTAATCCATTTTGTTTTATTTTATTTTTTAATTGTTGCAAGGGCGAGGAATCTCTCTTCATACATCACACTAGAATTTCATGCTGTATACTTCTCCTTTGTTACATTGCTAAATGGCCACATCCAACTGAGGTATCAACATGGAGATGACTCCCCCTTTCAAACTCATCTTATCAGCATGAGAATTTCTGTGGTAGCAATATGTATTTATGGCTTGGCAACTTTGTTCAGACATGTTCAGTTTTGTTCAAACTATTCTTAAATCTTCGACCATGTTATTATTGTCTCGGGAGTTCTTTCTCTAGTCTCCCTTATCTCTGTCTTCATTCCAAATGGGCTTAGTTGTCTTCTTTACATCATTTGGCTCATTTTCTCTGTTATGGTTGTGGGATGGGAGTTTCTTCTTGTGTGCAGCCAATGGATTTTCCAATGGATTTTCCGAAGGATTAGAATTGCACTGCTCAACATGTATACATGTTTCTTCCAGTTCAGATTATTGGGATCCAGACCAGGATTGGGACTGGGTCTGAGACTGAGACGTATTAACATATGAAAAATTCTTGAGATCTACTATTTTGACCCACAAAATTACCTATATAATGATGTAGTGGGGGAGTTGGGCATTATATGATTGTGTAACAAATTAAAAATTGACACCTATCATATCATATTATTATGAATTATATTGAGGAAGTGTTTTTAGGGGTTTATGACATTTTCCATTGAGATGTAGACTATAGTGGCCATCGCACACACACACACACACACAAATTGAGGAAGTGTTCATTGAACCCATTATTACATATAATTGGTGTAACAACACATTAATATCAATATGTAATATATTTTTATACATCAAGAGTTATTAAGTATCGTTTCCTATGCCACGAATATCTTGCATGATGAAATGTAACAATAATCATTAGTATATTTTCATTTATGTAGAAAATGTAGAATAATTTTTTTAAGAAAATGGAATGATATTGTTCCTTAATATTTCGATCGATATAGAAATTTCATAATTGTTTTCATGATGTTTATAGATCCAAACTTATAAGTGTTTGCAAAGTCATTTTCATGAAATTGTTTAGTTACATAATTTATTATGTTCTCTGTTAGTAATCAACATATGACAAAAATTGATCGAAATTTTTTATTTAATGTACTTATTTTCTACATCATTAAGTTGCTACGATAATATTTGGGTATCATTTAATTTTTTTCCTTGTAATTTGAGTAAAATATGTGCATTACGTACATTGTTTTTCTTGAATTTCATAATAGATAAGACAATTCTTGTTTTAACTTGTCTAACTTTACTTGAAGAGTATGTTGCAATAGATCTTCTATAGTTTTTGTTTCACCATCTTCTTATTTTTCTTCTTATTCACTATTATAACTCATTGTAATAAAATGTTTTGATGAGTAAGCGTTTGAGGCAATATCATATTGTTATAAATTTCAAAATCTACTTTCCATCAATAATGTGATTTTTTCTGTGATTGTGAAAAAAAGTATAATTATTGTTGTGATTGAAGTGTTTTGCAAAGTCTTGATTTGTTATTAAAAGTATTCATTTTGGACACTTGTTTGTATAACATGTATGTATATATGTATTGAATATAAGTTGATAGAAGAACAATACATAATTTTACAGGTTTTTTCTAACAAATATAACTATATTACTAAAGCGTTACATGTTAGAAAATTAACTATATTACTAACCATAATTATTTTTTTTATTTTTTTATTTTTTATTATTTTTTTTTTTCACAAACATCACATCCTATTACAAAAAAAAATCTGACTCTTTTCCTAAATATAACTATTTTAACATACTAAAATAATCAAAAAATTAAAATAACCTACTAAACTAGTCAATTTTCCAAACATTCCTTATATGATGCGTACAGTTTGATACAATTTGTCTTATCTATCTATAATACAATTTGACACAATTTGTATTACTCTTGACTGCCTTTCTTGTTTATAATACAATTTGATACATGTTAGGCTCGTAGGTCCACCATGGGCAACGCAGTCCACCACAGGGTCCTACGAGAAGAGGAATGACATATTGCAAGCTGCTTCTTCTTCTTTTTTCTGTTCTTCTTTCTTTTTTCTTTTTTTTTTTTGTTTTCTTTGTGAACGCATATTGCAATCTAAATATTGCAACCTAGAGGCCGTCCACCCACCGGCTCCTACAATAGCAAGACATATACAAATTGTATCAAATTGTTTGAACTCAAAATATGTCTCAATACGTCTAATTTAAATTTATAAATTTTAATTTTTAATATATCTTAATATGAATTTGTTAATAAGGACAGCATATCTTAAATCTCAAAATAATTTTTTTCTTTCTCATGGTACACCCCAATTAGTTATTTCTATTCAAATTTCTGTATATTTTTTCTCAAAAGATCAAAATTATTTCTTCTTCTTCTTCTTCTTCTTCTTCTTCATCCTCTCTCCAAAACTCCAATCCACCCTACCAAAACTTACAATTATCATTAACATCATTGTTTTTTTTTATTTTTTTTATTTTTTATTTTTTATTATTTTGAAACCTTAAATCCTAGAAGAAAGTTTGAACAAAATTAAATAATGAATGAGAGTAATAATCAAAATAGTTTTTTGAAGCAGCCCATCAAAAAGGAGGTAAGTATTCATATAAAAGGGTTTCACAATTTTTGTAGAGCACCATCAATTATTTTCTATACCGTTTTTTGACAAAAATTAAAGGGCCCAATAATTAAATTAACAATAACATATTATTGGAGTTATTCTTATTTTGTCATTTAAATAGTACATTATTTGAGAACTACTCTTTCTTGTTAGTGTCTGATGTTTATGTATTTATAAGTTTGGTTTTTACTTTTCCATGAGTATTCTTGTGGATAATTTATAACGTAAAAGTTTTTTTTTTTTTTCTTTTTTCTGTATTGAAAAGTTTTATAATACTTATGTAAAAGTTTTGTTTTTTCTGTATTTATAATGCTTTATGTGCTTATAAGTTTGTTTTTTTTTTCTTTTTTGTATTTGAGAATTATTTTCTGTATTGAAAAGATTCGAAATAATTTAGTTTTTTTAGTTTGTTTATTATTTATTATTTGGGTTTACCTTAAGGGTAATTTGAGAAAAATAATGGAGTATAATGAGAGTAAAATAAAGTTTCAAATAATTAAATAGGGTGTGCTTAGAAATTTGGAGTACTTAATGATTTTTTGAGTGTAAATAGAATTCCTCATATATCATAGACAGACACTCCCTGAGGGGGATGTTTGGGCTTGTTGGGCCTATTTTAATTATTTGAACTATTTATTTTGTTAGATATTTCATATATATTAATCACAAAAAAATTAAGTCGATATAATAATTATAATTTATTTAATTTATCACGTTTGTTATTAAAAAAATAAATAATAAATTAAATAAATTATAATTATTAAATCAACTTTATTTTATATATAAAAAAATATACAAAATATTTAATAAAATAAATAATTCAAATTATTAAAATAGAATCCGCCGTAAATTTCACATACCCAAAGAACGTCTTCCCATCCGGATTAAGGACCCGAGGAGACCCGCTACCTGCAGACATATTGACATTCGATGCATTTGATAGACATTTGTTGTGGGAAAAGCGGTGCAGAATAAGACAAATGTTTAGAGTTTGTAAGTACTCATCCAAAGTATTTTTTACTTTAGGCCAATTTTCTTTCTACGGATACCCTAATTTTAACCTGATCGAATTATTATATTTAAATATTTTTTATTTTAATTCTTAAATATTATAAAATAATTAATCAATACTCACTAGTTACAATAATTTTTTTAGGTTAGTCCATATAAGATGTTTACTTTGACTTTAAATGGGGCTCCGTAAGTAGAAGGTGAAATTAGTTCTTCAAGATTAATCGAGATGTGTGTAAGTTAACCTGGATAACCAGTTATTAAAAAAAAAATAATAATAATAATAATTAATCCTTGTTATACATTTTTCAATAAAGATTACAAAGGAAGGCATTTGTAAAGTAGCCTTCACGTCTCTTTTCTTTTATTTTATTCTTAATGTGTGATTCTATAAATTTCTATAGACGTCATTAAAATTTTATGCAAAAATTTCATTTACACTAAAGCCAATCACTTTGTTTGGTTTTGATTGATTTTTTGAAAATTAATTTTTTTTTATTTTTTTAATGCTTTTTTTAATTTTTTAATTTTTTAAAAATTTTTAGTGATTTTTTTAAATATTTTAAGTAAATTTTTTACTTTTTAGATACACATAATTTACATGCATCTAAAAAGTAAAATATTTATGAAAAAATATTTTAAAAATTCAATCAATACATAAAAATACGAAAATATATTGAATTTTTATATTATTTTCATATTTTTGTATTGGATAATTTTTTTAAAGATTTTTTTGCATAATACTTTTTAAGTAAATCTAAGTTAAGTGCATTTAAAAAATAAAAAAATCTTAAAAATTAAATTTTTTTACTAAAAATAAAAAATAAAAAAATAAAAAACTCAATTTTTTGAAATTAAACATATCTCCGGAACTCGGATCTATGATATGAGGGTCATGGGTTAAAGCATAAGAATTATGGATATGATAATGTCTATCGTACTACTAGTTAGCATATATTGTTAAATCATTAAAATTTAGAAATTTACATCTCTTAAACCATTTACTCTAAACTCATGAAAATTTGTGAGTGAGCAGGGTTAGGTTAGTTTGATGTAGTTATAACCATCATCCACTTTTGCACATGAATAGCATTGGAAAATAACAGGTAGTGTTTGATTTACTTTTTAAAACTCAACTTTTTTTTTCAAATTAGGATTTGGGTGAAACATATTAATCAATCATATTCTCAAAACACAATTTAAAATTACTTTCAAAACTCATATTTTCTATTTTTGTTTTTATTATTATTACTCAATCAATTAATCAATTTTTCTCTCTTATCTTTCTTCTGTCCTCTCACATTCTCTCACATTTTATACATCAATTAAAAAAAAATTACAAATCATCTCAAAATTTAAAACCAAACAAATTTTCTCAAAAGTTCATAGAAGTGAGTTGTGTGCTTTTAAAAATAATAATAATAACAAAAAGTTCATTGAAGTGACTTGTGTGCTTTTAAAATACTAATAATAATAATAATAACAAAAAAAAAAAAAAAATCAAAGTAGGAGTAAGAAATCCTAAACCACTTTCAAAAACCTAACAATTAGAAACTTGAGGCTTGCAAGATCAAATTTGCCCTAACACATATATGCAACCAGCCTTGGATTTAGAAGATTGGGAATCCAAATGATCATATACAAATACAATTGCAAGAAGAAAGCAACACAAATCAACAAAGGAAGCAGAGAGAGAGAGAGAGAGAGAGAGAGAGAGAGAGAGAGAACCACATGAGGTGGAGCAACAGTGTCGACTAAGAGCGTGGTTGAGGCAGTGGTGCCAAGGAAGCAATGGATAGGGCAAGATGGCGAATAAGGGAAAAGATAAAAATGGATGTCAATTTTGGTTTTTTTTTTTTTGCCGAATAGAATTAAATTGGGTAAATTTTTTTTTGAACATGTGTAATTTTTTTAGAAATGTAATACTTAATATTTTTTTTTCTTTTTTTTTTTGGTTGGTTCAGAACTAGAATATGAAGAAATTAGATAATTAAATGTTCGAAAACGCACCGTCAAACATAAATAATTTGTTCGGATATTAAATAATGAATAATTAGAAAATATAGTACTAAATATATGAAATTTTTTTTAGAAACAAGTTTAGGATAAATATAATTTGTTTCATACTAAATTTCTGAACAAATTTTAAAAACTCATCGACCAAAAACGATAAAGATGAACAAAAAGCTTTATATATATATATATATATATAAACAGCTTGAAAATTTATTTTTCATTGCCTATTGTTGACTTTAATATGAAATATAATGGCAGAAAGTTAGATTGAAAAGAAATAGGATTGAGTATGAAAATCTAAAGTGCAAAAAGCGAAAAGAGAATAGAGAATAAAAGATTGAGATTAATTATAAGATAGGGTATTCAAAACACTAAGATTTGTGTTTATTTTTTTTTGGTTGTCAATTTGAAGTATTTTTTAGTCATTTTGAATAGGGACATAATAATTTTTTGAGAAAATTGTTGAAAAATTCAATTTAACAATTATCTCAGGCATTAAGCCTAATGGATATTTTTTATTAGTGAGAAGTTCACGTTTTGTTTTTTAAGGACATTTTGTTTCCAATTTTACCTTTCTATTTGTTGAATTTTTTTTTCTTATTTGTTAAATTTTTATTTCTATCTGTTGAATTTTTTTTTTATTTGTTGAAAATATATCTATATGAAATTCTATCTGTTGCAATTCTTGTTCTATTTTTGTTCTATCTGTTCAATTTTTTTTATCTGTTCATTATCTTTGAATTTGTTTGCTCAAATTTGTATTTATCTGTTGAAATTTGGTAAGCAAATTTTTGCTATCTGTTGAAATTAATTAGGCCAATTTTCCTTATCTATTAAATTTCAACAAGCTTTAATTTCCTATATGTATAAATTTTACTATCTTATCTGTGCAACATTTTTAACCTAAGGTTTCTACGGTTTTCTGTCCTCAAAACCTTAGGGTGTCAATCCCAGTAACACATTTCTCAATCTTCAATCATCACTTTCTTTAATATCTAACATCAATAGCAGAGCACATTAATATTAACATTTTTTCCCCATATCCTCAGTCACTCAATACTCAAGAGAGATAAAGATAAAGACGTATATATATATATATATCTGGATTTTGGGATGAAAATGACATTGTTTTAGGTTTTAATCGAGGTGGAGGAACTGCCGGAGATCTCTAGTGGCGCAATCATCGACGGCGGCGATTTTTGAAACTTGTTTTTTGTTGAAGAACGAAGGTAGAGGTAGAGATCTCGACAACGGCGGCATCAAGATTGCCAACGGCCCAAATTCGATCTTGGTGAGGCAAGCCAAGCCACTACAACCGTTGATGTTCATTACGTAGGACCCACAAATTACCTCACGGCAAGATGAACGGAAGGTAAGGGTTGGGTTTGGGTTTTTGAACCTTATCCTCGACAACGGCGACGATGATAGTGGAGGTAATGGTGGTAGAGGTGATCATAGATTTGCTTCAACTTATTTTTCCAGATCTGCACTTCTTCTATGTATTGCAAACCTCCATTGATGACCATGGAACAACCTAAACCTATTTGTGGAGGCAAGGCGTTCATACCTCTAGGTGGTGTTTAGGAGAGAGAAAGAGAGAGATCGGCAGAGGATGAAGATTGCTGACGGAGGATAAAGGCGGAGTGGTGTGAGAGAGAGAGAGAGAGAGAGAGAGAGATGACGAGCAGAAAGAGATGATTGGTTAGGGTTCCCATCGGAGAGGTGTCAGAGCTCTTACGAGAGATGATGGTGGCTAGGGTTTCAATTGGAAATGACGGTGGTTAGGGTTCTGATTGGAGGATAAAGAGAGATGAGAGAGAGAAAGAGAGAAGAGAGAACCAATAGAGAGAGAGAAATGGATTTGATGTAAAATGGAAGGGTAAATTATAATTTAACCCCCTATGGTTTGCCTCAAAAACATGGAGCCCCCTATAGTTTCATTTGGTACACTTAAACCCCTTATACTTCATACCAGAGTGCAATATCTGACGAACGTAACAGAAGTTGTAAAAAGTCATAAATGCCCCTAGATATTTTACATTCCTCAGTCATTTCATTTCAGTTGACTAATACCAATATTCGCAATCTCTATCTTTTCTCTCTCTTTCTCTATCTATCTTCTCTCTTTCTCTATCTATCTTCTCTCTTATCATGGTTGATTGGATTGAACTAGGGTTTCATCATCGATTTCACTATCATATTGCGAATGCCATTACTAGTTTAGGTATGTGTTGTTTACCCTAATTTATTTTGATCATTAAATGTTGATTTTCCCTAATTTTTGATTTATAACTAAGCGTGTGTTGACTTCAATTTACAAAATTTGTAATGTTTTATGCATGGTATGCCCATATTACTTTAATTTTTGGAGATTGTGGTTAAAGTGAGGCGTGGTGGGTTATAGAGTTTCATAAATAATGGGTATTTTTTGTCGTGATGTTAACTTTGCGTATTTTTTTATTCACATATTTGTTTTTGTATACTTTAGTTTTCTATATTCATGCCTTTTATTACTTTATTTTTTTGGGATGTTGGTTAAAGTGGGGTGAGGTGGGGTGGGGTGGGGTGGGGTTGGGTATAGAGGCTTATAAACAACATGTATTTTTTTATGATGTTAACTTTGGGGTTTTTTTATGATGTTGACTTTTTAGATGGGGTATTTTGTTCATATATTCTGTTTATAGTTGTATTCATATATTCCATTCATATATCCTATTTCTGTTTAGAGATTTTGTAATTTTTCCATGCATGCCATGCCTATATTGGTGTGATGTTTTTGAATTTTGGTGAAGGTGGGGTATATTTTGTTGTGGCCCCAAGGGGATTCAATTAAATATTGAGGAATTGAATTAATAATCAAATATTAATTAATAAGTGTGGTCCAAGGATTATGATTTTTGTTATGTGGTCCCAATGACTTTGAGTTTTGTAATGTAATCTTGTGAAGTTTTATTGTTTTCTTCGGTAAAGTAAAAAAAAAAAAAAAGATGATTTTTGAGATCAACTATAATGTGTACTTCAGTAAGCCTTCTAATATTGGTTATAAACAAGGGAAAGTGGAATATATATATGATGTTGATCCTGACAAATTGTCTTTTTTTGAGATTCATACCATCTTGAGGGAGATGAAAATAGATGTCTATAGTACTTCTATTTTGTGGTATAGGAAACCTAGAAAAACTTTAGATGATGGGTGACAATAATTGAAGAAGATGTTGATGTATATACCATGATATGTGATTATGAAGGTTTAGATGTGATTCAATTATTTGTGGAGAAGGGTCAGGAACCATTACAAGTGATAAGTCCAAAAGGAAAACATTTGGTACCCCTAAGAGTACCAGTTACTACTAAGCAGGCACTGACTTGGCATGAGATGGAAAATATAAGTGAAGAAGAGATGGATTGTGGAGATGGAGTGCAAGATGTAGGTGATGAGGAAACGCATAATAGAGATGGGGATAAATGAGCAGTAGATGAAGATGTCAGAGATGAGAAAAGGGATAACAGAGCTTGGGATGAAAAAGATAGTGATGATCCTGATTTCATTGATGATGGGAATGATGATAGTGGTTCAAAAGATGAAGACTATGAAAGTGATGAACCTGGCTAATTGAATAAGGGTTTAGAGGGGCCAGAAGATGATATTTTCTCACTAAGGGAGACTGTAAAGAAAAGAAAGAGGCAACCTCCTTCATGTGATCAAGGTGTAGATGAAGGGTGGTATTCTAATCCTGAGGATGAAGATTTACATAGTGTAGATAACTCATTAGATGAGGAATGTGAAGATAAATATCCTAAGTTCATTGAGGAAGTAGATATGAAGAAGCTACAACTCAAACTTGGAATGAAGTTGGCCACCCCTCAAAATTTTAGAAAGGCAATGAAGGAGTGGAATATCCAACATGGTTATGACATAAAGTACATACAGAATGACAGCTCTAGGATTACTGTAGTGTGCAAGCATGGATATGGATGGAGATTGCATGCTTCTCCCATGCAAGGTGAGAGAACTTTTCCGATAAAATCATTCCAGCCAAAGCGTGGATGTGGAAGGTCATATAATAATCACTTGGTGAACTCAAATTGCTTGGCACACAAGTATATGGACAAGTTAAGAGATGCCCCTAACATCAAACTTGGGCCTATGCAGAAGACAGTTCAGATGAAGTTAATGGTTGATGTTAGTAGGCCTCAATTATATAGGGCTAAAAAGAAAGCAAGAGAAGTTATCGAAGGGGATCAAAGGGTCTAATATGCAAAGGCATATGATTATTATGAAATAGTGAGGCCGTATAATCCTAACAGTGTAATGCAAGTAGTGGTGGATAGGCCCAATGAAGACATGTTTAGGCCCAACTTAGAATTGCCCCCAGTTTTCGAAAGGTTATATTTGCAGCCCTTAGAACATGATTTGTTGGAGGATGTAGGCCCATTATAAGCAGCACTGAAGGTACAAGCTAGGAATTGTTTTGCAACCTATTGTGGTGACAGAAAATTTGAAGTAGATTATGGTGATACCACACATATTATTGATTTGGAGGAAAGGAAATGCAGTTGTAGTATGTGGGATTTGACTGGAATACCTTACAAACATGCAATAAGTTCCATATATGTTCAAAGAGAGAAGCTAGAGAACTATGTACACTCTTATTACAGTAAGCATTATTATCTTTGAGCTTATAACTTAATGATTCACCTTGTTCCAGGCCATCATGATTGGGTTGAAACAGGAATGCCAGTAGTGGCTCCTTAATTGTACAGAAAGCAGCCTGGAAGACTACCAAAAGTGAGAAAAAAAGGGTATAGATGAGCTAAGAAACTCTGTCAGAGTTTCAAGGCAGAATAGGTCTATTGTTTGTGCTAGTTGCCTTCAGAAAGGTCACAACCAGAGGTGTTGTAAGGGTCCTGTCCATCCCAAGTCCAAGCTTTTTAAGCAAAAAAAGAAGTAACGAACAGCTACCTGTAGACGTCCCCGAACGCTCCGGGAGGGATGAGTCCCCCGTTCTGTTCATTTTGAGCTCGCTACAGTTCAGGACTCAAATTGTCACGGTTCGTAATCTGAACCAAAGAGTCCAAATCTGGTAAATCGTTTTGAGAAAACAGATTTTTTTGAAAGAAGTGCCAAACATGGACTGCTTTGCTAGATACAGAGTCGCCACCTAAATATTTTATTTTTAGGAAATTTAAGAAACCCTGACTCGTTGCCTAAGGCCACGTGTCCGTCATCACCCTCGGCTCGGGAACTTGGGTACGATTGGGGAAGGTCACTTCGTGAGCACCCCCGCTCGCCCGATCAAAGATCGGCCTTTACTAACCATGATATCTAATTTTGAAAACATTATGCATTCTTATTTCGATTATTAGCCTAGCTTTACTATGTGATGCGCACAACATACAAGTATAGACTAGATCGCCTATTTTGGAACGAAACATTTCATGTTTGTTTTTTTTGAAAGATGGTTTGCTACTCGCAAGTAGGCTTAAAATGCAGATTTTGCCACCCTCGGGTGGGCTTAGAAAATATGGTTTTGCCACTATCTAGTGGGCTTAAAACTCACAGTTGATGTATTGCTCCAATCCAAATAACCCAACCTTCACCCACAGGCATTCAGGCAGTTATATCACATAAGCAAATAGCCTCATGGTAAGCATGCTATCATGGAAGTCACTCACACACATGCAAGGATGCTAAAGCATAAAACTTACCTAGTACTCCAAGCCAAAACAGAAGCTAATTAGAAATCCATGCATGATCCTAACTATACAGAAATGCCTAATGCAACACATGCAGGAATGCAACTAAGATATGCTCGGCTATTCTAAACATGGCATATGGAATGCTGCAGCTAACATGTATTCAACTCGGAATTGAAATACAATGCAGTGAGTATGATGCGCCGAGCCCCGGTGCATGCAAAACAAATGAATGAATGCAAACATGCTATCATACTGTATGCTAATTGAAACATGCCCTAATCTAACCATCATAAGCTGGTAAATAAAAGGGAGAAAGACGTGGGGTTGGAAGACATACATCACACGCACGCACACTTATTACAATTGTGTCCTCACTCGGAGGGTCCGAATAAATAATATACAGTCCCAAATAAATAGTACAGTCCAAATAAATACAAAATCCTAACTAATTAACAAATCAACTAAGGAAAGCGGTAAATAAGCATGCAAGCTAGGGACTGCCTCGACTTTGCTCCGAATGATGAATGATATATGCTCGGGTTGCCTTGTGCGGAAATCCATTGCGATGCACCAATTAGCCTCTATTTACAATTAAGCCCGGAATATTGTGCAAGGCTTTTGAAAGCTGCTAATTTTTGATTTGTTGCAACAGAGAGCAGGAAAAGGGCATGGCAATGTATTTTCACATATGTATGCTTGACTACTCTTCAGGGAATGTAGTCCTCGATCCTCGTGCCACCAATCACGCATATCGATGCATGATGGCCGAAGAGTCGAATTGCACGACTTAGTATGAAATGAATGCACACATAAACACAATAAGACCGAGGCTCCATCATGGATAATCCGGAGTGTCGACGATAGGGAATTGAGACACGTTTCGTCACTCAAAGTACGAAACGTCCCTCGTTTCCTGTGCTCGGACTAACTCCTATCCCAAACACAATGCAATATGCATGACATGCATGAATGCAACTAATATACAACCTAGCATACACAATGCACGATGTAACATGGCATACACGATGCTCTAACATACAACCTAGCATACGCAATGCTATGAATTGAAATGGCATACACAATGCATAATGGACCTACACCAACATGAGTGGACCTCAGCCACACTCACATTAGCGGCCATGAGATGGAAATGAGACACTCGAGATGCGTGCACATATGCACGCGAACCGAGGACCAAACCTAAGACACGAAATGCCACTCTAACAAGGCATGGCAAGGGATGCAATATGGCATACAAGCATGTGAATTTTAGTACTGAAATATGATGCTAAGTGGTCCCGAAACATGGATATATGTCATACAATGCATGGAATGGTCCCGAAACACAAAACTAGGCACATGTATTGACCTATAGCTATATAAAGCATGCATTATTTGACCATGAAGCACAAAGACAGAGCTAAGGCAGTCCCAAAATATGAACATTTATAGTTCAAAGCATGACCAAAAGATGCGAGCAAGATGGCCTCACATAGCATGCAATTTTGACTAGCAAACATGGATTACATGGCATGTACATGAAGCAAGTGAGAACTCATCAAACCAGAAAAAATCATTGAATAAAACATGCCAAAACATGCCCAAATAACCTCTAAAATGCAACCAACACATGCACAAATGATGTTTTCTTTTAGAGGGCATACAAAGGGGTTATTAAGCACATGCAGCAAGGACACTTAGCATGGCACAAAAAACTCTAAAAATCAAATATGATAGTCCCAAAACTCATTAAATTGGCCCTAAAATCAGTCAACAAAGCATCCAAGATAGGGCCTCTTTGGAAGGCCAAAATGACCATCAAACAAAACAAGGTGAGAGGGGGTCACCCCCCTCTGATTTTGAGGCTCAAAAATGCATCAAAGCCACTGAAAATCCACTGGATTTCAGTGACTAAGAGGCCAAACCATGGCCAATGCAAGTGCTCTAATGCATAGCCCTAATCATAAAATAATGAAGCATGCATAGGGTAAGATGGCCCCAAACAGAGAATAGACCTTAATCAAACATGAAGATGATGTCAAAAAAAAACTTTTTTCAGTTTAGGTCGAGGTCCAAAAAGGCACAAAAATAGGGCTAATGTATCATGCAAAAATAGCCCTAAAAGAGAGAATGTACAAACAGGGAAGTAAATGACCTCAAACAGAGAAGATCCCTTCAACAAAGTTGGAGAGGGTCTCAAAACAAGACACTTTACAGTTTATGGAAAATCCCAAATATGCTCACAAGTAAGGCTAAAATATGATGCAAAAATGGCCCTAAAAGAGAGATAAAGGTTAAGAGGCAGTATATGGCCTCAAACAGTGAAGAGTCCTTCAACAAAGTTGAATAGGAGCTCAAAATAAGGCACTTTACAGTTTGTCTCAAAGCCCAGAAATGCTTACAAATAGGGCTAACATATCATGCAAGAAAAGGGTGAAAAGAGAGATAAAAGGGAAAGGGATAGTAGATGGCCTCAAACAGAGAAAAACTCTTGATCAAACATGAAGATAAGCTCAAAATAAGGCCATTTCAAGTTTGGGTCGGAGCCCAAAAATTCTTGCAAGTGTGGCTTATAGATGGAGCAAGAAAAGACTAGAAAAGGAAAAAAAAAGGACTCACCCTTGTAGAACCAAACTTCAGCAGCTTTTGGACCAGGTTTGGGAGCTCTCAACCTCTGGGAATCAGCTTCAAAGGGCTGGAATGGAGTCTGGAGGTGTGGTGCTATGGGTTGTAGTGCAAATGGTGCAAGAATCTTAGGGTTTGGAGGGTTGAAGGAGAGAGAGATGGAGATTTGTAAGTAAAGGCTCCTACCACTTTTTGTAACCCTTTGAAATGGAGCTGGGGGGCTAGCTTTATAGAGGAGAGGCCAAGGGAAAAGGGAGGGAAAACCAAATTCAAATTTTCCCCCCAAAAGGGCAGATCCCTGGGCAGGGGTTTGGGTCAAAACAGAGGGTACAACTGTAAGGAACCAGGAGAGAGAAGAATGGCCGGCCACCCCAGAAAGGTGGCCTCCTATGTGTGTACAACACAACTATGTGGAGAAAAAGCATGAAATGTAATCCAAGAGAGAGAAAAACCAGCTTTTTAGAAGGGTTCAAAAGGGTCAGGAAGAGTTGATGGCCGGCCTATCCATATTGGTGGCCTCTTAGGTGTGTACAACACAATGGTGTGGAGGAAAGTCAGAAAAAGTGACCTGGGGATGGAAAAAGTTAGCTTTCTAGTGAAGAAAACGGGCGATGAAGAGCGACGAAGGAATAAAGCTGGTCTTCAGAACAATTGCTGGCCTCCCACCCTTCTACAACCTTCCTAGCAATGAAAATAAGGTCTCCGCCAAAAATGAACCCAAACCGATGTAAAATGAAGGTTCGGGGGCCAAAACGCGCAGCCCGGGGCCCCGAAAACTAACTGTTAAACACCGGAGGTGGCATTTGACCACGAAGTTGGTCTCTCGAGCCACAGTGTCCCTCAAAAGGGAGGAAATAAGGTGTATGCCAAAAACCAGAGCAAACGGAGGTAGTTAAGCGGTCCCGAACCGAGGCACACGGCCGACAGCTCCGAAAACCGAGAACCGGGCTCCAAATAGGAAAAATGGCATACGACCACGAAATGTAGCCTACGGCCACTGAGAGATGGTCTACGATACCTCTCCCTCCCTTCGGGAAGAGAAAATGGGGAAAACGGGGCCTGGTTCGCAAATCGTGGCAAGGCACAAAAGAGTCCGGAAGTTCGGAGGCAAGGCTCGCAGCCGTGATTCCGCAACTTCAGAACGAGCACAATATGCAACATCACCCAGTGCTCAATCAGTGACGTCTGAGTCTTAAGGTCGGTCAAAAATGAGGTGTCTACAGTTGCCCCTCTTTGACAGAAGTCGAAAGTCATAAGTGACGAGAGTGAATGTCAAAGCCCAGAGACGACCCATTTTTGACAAGGCCGAAAACTTAGACAAACATACTAGATAACAGAGAAATGTGCCCGTAGGCATGCCCGCAGGCAGGGGGCAAAATGCAAAGTGATATGCACCAAGCCGAATGTAACTGAATGATCATACGAAGCAGCAAGCTGTAATGAAGCAAATATTCACAATAGATGCAACAGTTTTAAGCAAGAATGCAAAGCAACAACTACATTTCATGCAGTTAAGAATGCGGAGAATTGTTCAATTCTCGTTACGTCTCACACGGAGGGGATACAATACCTGCGGCGTTTCGTCTTCGTCGCACCAAATTTCAAATGAACCGTACATACAATATCGTGCCTGAAAAAGAAAGAAACTCAACAAGCACAACATTTTTAACAACATATGTTCAATGTGACATCAAGTGCAGACAAATACGGTGTTGATGGGTGAGTGCATCGCAATGCGAGAAGCAACGTGCGTGACAATGCAAGTTTAAGCACAGGGGTATGACAATACTCGTGAAACGTGCAGAACAGTGCGAGCGATGTGCATGAGAATGCAAGTGACGTACATAACAATGCAAGATAAGTGTAAACTCAAATGCACATTTTGAAACGAAACAACGAGCAAAGTAATGCAAGTTTCGATGAAGGTGGCTCAATCGCGACCTCCGGTTTACCTCCTGGGAAGGTCACAACGTATTCAAAAGGGTACACCTTGCTCTCGGCGAGTAACAATGAGATACGCATCGAAAGTTGGAGTTGAAGTTCCCGCGGAGGGATTTCGCGACGAAAAGTGCACTTTCCTTGTACTTTCTCGGGTGCCGGAGACTCCAATCATCACCAAAATTTGTAGGGAGCTTGGAGGCCACCTTGGGAATGCTGCCGACGAAAAGGTGGCTGGCCGGCCACCTAGCCTAGATCCGGGGCAGTTTAGTCTTTTTACTCTCTTTTCTTTAAATGTGCTTATCCAAAGCACTTTTCCTCACAACTTCAGCTCCGAAATTGTCTCCTCTACCTTCCCAAACCATTTTCTTCCTCAGATCTGTGCTCTATACGCGTTTTCCAAAGCCCCACGCAAGTTGTTTTCGCGAAATCTTTCAGTTTTCATCACTTTGAACCGATTAAATTTTGATTTCGGTGCTTCTTTTCTCATTTTCGCCACTTGAGGTAAGTTTGTCTCAACATTTGGAAGATTTTCTCGGGGGTTGACTTTTGTTGACTTTTTCATTTCCCGAGAGTTGACTTTTGTTGACTTTTTCTAATTTTGGCTCATTTTGCTCATTTTTGCTCATTTTTGCAGTTTTTTCGAGATGGCTGGTCATTTCCCTCATAGTGGAGGTTCTCCAGGTGCCGGGGGTGAGCCAAACATCATGTCCTTGCCCCCGAGAGTTCAGCTGTTTGATCCCAAGAGGTACCATCCTCAGGAGCACGTCCTTCTTCAGGCGATTTTCTACCACTTTACTGACTTTGATGAGCGAGCGCCTGTAGATCTACTACTGCGGGAGCCGGAGTCTCACCTCTCCCATCAGCCATGAGAGGTATTTACTTCACTTCTACATTTTCCGTAATGTATTCTGTATTTCCCGCGCATTTCGCGCTTTTGCCATGTTTATCTGCTCACTCAAGCACACGGCTTGTTTTGAATGTTTAGTGTATAACACCGTATTCAGTTTGCGTCTTGAACACACAATTTAAACACTCTGACTTTCTAAACACGCGGCCCGTATATTGATTGTGAACACACAGCACACACTTGTGGAGGGTTGAACACACAGCCCAATAATTTTGAAATCTGAACATACAGCACACCTACTTGACGTTAAACACACAGCACAAACTTTGAGGTGAACACACAGCCCACTGATTTTGAAATCTAAACACACGGCTCAAATACTTGATGATGAACACACAGCACAAACTTAGAGATGAACACACAGTCCGTTGTTGAGGTGAACACACATCACACACTGATTGAGAGTTGAACACGCAGCCCAAACTTTGAGATGAACACACGGTCCGTTGTTGAGGTGAACACACAACACACACTGATTGAGAGTTGAACACGCAGCCCAAACACTTAAATTCTAAACACACGGCTCATTGTTGAGGTGAACACGTAGCACACACTGATTGAGAGTTGAATACGCAGCCCAAACACTTAAATTCTGAACACACGACTCATTGTTGAGGTGAAAACGCAGCACACACTGATTGAGAGTTGAACACGCAGCCCAAAATTTTGAATTCTGAACACACGGCTCATTGTTGAGATGAACACGCAGCACACACTGATTAAGAGTTGAACACGCAGCCCAAACACTTAAATTCTGAACACACGACTCATTGTTAAGGTGAACACGCAGCACACACTGATTGAGAGTTGAATACGCAGCCCAAACACTTAAATTCTGAACACACGGCTCATTGTTGAGGTGAACACACAGCACACACTGATTGAGAGTTGAACATGCAGCCCAAACTTTTGAATTCTGAACACACGGCTCATACTTTGAATTTTCTGAACACGCAGCCCAGATTCTGTATTTGATTTGATTTTGCACACAGCTCATACATTTCTCTTGCACGCAGCTTATTCTTTTCATTTTTACGCAGCTTATTCATTTCATTTGCATGCAGCTTATTCGTCTCATTCTGAAACTAAATACATGTGCTCATCCTGAATGCAGGTGACTGCTCGTACTGTGCGAGGATATGGCTCCGTCGCGGCGAGAGAGTGGTACGCGGAGCTCCCGGAGGCTGTCCGAGATTTGGTCGACGTGGCAGGGTTTGGGCCCTTTTGTACCGGGATATCTCGCTGTCCTGCTAGTAGGACACTGATGGGTGCTTTGGTAGAGAGATGGTGTGACACCACCAACTCTTTCCATTTCTCTGCCACCAGGGACGTGACCATGACCCCGTTTGACTTCGCCATACTGACGGGCCTTGATGTGGGAGGTTGGGCCATCCCATACGATGAGGACATGAGCGAGTGGGAGGCTGCCTGGATATATTTATTGGGGGCTTGCTCGCCTGTTGACAGATCTTCGGGCAGAGTCCGATACACTTGGTTTTCTTCCCATTTCAGGAGAGCGGAGATGGAGCTTGAGACTCCTGAAGAGGTGGCACAGTACACCCGTGGATTCCTGATGTTCCTCTTCGGCACCACTCTGTTTGCCGATAGGGGGAACACTGTCGGGCTTTATCTGCTGAGCGCTCTAGTGGACCTATCACAGGTTAGCCGGTATGACTGAGGGGGGTGCCAGCGTGGCTACTCTATATTGCTATATGAGCGCGACCTCCCGCGGACAGGGGAACATGGTTGGCGGCTATTGGAGGGCCTGGGAGGTACTTTCTGCCCTCTTGATTTACATTTCTGCTTCTCATTATTTGTACATTGCACCCACGGCGTACTTTACATTCTGTACCTTGCACTTTGCTCTTAGCATTTTGTATTTACATTCTGCACTCAACATTCTGTATCCTGATGGCTATTGCTCTGTTTCTCACAGTTATGGGTCTACGCATACTTCTCGACACTAGCCCCAGAGCTTGAGGTGGAGGTGCCCCTTACGACCCCGTATTCACTTGTATTTGAAGGCCAGTATCGGCCGAGACCTCAGGAGTCTTTTCTCTACCTGCGACAGTACTTTGACGCAGTGCAGACGTCAGAGGTATTTTAGAACTCTCAGTTCTTCATGTTTCCAATCTTTGATTTATCTTGCACATTTGCAATTTTTGATCAGTTTATGCATTGGTTATCCGCAAATCACCTGGCAGCCCTGGGCGCCTTTAGATAGAGACCTCCGATTCTAGTTTGCCGGAGCATGGGGTGCCTCTCGATATAGGATCCTGTTTGAGGGGCCAATTGGTAGGGCCTGGTTTTTGGGAGATCGCTTCTTGCGCTAGATATGGGACTACCCTAATCAGGACATTCCTTCAGCGCCTCTAGACGATATGCGGACCGCCGATAGGCTCTCTCCCCAGGAGGTCGTTGATGCTATGCAAGGTACCGATGCCTTCCTACATCTGGAGCATGGGGAGTATGCGACCTACTGTCACATCTACTTGATGCCCCCGTTGACGGGAGTCCGTACCTCGACGAGGAGGTCCGCCGGTATGCCCTCATCGAGCAGGGCTCTACACAGGCAACCTATCCGATTCCAATTCCGATAGAGCCTCCGATGCCTGGCCACCAATATGTCAATGACCCTGACTCACCACCGGTATGTTTCACTGTTTTCCGTTTATCACACAGATACTTTGGCATTTGTTTATTAATTGATGACTTGAGCTTGTATCTGCAGCCACCCAGGGAGTACATGGACGAAGTGCTCGGGATGGTAGCCTCACTGGAGGGCATGGTCCTGCGGAGAGAGGCACACTTGTCCATCATGGGTGTCCAAGTACCCTTTAGTTTTCTTGCATTTATCATACTTCTGATGACATGCTAATCTTGAACATTTTACTGCATTGATAGGTTGCCTGTGTAGAGCACATCTAACACACACCACATTTATGCACTATACCTGCATACATCCACTCTATGTAGTTTGCTTGCATCTATATCTGATATACATGTTTTGGTTGATGTATTCAAACTGCATTCTTCATTTTCAGATGCCTCCAGTGTATGCTCAGTCACAGGCCGGGCCATCCAGGCCTTCCTGAGGAGCTAGGCCATCTAGGCCTTCTCGAGGGGTTGGGAGAGGGGAGTCGTCTCACGGACGAGGCGGACGCAGGGCACACATCATAGAGGAGGAGCCTAGTGAGGAGGAGGAGGAGGCTGCAGATCCCCAGTCAGAGACATCTGCTGACAGAGAGGGTGGCTCCGATCCCGGTTCCGGTAGTGGAGATGAGGCTGAGGAGGGTTCTGAGGATGGCAGCTCCGACTCAGACGATGATGATGGTGATGATGGCGCAGAGTCTGTTCCGCAGAAGAGGACGAAGAGGGCCTCTTATTCCTACTCTTGAGAGCATTGATGCAGTTATTCCATGCTTTATTTACCTTTTTACTAGTAATTGTAACACATTGTACATGTTAGGCAGTTTTATTTTTTGTAAAACTTGTAACCTTGTTGTAAAATGTTGTAACAAAGGAATGATGATGGAATGAAAAAGCTTTTGAAAAAAGTGTTGTGTTTTATGTTCTTAGCATCGCATCGCATCATTTTGCACCAAAATGAAATTGAATGGAAATGTGCATTGTGTATTTGCCCAGGCAGGTAGTGAACCGACACAACAAACTAAACAACTTAACTCACCAAGACAATAACAAAATCTTAGCAAGTTTACAACTCGATAAGCAAAACACAACAAAGTTATTTTAAATAAAGAGTAACGACTCAAAACACAAAGCTCAACAACTATGACAAACAAGACTTGATAATCAAAACAGCTCGACAAACAAAGTAACAACTCGATAAGCAAGTCTTAACAACTCTATAAACAAAGTGCACTTCAGACGATCTGGGTGACGGAACGCATCTGAAACTGAGGGAAATGGAGGCCTTTGACACTCCCGATGCATGGAAATGCTAGGAACTTCCTTCTAGAGGGTAAAACAGGACCAAAGACCAATTTTGCAGCATGGCCGGCCACCTTTGGGAACTGGCCGGCCAGTTTTTTGCATTGGAGAGGAGAGGGGTGGCCGGCCTACCAGAAAAGGTGGCCGGCCAGCCACCTAGCCCAGCAACCACCAAATTTTTGACACGTGTCCCCCGAACAGTGTCTTATTCTCTTTAAAAGCTCTAGCCTCGTGGTTGATTCATTTCATCTCAGTTTTGCACCAAAATGGAGGCGTTTCTCGTCAAAAATCTCACAGCTTGGATTGCTTCTCTAGATGGCTCGGAAAAGTTGAACTTCCGGGGTTTTGGCTTGAATGCACTATTCACGCTGAGGCGCACTTCGCTGCACCTTCCCTTCCTTTATGCCGCGGCGAGGTTTTGGAACCCGGTAACGCATGTCTTTAGCTTCGGCGGGCAATAGGTATGTCCAACTTTCGAAGATTTTCAAGTTTTGATGGAATCTGAACGCCATGAAGAAATTTTGCCTTAGTTTCGCTTCGGCCACGCCCAAGCTTTAGAGCGGATGTGCGGGCTCACCATGCATGACGCTCGGTCTCTGATCTGCAACGGGGAACTGGACATCCTCGGCTTGATTCATCGCTTTTCTGATGCTAGTGACCGCGGCAACCATCATTGGCAAGATTTTCGGCAACACGCCCTTTGCTTGTGCATGCTATCTCACTTTTTGCTTGCCCCAGGCTTCAGTGGCTCTAGCATTCATCTGATTGAAGTTGCGCAAGGCTTGAAGGAAGGAAAGAGCTGCATCGCCATGACATTGGCCGAGACACTGATGGGTTTGGATGCTTTCTATCGCCAGGAGACGACCAGATTTGCGAGGAGTCCACTACTGCTACAAGTAATGTTTCCCACCCAATCTCACATATGTATTGCTTACATCACTCGGCCCTCAGGCTCGGTTTTTCTCACAAAACCCTTTTCTTACTTTTCTCTCATCGTATATTTCTCTATTCTTTATTCTCTCATTTTTCATCCCTTCCCAGGTATGGTTGATGGATAATTGCAGGTTGTGGACTCTTGCCCAGCCTACTCAGCTCGCGGCTACTTCTTTCAACAATGCCTAGTCGATGCCCCTGATGAGGAGTGGTGGTTTGACTGGATGTGCAATCTGTCTGTAGATCGCATTGCTTGGCGCTGTCCTTGGCTCAACCTCCCGGCAATGAGCTATAGTATGTCCCGGCAGACCAGGATCCAGTTGATTGGTCTGACCCACTGTGTGTTCTACTTTCCGTTCCGGTTCCAACGTCAGTTTGGTCATGAGCAGACTTGCCCGCCAGAGGGGGTAGAGTATCCTTCCACATTCTCGGTTCGAGGCACACAACTTGCCCGGTATGCCACAGCATGGAGGACTAGAGAGCTCTTGGCCCCCGCTCCCACTTTCAGTTGCACTTTGTCTGATGAGTGCTTGGATTGGCTCAATGAAGAGGCACAGATTGGGCCCAGCTTGGCATCAGAGGCTTCGACCAGCTCTGGGAGGGGGCGTAGGGACACTTGACTTATCTATGCCCCAGATTTATTGCTTTACCAGTGCTTTCAAGTTTTCTTTATGAATGTAATAAAAAGCAACTTCAATTTGTATGCAAGAGCAGGAGAACTCTGTTTTGAAATCAATGAAATTGAAGGTTGTGGGTACTGAAAATTTTCCGCTTTGGTCCAAAAATGGTCTTAGTTGTAAAAAGATTAATTTGAACAAAGTCAACTTTTATTAAAACTTTTCAAAACCATTTTCGATATGGATCAGAACTGGACACGCCTGAGATCTGTCACTGAGATGCACAACCTTGGACCCCTGCAATTGGAAAGTTGCCCCTAGTCTGAATAGCATCGCAGCACTTCATGGCAACGGAAAGTTGCCCCTAGTCTGAAAAGCACTGCACCGGAGATTACGATGAATGCTGATAGACAAAGATAACCGAGATGATCAAAATGGACAAAGTTGATTGGGGAAAAGTTTATGGCTGAACTTCAGGATGAAGTTGTCTACGTATCCCAAAGATGGGAATCAAGCCTTACGTAGTTCAGGCTCGGGTTCACTCGAGTATTTTCACTCTCCTTTTACGCTCTAACTTTTGCCATGGCCGCCCTTTGCGGGTTTTCAACCTTGCGAGCTCAGTTTGTATAATTTCGAATTTTTCGTGCTCTGAGTTTTGCCTAGGTCGCCCTTTCGGGTTTTCGGCCTAGCGAGCCTCTCAAGGGTGATATTTCTTCAACTTGTCCATATTGATCGGCTGTGAGAACTCTAAGCCATCTAGATCCATCAGAACCACAACTCCACCGGACCAGATAGACTTAATGATGTAGGGACCAGTCCAATTGGGTCTGAACTTGCCCCTCGGGTCGTGGATGGGAGCTCGGTTGTTCTTGAGCACCAAATCTCCTTCCTTTAGATTCCTGGACTTAACTTTCTTGTTGAAAGCCCGGGCAATTCTGCGTTGATAACCTTGAACATGGTACAGTGCTTTCAGTCTTCTCTCATCAAAGAGCATGAGTTCCTCAAACCTGCTCTGCTGCCAATCTGCTTTGGCTATTTGACACTCAGCCAGTACTCGCAATGACAGAACCTCAATTTCGATAGGTAGAACGGCCTCCATCCCATAAACCAATGAATACGGAGTTGCCCCGGTAGAAGTTCTGATTAAAGTCCGGTAGCCCCACAGAGCAAACGGCAGCTTATTAGGCCAATCTCGGTAGGTTTCCACCATCTTCTGCAATATGTGTTTGATATTCTTGTTGGCGGCCTCAACCGCTCCATTGGTTTGCGGCCGATAGGTGGATGACTTATGAAAAGCCACGTTGTATTTTTCCAACAAGTCAATCACTTCCTTCTTGAAGTGGGAACCGTTATCTGAAATAATCTCGTTTGGGACTCCATAGCGATAGATGATGTTGTTTCTGATAAACTTCGCAATATGTGAAGCCTTCAACACCGCATAGGATTGAGCCTCAACCCACTTTGTGAAATAATCTATCGCGACCAGGATGAACTCATGCCCATTCGACCCTTTCGGAGTGACAGCCCCGATCACATCAATTCCCCAGACTGAAAATGGCCATGGCGAAGTCATATTGTACAGCTTCGACGGCAGAATGTTCATGCGATTTGCATGAATTTGACATTTATGGCATCGCCGGACAAAACCAATGCAATCCTTCTCCATGTTGGACCAGTAGTAACCCTGTCTGAGGATCTTCCGTGCTAGCATTACTCCATTCATATGCGCACCGCATTCCCCTCCATGGATGGCTTCCATCAGACGCTTTGATTCTTCGGCATCGACACAGAGCTTATGCATTCCCAAATGACCTATCTTATACAGCTTACCCCACAGATGATGAACTGAACGGCCATTCTTCTGATCGCTCTTTTATCCTTGGCATTTACCCCTGGCGGGTATGCTTCATTCTCTAGGAAATTCCAAATGTCGTAATACCAGGGGTTTTTGTCCTGAGCCTTATCTATAGCAGCAATCGTCTCGTAGGCTGGCACAAATTTCAGATCAATGATGACTGGACGCATCCGGACTCCGAACGGGATGTCTATCATGGAAGATAGAGTTGCTAAAGAATCTACGAACCTGTTGTTCTCTCTTAGTAGATGAGCAAAGTTTAGCTTCTCAAACCGAGGGATTAACAAGTCCAAGGTCTGGTGATACATCATCATCTTTTCTTCTTTGACTTTCCAGTCCCCTTTTGCTTGAGACACAACAAGGTTCGAGTCCCCGATGAAGTCCAACCGTCTTGCCCCTAGTTCCAGGTCTGTTTCTAGACCGGCAATGCACGCCTCATATTCTGCTTCGTTGTTCGAGACTTTGAATCAGAGTTTGAAGGCTAGAGGGATACGGGACTTGTCAGGTGCTATCAACAATACTCCTATCCCATACCCGTACTGATTTGACGCTCCGTCAAAGTACATCGTCCAGGTTTCATCATCGATGTGCAAAATGGCTTCATCTGGGAATAAGTACTCAACTGCTTTACCCCCTTCTATCGGGTGGTCAACTAAGAATTCTGCTACTGCTCTTCCCTTGACTGACTTGCGCGTCACATATTTCAAATCGAATTCGGAGAGCAACAGCAACCAACAAGCTATCCTACCCGTAAGTGCTGGTTTCTCGAAAAGATATTTGATGGGATCAAGTCGTGAAACCAACATTACGAAGTGAGCTAACAGGTAGTGCCGCAGCTTCCTGGTAGCCCATACCAAAGCTAAGCAAGCCTTCTCCAATGGTGTGTAGCGAGTCTTATACTCTAGCATCTTCTTGCTCAGATAGTAGATGGCTTTCTCCACTTTGTCCTCTGATTCTTGCGTGAGCATACAGCCCATTGTAATCTCAGTCACTGAAAGGTACAATATCAACGGCTTCCTCGGCTCTAGCGGTGACAACACGGGCGGGTTCCGTAAGTATTCCTTGATTTGTTCAAAAGCAGCTTGGCATCGGCCGTCCCATTGGAATTTCTTGTTTTTCTTCAGGAGACCAAAAAGTGGTTCACAAGTCAAGGTTAATTTTGAGATAAACCGTCTTATGAATTGCACTTTACCCAGAAAGCCTCGCACCTCCTTTTCAGTCCTTGGTGGTGGCATTTCTAAGATGGCCTTGATTTTAGAAGGGTCGACTTCGATACCTCTCTGTGTAATCAGAAACCCCAGCATTTTTCCCGCTGTAACACCGAACGTACATTTTTGAGGATTCAGTCGCAACCGGAATTCTCTGATCCTTTGAAAGAACTTTTGCAAGGCGGTGTAGTGACCCTCTCTTTTTTTAGACTTGACAATCATGTCGTCCACATACACCTCAACCTCTTTGTGGATCATGTCATGCAATATCGTGGTCGCGGCCCGTTGATAAGTAGCTCCAGCATTCTTCAGCCCAAACGGCATGACTCTATAGCGGTATCTCCCCCACGGGGTGGTGAATGCAGTCTTTTCCTGGTCTTCAGGTGCCATCACTATCTGATTGTACCCTAAGAAGCCATCCATAAATAAAAGCAACGCGTGCCCTACTGTGAAGTCCACCAATTCATCAATATGCGGCAAGGGAAAGTCGTCCTTCGGACTAGCTCTGTTCAAATCCCTGAAATCCACGCATACCCGGATCCTGCCAACTTTTTTCGGTACTGGAACGATGTTGGCCAACCAAGTCGGGTATTCAGATACCAGCAGGAAGCCTGTATCGATTTGCTTGGTGACCTCTTCCTTAATCTTGAGGGCCCAGTCCGGGCGGATCCTCCTGAGTTTCTGTTTGACGGGTCGGGCCTCGGGATCAAGAAGGATCCGGTGCTGTACAATCTCAGGATCGATTTCAGGCATGTCTTCGTAGGACCACGCGAAAACATCTTTGAAATCTTTTAATAAAGCGACTAAGTGCTCGCGTTCCTCCGAAGACAACGTGGACCTGATCTAGACCAGCTGCAAGTCCTCTTCAGTACCAATATTCACAGTGGTGATTTCATTCATTAGGGGTTTGACAAATTTCTCCTGCTCTTGTTCAATTAGACGTTGCAAAACCGAAGGAATTTCTTCCTCGTCGTTTTCATCAAAATTTTGAAAGTCTGAGTTTATGCAATAAATCAAGGGCACAGAAAAGTACTCAGAAACCACAGCTATTTGATTCTCATTAAGCACATCCAAATCGTCTGATTCCTCGGTTACAACAGACTCAAATGAGAAAGAAAAAGACGACCTGGGCAAGATTGTGGCATCCGGGTTATCGTCCCCAGGACTACCAGACTCAGTCTCAGTCGAGTTGGAACCTAATTCCGACTCACAAGATTCGGTGGAATCAGATTCCGGCTCACTACCTGACCCGGTACTACTGGACAAAAATCCCTCCTCGTATTGCCAAGTGAGAGAGGGTGCGATAGATGCATCCAAAATAGTTGCTGGTAGGCCCGCAGCCGTTTCATTCTCAATCATGGAAACCGAGAAATTATCCCCCAAGCACTTATGGTCGATCGGAGGATCTGAAAGTAGACATGCCAGTGCTACCCCCATTTCAACTTCAGCACCCTCAGAATCCACTTCCTTACACTGCTCAACCTCAGCTGATGGGTCTGTATGCTCTCCGGCAATGTCATCCCCGGATAATTGCAAGTCAAAGAAAATCTCGAAACCTGGTACGCGCTTCTTCTTCGCGTTCAGCTATGGCTCTGGGAAGCCACAAAATGGAAAGTCCTCTCCCTCCCGGATGAAGCGTCCGTTTAGGGTACCCTGAATGGGCCTATGCATCAGCTCAAAAGGCTTCCCAGCCTGCTTTGCTCTGGCTCTCCCAGCCATTTCCTTTCCCTTTCGCATCCAATCCTCTTTGGTGGGCAGATAACCCAAGCCAAAGGTATGAGGGTTGTGTGGCACTTCGGCCAATGCTGCGACGCCCTTCCGGCCGCTCCTTCCCAATCCTATTCCGGGGATGTGTTGTAGCTTGTTCATGAGGTATACAGATTGAGCATTGACGTACACTCCCTCATTAACAGCCATGATATTCTTCACAACCCAAGCCTCAGCCAGAGTAAACCCCGATAAGAACACATCCTCCATGCCGTGCTCGATTTCCAAGACTGGTGTAGACACTTCTGACGGCGAATGGATTGACGAATTCCCAAAAATAATGGCCACCCCCTTCCCGTGAGGGTACTTCAACATCTGATGCAAAGTGAAAGAGACTGCCTTCACTTGGTGCAACCACGGCCGCCCCAAGAGTAGATTAAAGGTTGCAGGAACGTCCAAGACATGGAATTCAATGTTGTGTTGTCCTGGATCAACCTGGGTCTGAATTTTGACAGTCCCCATCACCTCCCTGCTAGTGTTATCATAGGCTCTGATCACTTGAGTAGTCGGCACGAAGTCCGCGGGCTTTAACCCGATTGCATATGCCATCCTTGACGGACACACATTAATAGCAGATCCCGTGTCGACAAGAACCGCTGGCACCCACTTGTCTTTACATTCCACAGAGATGTAGAGGGGTTTGTTATGATTTGCGCCCTCAGGCGACAGTTCTTTGTCCGAAAAGGTTAATGTCGGGGAACCTCCTCCCTGAAAGACCAGTCCAACTAGCTAATCTGGTGTGGTATCTATAGAGAGTTTAACCTTGTCCATAGCAGATAGAACAACCTGTTTGTGCACTCGTGACGCCGTAAGCAGTCCCCAGATGGAGATGTCCGCTTGTATCTTTTTTAACTGTTTCAGGACAGCTTCCTCTTCGATTTGCTTCTCATTCTGTCTCTCAGCTTCCTTATCCTTCCCAGATGCCTCGAGCTGGTTTAGGTGCGGGGGCTTGAAATACCGCCCGCTTCTTGTCATGTGATTAACCTCATCGAGATACCAGGTGTCGTCTGGTCGATTGCTTCCCCAATCTTCATTTGTGTGGGCAAGACATAAATCATCATCTTCCCACCACATTCCGTTGGCATTCGAAAGGCACCTGTCTGGCTCCGGCATGATTGTACTTGCAGTACTTTCAGCCCATATGCTCGCAGCGTCTTCTGTTCTTGTGCCCACAGCACTTTCAGTCCCTTCATGGGTTTTGGCCTTCCGAATTCTCTTAGAATCCCAAATCTTTTCTTGTTCCACCTGCGTTAGCGCAGTTTGTTGTTCAGCTTTCCCTGCATTCTGAGTGAAATTCTTCATACCGGCACTCTTCGGCAATGTACTCTGACTTTCGGCCCTTCTGGCCACAACTGATACCCTCGCCCCTGCCGGGCCTTGTTCTGGTTGGAACTCTTCCACCACATCCGGTTGATCATCTAACTATCCAGTGGCCTCTACCGATTCCTCATACTCAAACCAGTTGACTGCTGCATCCCCTGATTCTTGGTCATTGAAAAACTGTAGGTTGGCAAAGCCCTCTTCTACAGCCGTCAGATCACCTGTCCCCTGCTCAAATCTATCCCCTCGGATCACACACAGTTCTGCTTTCTCTGGCAATTCTATACTTGGCTCAGGCTAGCCTGTTGACAGAATGTACTCACTCGGATCGGAGGCTTCTCCAACAAGATTCCCAGACTGCTCAAACCCTGACTCAACAGTTTCATCCTCTTCTGCAATCTCCCACGCATCGTCTTCAACAGCTACCACCATTGGCTCAGGTTGGGTTGTAGAGATGTCCAACATGCACAAAAAGTCAGTGCAGTCGGGAAGGAGCACCTCCGGCTTAGGTAGATGGGTAGGAGTGATATAGATGCTAGGATCGTAAAACACAACCCCAGTCTGGATAAAGTTGATTCTTTTGGGAGGTGGAGCTTGGTTGTGTGTAGGAAGTGGGTTGGTTGTAACATTGGGTCTTTCTGGTGGAAAATCACCTGTTTGTCAACGAGATCCTGAATCTCGTGACGCAATCTGAAACACTGGTCGGTGTCATGACCGTGTTGCTGGTGATATGCACAATATTTGGCTGGGTTGTGAGTGGGGGGAAGTGGATTTGGTAACGGCCTCGGCTCCAGGGGTTTTAGATGCCCTTTTCTGATTAAGACCCCTAGAGCTTTGGACAGGGGCATGTACAATGGGGTGAAGGTTCTTTGGCCTCTGGGTTGGTATTTAGTGGTCTGTGTATTGCTTCTGGATGCACCGGAGAAGGGTGTGGCTGCCATGGGCCTTGGAAGGAGAGGGGGGATGGTGGCGACCATGCTAACCTCCGAAGTTCTTGCAGTTGCAGCGCCACTGGGGCTTGCATTGTTGTTACGGTTAAAAGTTCTCCGAGGTTGCTCCCTGTCTTGGTCAATCAAACCCTGTTTCATTGCATCTTCAATTTGTACCCCCATCTCGTGCAGATCCGAAAAGGTGGGGAAGGGGAGCACAATCATTTTTTGCATCAGTTTTGGCTGGAGATTGCGCACAATCATCCTGATTTGGTCCTTATCGGTGGGCCTTAAAGTCATCATCGAGGCTTTCGCCCTCCACCAGGTCACGAAATCCGAGAAACTCTCTTTGGGCTCCTGCCTTGTTGTTTCGAGATCACGAGTTGTAATCTCAATTTGGGTGTTGTAAGAGTATTGCGCAACAAAGGCCTCGGCTATTTCGTCCCAACTCCGTTTGACATCATCCTTCAACTTCGCATACCAGATAGCGGTCACACCCGACAGGGTCCGGCCGAATAGTGAAAGCTTCTGGGGTTTGGTTAGGCCCATTGGCCACAGTATATCTGAGAATAGCCGGAGGTGGACCATGGGGTCCCCAGATCCGTCGAAGCGATCGATCTGCGGCATTTTGAATCTGTCCGGTAATGTCACAGCCACATCGGTATATTCGTCCTCGATATCCAGAATAGCCTTTACTCCTTGGGATTTTTTGAATAGCTTCTCGAGCTTGCTTAATTTCAGTGCTGTAGGGTCTACTTCGAACTCGAAGGGAGAGTCCGGGTAGTTGACGGGTGTATGTGCCTTGGATAACTGAGGTGGAAGCGGGGGCGAAGCTAGCCCCGTTGGGATGTCTGTGTCCTCCTAAGCGGCATGGACATTTGGCAAAATGTTCTGGGCATTTGGTAGGATATTCTGGGTAGTTGGTGTCTGCTCGGGTAGCGAGACCCTTGGTGGGGGAGGAATTGGGTGTGAGGCTGATGCTCCGCTTGTCTTTGAGCCGTAATTAGCTTCACTGTTGGGCCATGATTGTGGCTCATTGTTTAGAGAACTCGCTTATGCAGCCGCCCTCCTCAGATTTGCCTCATACTCTCTTGGACTTGGCGCATCATTTCTTCCATTCCGGCCATATTCGGCTGATCTTGCTGACTGACTGGTATGTGTATCTCTATGGCAGAAACTGAGACCTCAGCCCGACTGTTCACTGCTAGGGTAGACCACTGCTCTGGTAACCTTTGCTCAGACACACTGCGCTGTCTCGGTCTTCGTCTGACAACTGGGGGTAGAGAATGGGACACTGGCTGTCCGTCAACCAAATCCTTAGATCGATTGAGCCGACGACCTCTTGTCCAAAGTGTTTGGGGAATATCTGCTGGGTCGGAAGCAATTGTGCTAAAACTGTCCCTAGCAAAAAGATAAATAAAGCAATAAAAAAATAAATAACCAGATAAACGAACAGTTATAACAACTTAAAATAAATGCACAACACACAGTTGGGCATAACAACACACGGTCGATAAGCTGATCATTATCCCTAAAACACTGATCATTATCCCTAAATCACTGTCCCCGAAAACTGAATCTGATACCCGCAGATAACTGATTCTCAAACACTAATTGATGCCCGCAGGCCTGATGCCCAAACTCATAAATTGATACATGCATTTCCCTGTAAAGACGCACTCTAAAGCACATAACAGATAAGTGAGAGCCAAAACACCCCTATGTTGGGGTAGGGTTTCCCTGTCCTATTTTGTCAGGAACTAGGGTTTCACTACGCACGCAGCGGTTTCAAACAACCTATATCGGGTAAGCAACCTGTCCTAGTTTGAAATGGTCACTACGGATCCGAATATGCACTAGGTCGAATGGTCAAAAGGGTGCCTCGGTAAAACCGGGGTTTGTGTTCCCATACTGGCAGAACCCGTAACCGGTAAGCCTTATGGCACGCAGCCTCTGACAAACCGCTCAGGAATAGAAGATGGCAAACACGGTGTCCTAGGCGCACCAATGCAAATGCAATGCAAAGAAAAACACAAGTGTAGTCAAAACCAGATATCATGAGTTCGAGTCAAGTTCTCTAAGTCCCCAGCAGAGTCGCCAGAAACTGTAGACGTCCCCGAACGCCCCGGGAGAGATGAGTCCCCCGTTCTGTTCATTTTGAGCTCGCTACAGTTCAGGACTCAAATTTTCACGGTTCGTAATCTGAACCAAAGAGTCCAAATTCGGCAAATTGTTTTGAGAAAATAGATTTTTTTGAAAGAAGTGCCAAACATGGACTGCTTTGCCAGATACAGAGTCGCCACCTAAATATTTTATTTTTGGAAAATTTAGGAAACCCTGACTCGTTGCCTAAGGCCACGTGTCCGTCATCACCAAAGTTGCCTCGGCTCGGGAACTTGGGTACAATTGGGGAAGGTCACTTTGTGAGCACCCCCGCTCGCCCGATCAAAGATCGGCCTCTACTAACCATGATATCTAATTTTGAAAACATTATGCATTCTTATTCCGATTATTAGCCTAGCTTTACTATGTGATGCGCACAGCATATAAGTATAGACTGGATCGCCTGAATTGGAACGAAACATTTCATGTTTGTTTTTTTCGAAAGATGGTTTGCTACTCGCAAGTAGGCTTAAAATGCAGATTTTGCCACCCTCAGGTGGGCTTAGAAAATATGACTTTGCCACTATCTAGTGGGCTTAAAACTCACTGTTTATGCATTGTTCCAATCCAAATAATCCAACCTTCACCCACAGGCATTCATGCAGTTATATCACATAAGTAAATAGCCTCATGGTAAGCATGCTATCATGGCAGTCACTCACACACATGCAAGGATGCTAAAGCATAAAACTTACCTAGTACTCCAAGCCAAAACAGAAGCTAATTAGAAATCCATGCATGATCCTAACTATATAGAAATGCCTAATGCAACACATGCAGGAATGCAACTAAGATAGGCTCGGCTATTCTAAACATGGCATATGGAATGCTACAGCAAACATGTATTCAACTTGGAATTGAAATACAATGCAGTGAGTATGATGCGCCGAGCTCCGGTGCATGCAAAACAGATGAATGAATGCAAACATGCTATCATACTGTATGCTAATTGAAACATGCCCTAATCTAACCATCATAAGCTAGTAAATAAAAGGGAGAAAGACGTGGGGTTGGAAGACATACATCACACGCACGCACACTTATTACAATTGTGTCCTCACTCGGAGGGTCCAAATAAATAATATACAGTCCCAAATAAATAGTACAGTCCGAATAAATACAAAATCCTAACTAATTAACAAATTAACTAAGGAAAGCGGTAAATAAGCATGCAAGCTAGGGACTGCCTCGACTCTGCTCCGAATGATAAATGATATATGCTCGGGTTGCCTTGCGCGGAAATCCATTGCGATGCACCAATTAGCCTCTGTTTACAATTAAGCTTGGAATATTGTGCAAGGCTTTTGAAAGCTGCTGATTTTTGATTTACTGCAACAGAGAGTAGGAAAAGGGCATGGCAATGTATTTTCACATATGTATGCTTGACTACTCTTCAGGGAATGTAGTCCTCGATCCTCGTGCCACCAATCATGCATATCGATGCATGATGGCCGAAGAGTCGAATTACACGACTTAGTATGAAATGAATGCACACATAAACACAATAAGACTGAGACTCCATCATGGATAATCCGGAGTGTCGGCGACAGGGAATTGAGACACGTTCCGTCACTCAAAGTACGAAACGTCCCTCGTTTCCTGTGCTCGGGCTAACTCCTATCCCAAACACAATGCAATATGCATGACATGCATGAATGCAACTAATATACAACCTAGCATACACAATGCTATGAAATGGCATACACAATGCACGATGTAACATGGCATACACGATGCTCTAACATACAACCTAGCATACGCAATGCTATGAATTGAAATGGCATACACAATGCATAATGGACCTACACCCACATGAGTGGACCTCAGCCACACTCACATCAGCGGCCATGAGATGGAAATGAGACACTCGAGATGCGTGCACACATGCACGCAAATCGAGGACCGAACCTAAGGCACGAAATGCCACTCTAACAAGGCATGGCAAGAGATGCAATATGGCATACAAGCATGTGAATTTCAGTACTGAAATATGATGCTAAGTGGTCCCGAAACACAAAACTAGGCACATGTATTGACCTATAGCTATACAAAGCAAGCATTATTTGACCATAAAGCACAAAGACAGAGCCAAGGCAGTCCCAAAACATGAACATTTATAGTCCAAAGCATGACCAAAAGATGCTAGCAAGATGGCCTAACATAGCATGCAATTTTGACTAGCAAACATGGATTACGTGGCATGTACATGAAGCAAGTGAGAACTCATCAAACCAGCAAAAATCAGTGAATAAAACATGCCAAAACATGCCCAAATAACCTCTGAAATGCAACCAACACATGCACAAATGATAGGTTCTTTTAGAGGGCATACAAAGGGGTTATTAAGCACATACATCAAGGACACTTAGTATAGCACAAAAAACTCTGAAAATCAAATATGATAGTCCCAAAGCTCATCAAATTGGCCCTGAAATCAGTCAACAAAGCATGCAAGATAGGGCCTCTTTGGAAGGCCAAAATGACCATCAAACAAAACAAGGTGAGAGGGGGTCACCCCCCTCTGATTTTGAGGCTCAAAAATGCATCAAAGCCACTAAAAATCCACTGGATTTCAGTGGCTAAGAGGCCAAACCATGGCCAATGCAAGTGCTCTAATGCATAGCCCTAATCATGAAAGAATGAAGCATGCATAGGGGAAGATGGCCCCAAAAAGAGAATAGACCTTAATCAAACATGAAGATGATGTCAAAACAAGAATGAAGCATGCATAGCATGCAATTTTGACTAGCAAACATGGATTACATGGCATGTACATGAAGCAAGTGAGAACTCATCAAACCAGCAAAAATCAGTGAATAAAACATGCCAAAACATGCCCAAATAACCTCTGAAATACAACCAACACATGCACAAATGATGGGTTCTTTTAGAGGGCATACAAAGGGGTTATTAAGCACATGTATCAAGGACACTTAGTTTGGCACAAAAAACTCTGAAAATCAAATATGATAGTCCCAAAGCTCATCAAATTGGCCCTGAAATCAGTCAACAAAGCATACAAGATAGGGCCTTTTTGGAAGGCCAAAATGACTATCAAACAAAACAAGGTGAGAGGGGGTCACCCCCCTCTGATTTTGAGGCTCAAAAATGCATCAAAGCCACTAAAAATTCACTGGATTTCAGTGGCTAAGAGGCCAAATCATGGCCAATGCAAGTGCTCTAATGCATAGCCCTAATCATGAAAGAATGAAGCATGCATAGGGGAAGATGGCCCCAAAAAGAGAATAGACCTTAATCAAACATGAAGATGATGTCAAAACAAGACTTTTTTTAGTTTAGATCGATGTCCAAAAAGGCTCAAAAATAGGGCTAATGTATCATGCAAAAATAGCCCTAAAAGAGAGAATGGAAAAACAGGGAAGTAAATGACCTCAAACAGAGAAGATTCCTTCAAAAAAGTTGGAGAGGGGCTCAAAACAAGACACTTTACAGTTTATGGAAAATCCTAAATATGCTCACAAGTAAGGCTAAAATATGATGCAAAAATGGCCCTAAAAGAGAGATAAAGGGTAAGAGGTAGTAGCTGGCCTCAAACAGTGAAGAGCCCTTTAATAAAGTTGAAGAGGGACTCAAAATAAGGCACTTTACAGTTTGGCTTGAAGCCCAAAAATGCTTACAAACAGGGCTAACATATCATGCAAGAAAAGGGCCAAAAGAGAGATAAAAGGGAAAGGGATAGTAGATGGCCTCAAACAGGGAAAAACCCTTGATCAAACATGAAGATAAGCTCAAAATAAGACCATTTATAGTTCGGGTCGGAGCCCAAAAATTCTTTCAAGTATGGCTTATAGATGGAGCAAGAAAAGACTAGAAAAGGAAAAAAAAAAAAAAGGACTCACCCTTGTAGAACGAAACTTCAATAGCTTTTGGACCAGGTTTGGGAGCTCTCAACCTCTGGAAATTAGCTTCAAAGGGCTGGAATGGAGTCTGGAGGTGTGGTGCTATGGGTTGTAGTGCAAATGGTGCAAGAATCTTAGGGTTTGGAGGGTTGAAGGAGAGAGAGATGGAGATTTGTAAGTAAAGGCTCCCACCACTTTTTGTAACCCTTTGAAATAGAGCTGGGGTGCTGGCTTTATAGAGGAGAGTCCAAGGGAAAAGGGGGGGAAAACCAAATTCAAATTTCCCCCCCAAAAGGGCAGATCCCCGGGCAGGGGTCTAGGTCAAAACAGAGGGTACAGCTGTAAGGAACCAGGAGAGAGAAGAATGGCCGGCCAGGTTCAAGAGGTTCAGGTGGCCGGCCGGCCAGGGTCAAAAGGGTCAAGCTCAATTAGTGGTCGGCCACCCCAGAAAGGTGGCCTCCCATGTGTGTACAACACAGCTATGTGGAGAAAAACCAGGAAATGTAATCCAAGAGAGAGGAAAACCAACTTTTTAGATGGGTTCAAAAGGGTCAGGAAGAGTTGATGGCCGGCCTATCCATATTGGTGGCCTCCCAGGTGTGTACAACACAATGGTGTGGAGGAAAGTCAAAAAAAGTGGCCTGGGGATGGAAAAAGTCAGCTTTCTAGTGAAGAAAACGGGCGATGAAGAGCGACGAAGGAATAAAGCTGGTCTTCAGAACAATTGCTGGCCTCCCACCCTTCTACAACCTTCCTAGCAATGAAAATAAGGTCTCCGCCAAAAATGAACGCAAACCGATGTAAAACGAAGGTTCGGGGGCCAAAACGCGCAGCTTGGGGCCCAAAAAATTGACTGTTAAACACCGGAGGTGGCGTTTGACCACGAAGTTGGTCTCTCAAGCCACAGTGTCCCTCAAAAGGGAGGAAATAAGGTGTATGCCAAAAACCAGAGCAAACGGAGGTAGTTAAGCGGTCCCGAACCAAGGCACACGGCCGACGGCTCCGAAAATCAGGAACCGGGCTCCAAACAGGAAAAATGGCCTACAACCACGAAACGTAGCCTACAGCTGCTGAGAGATAGTCTATGAGACCTCTTCCTCCCTTCGGGAAGAGAAAATGGGGAAAACGGGGCCTGGTTCGCAAACCGAGGCAAGGCACAAAAGAGTCCGGAAGTCTAGGGGCAAGGCTCGCAGCCGTGACTGCGCAGCTTCAGAACGAACACAATATGCAACATCACCCAGCGCTCAATCGGTGACGTCTGAGTCTTAAGGTCAGTAAAAAATAGGGTGTCTACACTACCACCTTCAGCAGCAATAGCAACAGCAACAATAACTATATCTCAAGTAACCTGAACCTCCAATTTCATTTCATTTTGCAATACATTCTACAACAATGACTTAATACAGATATAAATCATTGTAGCCTAGAAAGAAGCTCCCTAGTAGGAGGGCCAACACATCCTCATCTCAAGTAAGATCTGTCCACTTTGCAATTTCATTTGCATACTTGTTACATCATTGCAGCTGTAACAGCGCCCGTGGGGCCTCGATGCTACAGTTCGGACTCCCCTGTTTTTTTGTTTGTTGCGGTTCTAAATCTGAACCAAAGAGTCCAACTCTGGCAAATCGTTTTGATGGAAAACAGATTTTTTTGAAAAGTAGTGCCAAACATGGACTGCTTTGCTAGATTACAGAGTCGCCACCTAAATATTTTAAAATGGGAAATTTAGGAAACCCTGACTCGGTGCCGAAGGCCACGTGTCCGTCATCACCAAATGTCTTGGCTCGGGAGCTTGGGTACGATCGGGGAAGGTCAGCTATGAGCACCCCCTTTCGCCTCAAGACCTCTACTAACCGTGATATCTGTTTTTGAAAACATTATGCGTTCTTAATCCAATTATTAACCTAGAATTACTATGTTATGCGCACAGCAAACAAGTATAGACTAGATTGCCTAATTTGGAAATAAGCATTGCATATCCGTTTGTTTTGAAAGCGTTTCGTAATTTGCTACTCGCAAGTAGGCTAAAACACGAATTTCAATGAGTTTTCCAACTCAAACAATCCAACCTCCACCCACAGGCATTCAAACAGTTTATCTCATGTAAGCATTTAGCCGCATGGTAATTATGCTATCATGTTAACATTCACATGTATGCAATATGCTAAAGCATGAAAACTTACCTAATACTCCATGCCAAAACAGAAACTTATTAGAAATCCATGCATGGACCTAAGCATACTGAAATGTCTAATGCAACACATGCGGAGATGTAATCTAGGCAGGCTCGGCTATCCTAGACATGGCATGTGAGATGCTACAACTATCACGTATTCAATTCGGAATTGAAAGTACGATGCAGTTTGTATGATGTGCCAAGCCTGATGTATGTCAACAAATGCATGGATGCATGCATGCATTGCATAAGGTATGCTAATTTTAAATATGCCCTAATCTACTATCATAAACAGGTAAATAAAAGGGAAGAAAGAAATGGGGGTTGGAAGACATACACACACTCACCCACACTTATTACAATTATTCCCTCACACGGAGGGACCAAAAGAATATACAGTCCAAAATAATAACAAATTAATTATTACAGAATTTCTAATTAATTAACGAAATGAATGCAAAAGGAAAGGTGGCCACAGCCTCCGCCTCGGGATGCGCGAATGATGCATGCTTCAGTCCGTCTTGCCCGGAAAGCCCACATCACACCACTGCTGCCTCTGTTTCCACTGCCCTGCCTTTCTGAAAAACTGCCAAAGTCCCAGAACATCTTCCAAATGAACTGCAGTACACCACCGGCTAGAGGAAATGACCACCGGTTGCTTAAATTGACCACCGGCTGATCTGGAGGCTATCGGCTGAAAATATAGTGCCGGTCGGCACATTATACTGCCGGTCGGCAGAAAGTTCCTGCAGGGGACAGTTTGACAGCAGCAGCAGACAGACAGTGCATGATATGGGTTTTTAGGCATATGTAAGCATGGCCAATGCTTCCCTATCATGCTTGAGACTCAAGGGAGCATGACCCTTGGTTCTTGGGCCACCAATTATGCATGTTGGTGCATGATAGCCTAAGGAACCAAGATTGCATTTTAATGTAAAAATGCATGCAAACACACAAATGAAACCAAGACCTTATCATGTGTTGGTCAAAGGCCTTGGGGACCAAAAGTTGAAACAAGTTGCACCACTTGTAGTGTGAACTTCCCTCAACCCTTATGCTTGGTTTGACAACCCCAAACCAAATAATGCGATGCATGTTATGCAAACATGGCTCCATGATGCAACCTAATACTAAAATGCCAACATGCCAAATGTAATGCAACATGCAAGGTTCAAATGCAATGCAAACATGGGCAATTTAGGCAATAGGACTAACATGTAGCAACACTTTATGAATCAATTAAGCAACAAACATGAGGCAAGCATGCAATGGTGGATCTAACTACAATGGGGCAGCCCTCAAACCAACCCAAAACAGTGGCAAAACATGCCCAAAATGGTGACCAATGTACATGCCAATATGCAAACCAAATGGAGCCAAGTCTTGGACACCAAAAGGGAACACTCCTCCACTATCACCAAGACCACTCATGGCATGAATTATATAAGCAAAAACAGAGTTCCATCATGCATAAATACGCCCAAAAACCTTAGTGTGACACCCCCAAAATGCTCTAAACAAAACAAGGATGTAAATGGCCTATTCCTAGGCATAACATTACAACATTTCAAAGCATGAATGAGATGATAAATGGAAAGTTATAGGCATGATATAAGGACTGAAATGTGATCTAAAATGATGCCAAATCATGAGATCAAGGTAGGCTAAACATGTTAGGGACTCACACACCCAAAGCTTACAAGCCAACAAGCAAGACAACAATACCAAACATGCCAAACATGGAAAATACAGTGGCTAACAGCCCCTTTTCATGGCAAATCAAGATCAAATGCTATAACATGCAAGGCTAAAACATGAGGATATGGTAGGCTAATGACATGGCACACTTCCAAGCAAAGTAAAGCATTACAAAGCAAGTATGAGAGGCATGTTAAGGGCCATAAATCCAACCTAAAACAGAGGCATAACATGTCATATTAACCACAAATATGCTCTGAAATGAAGCTAAAACCGACCATGCACACATGCTACTTTTTAGGTCAAAAACAAAGGCAAACAAGGGACAAAGGGGAGAGGGGTGTCCCTCCCCTATATGAGACTTCAAAACACCTTCCTCACCACTGAAAACCCACTGGTTTTCAGTGGTGAGAAGACCCAAAACACCAAGTGAACAAAGCCTTACCAAAAAGGCACCAAAATGGCCAAACAAAGCCTAAAAGGGTGAGCCTTTACTCAAACCACAAAATGACCTTAATGAAGGTTCAAGAGCAAGTAAAAACAAGAGTTTTTTCAGTTATAGACAAAGCTCAAAACACAAAGCAAGAGGGGTAGAAACTAGTTGCAAAAATGGGGAAAATAAAGTAAAGAGTTTACCCTTGAAGATCCCTTGAAGAACAGGTGGTCCAGCCACTCTCTAGTGATCAAAGTCAGTCCAAAACTTCAACAAACAACCCTCTAAGTCTCTCAATCTCGAGCTAAGGTGTAATGGTGTGTGTAATGGTGCAAAAGTAAGGTAAAACACACCTTTTAGGCTTAAAACACACACACAAGGATGAGAGAGAGGGAGATATAGAGAGAGATATATGAGCTCTGGTTTTTAGTCTCTCAAAATGGCTAACCCCCCAACCAAGAAGACAAGGCCTCCTCTTATAGAGGAGGCAATCTTGTAAACTTAGCAACTAAGCAAACAAGAGGCTCATCCCTCCATACACGTGTATGGAGGGGAAGTAAGTGCCATACAACTGCTTAAAAATATCTGAAAAAGCAACTGCACAGTGGTCGGCAGGGCAAAATTGTCATTTTGCCAAAAAAGAGTGCCGACCGGCACAATATAGTGCCGATGGAAATATCAACCAGCCGGTGGCTTCTAGCCACTGCCGGTGGTGTATGGGGATGCCTCAGAAGGCATTCCCTGCCCCCCTCCAAGGCAAAGCACAAGTGTTTGGTGCAAAACCAGACACAAAACGGTCAAGTTCGGAGGTCCTGAGGCAAGGCGCGTAGCCAAGGACTCCGGGAACTCCAAACGAACACGAATCATGGATAATCACCGAGTGTTCAAGCGGTGACGTCCAGGTCTTGAGGACGGTCAAAAATGGGGTGTCTACAGCAGCCCACTAGAGTTGGCTAGACATTTGAAGAATTTCCAAGTATGAGAGACAACACATTAGCATTTCAGGTAAGCTCTCTCTCATATGGGTGTCATTTGGTTTTTGACATAGTTGACAACATATAATTGCTTACTTGGACCATTATCATTGCAGCCCACTAGAGTTCAATACAGTTCTCTAGAATTTGATAACTCATCATCTCAGGTATACTCAGATTTCATTTGCAAGTTCATTTGCTTTTTACATAACTCACAACATTTGATTGTATACTTGTTTAATCATTATAGCCCAGGATTACTGAAGCTGGCCAAAATTCTCCACATTTCCCAACTTGGATAGGCAACACATCTTCATCTTAAGTAAACTCTATCTCTCTCTTCTATGCAACTTTATTTGCTTTTATAGTATTCCACAAAATGTAATTGCATACTTGTGTGTGTAGCAGCCCACTAGTTATGGTAGAGGAATGTGTGGGCCAGTTGGAGGTGGTAGGGTTATGTCTAGGTCTGCATTGAGAGGTAGCTTCATAACAAGAGGTAGATGAGGAGGTGGGTTTGGAAAAGCTACAACTTAGAGGCAAATTGATAAAGGCAAAGGGAAAGCATGATGGACTAGGCATCTGTTTTTGTGTTTTTAGTCAACTTTTGTTGTGTTTTAAGTACTTTTCAACTTGTTAAATCATTAAGTGGGTTGTACCAATTTGTTTTTGAATTTGCAACTGGCTAGTAAACAATAGTATCTTAGTTTACTATGCTTTGAGAAGCCCATTGGGTTGAATTATGGCTTGTATTAAAATAATGTGAGTTGAATTATACAATTATGAGTTGATATTTACACATTGTTTGTGTTGTTTGTCCATAGGTTTACTTGTTCAAATAGTATTGTGTACCTTATTGTTTGTTGTTTGTGTACCTATTGTTTGTTTTGTGTACCTTTATTAATCCACAGGTTTACTTGCTGAAATTGTTTTGTATGAAGCAAATGAAGCATGTGTCAAATAGGGGAACAATGGAAAACTAACATGTTTCTATTCTTTAATGTTCTTGGAAGATGTAATCAACAATTTATTGAATTTTTTGGTTCATCAGATGCTTACATTTCGTGACTCAAAACATTCTTTCAATACAATTGCTTCATAGACCATTGTTGTCATCACCCAAACCCGCCCCTATGGGTTAAGGACATAACCGGCCAGTAATCAGGGGATTACCTACGGCCTCAAACCAAACCAGACATAAATCATTAGAGTAAAAGGGCTAAACGAAAGCAATTTCAAAACTTTTGTCCATAGAGTTGTGCTTACATGGCACATCATAATAATCCATACATATACGTGTTAATAACTCACATCAGAATATGTAATAACATAAAGTTCTATACAAACAAGATCATTCAAGTCCAAATCAGCCAGTCAAAACTATATACAACCGTGATCCAAAGTTCTCAACAACATGACAAAATATAACAAAATAGCAAAAGGGCGAAAACAAGTCTCGTGCGTGAGACACATTGGCTAACTCTTCAAAACCTTGACTGTTTCTCACAAACTTCACTGAGGCTGTGTTTGGACCTCCCTTAGCTCACCTACAGACACATGAATGAGCGTGAGCGAAAGCCCAGTGAATAATATCAAATAAAGAAGATACACGAACAGTATTTAGAACGACATGCATCAAACGACCTTGGGCCCAATTCATATTTCTATCTAGTGTATATATATAGGTCAAGTGACTGCGGTCCAAAATACGTCATACGGCCTTAGGCCCAATTCATTTATATCCGATGGCTTTTGGCCCAATCGTTCCAGTCCGACGGCCTTTGGCCTATTCATTCGTGTCATACGGCCTTTGGCCCATTCACTTATGTCATACGGCCTTAGGCCCATTCATTCCTTCATTCATGTCAGACGGCCTCTGGCCCATTCATTCTTTCATTCATGTCAAACGGCCTCTGGACCATTCATTCTTTCATTCATGTCAAACGACCTCTGGCCCATTCATTCTTTTATTCATGTCAAACGGCCTCTGGCCCGTTCATTAGGCATAGCAAACATTTGTCCACAATTCCAATTAACAACTTATAAGACTTATATAGAAGTGAACAATTGGACAAATAACATACTTCGGATATCTTTATTAAGATATTACTCATAGCGTTCTGCCGGTGGATTCACCCTTGAGCTTGACCCTACATATTACATAACACACATGGGTTACAAATGATTCAATCCGTTCCTTAATTCATACATCCCTCTTAGGCTTCTTTCTTATTCTTTTAATTTATTCATAATGCCCAATGCATGCCTAAGAGTACTCAAAAGTGAAAAAGAACAGGAAATGAAACACAGAACACCTTTACAAATTTTCTGAAACAGGGGTCCCCGCTCGAGCTTGGGATTTCCCACTCGAGCGAACCCATTAGGTTTGCAAAAGTACTGGTTACCTCATTTTTATGCTCGAGCGTGAAGTTGGGCGCTCGAGTTGAAAGTCTCACTACATAGCTCCCCGCTCGAGCGTAAATCTCCCTGCTCGAGCAGACATCCATGTCTGCAAAACTTTTGGGAGCTCGCATTTCCCGCTCAGGCGGCGATTCCCCCGCTCGAGCGGATTTCATGAATTCTGGGTTTTTCAGAACTGTTCTTGAGCTTCAAACATGCATTCAAGTTGGTATTTCTTGCATTTTACAGCCCATATTCCTCATATACATATGTTAACATGATACGAACACCAAATTACAACATTAACAAGCTCAAATTCCATGAATCATATACATGCATGCTCCAAATTACACCAAACTTCTTTCCACATAAAAAATTCATGCATTCAAAACTCACAGTCTTATGAATTGTACATGCATGTGAGATATAACTTTCATTTTCAACTTAAATGGTGCAAATGGTGATCACAAGCATGAACTTTAACCAAAATTCTACATGGATCATACTTCTTATGCTCAACTATACAAATTCATGGCAATTATACACATGCATGCATTCCATGACTTCAAACTCATCAATTACAACTCAATTCTTGTTTTTGATCACTTATTCTCTTTGAATTTACTTAATTACAAACTCAAACCCATGAGTTAAGGGTTGATTACTCACCTAGGAGCTTCAATTCTTGAGTGTAGCTTCCAAATTCACAAATCTTGAGCCAAAATGCACAAAGATGCCTTGTCTCTCTCTCTCAAATTCAGTTCTCTCTCCCTCTAGAGAGTTGATTTCAGCCAAAATGACTTAAAGAAGAGGAATTAAGTGTAATAAGGCCCTTATATATGTGTGCCTAATCAAATTTGATTAAGGCTAAGCAACTGAGCTTAATTTAATCGTTCTGAATCTAATTATTTTGATCCGAATAAATTTTCAATTAAATTTCACCGTAGGCTCTAAAAATTACGCTAATCACAACGGCGTAGTCAATTTCGGGTTTTGTGACCAATAGGGCCTTCAATTTAATTTCTAAAGTAGAAAGTCAAATAGATTTTCTTACGGTAAACAGATAGAAATTCAAAACCACATATATTCATATAAATGGCACTCAAAATCATATCAAACACATAATCACAATCATAATTAAGATTAATGAGCATAATACGGACCAGGGTTATCACAGTCTTCCTTCCTTTAGGAAGTTTGGTCCTCCAAACTTATTTTACCTTTGTCGGGAAACAAATGTGGGTAGCGTAGTTGCATTTCATCCTCTTTTTCCCATGTGGCATCCGCCCCGTAGTGTTCTTTCCATTCTACTTTCACCATTGGGATGAACTTGCTTCTCAATTGTTTCACTTGCCGGTTAATAATTCGTTCCGGCCATTCGGTATATTTCATATTTTCATCAAGAGCTGCCCGGTGATAATGAATCACATGAAACGGGTCTCGAAGATAACCCCTCAACATTGATACATGAAACACATTGTGGATTAGCGCAAATCCTGGTGGCAAAGCAACTCTATAAGCAACCGAACCAAGTCTTTCCAGAATTTGAAATGGCCCAACGTAACGGGGCGACAACTTGCCCTTCTTTCCAAACCTGACTTGGCCTTTCATCGGAGTCACACGGATAAATACATGGTCACCAATCTCATACTCGAAAGGTATTCTTCGAACATCAGCATAATTCTTTTGTCGGTCCTGAGCTGTTTTGAGCCTTTGTTGGATTATCTTGATCTTTTTAGAAGTGTCTTGCACAATTTCAGGCCCAAGTAAAGCCCTGTCCCTGACTTCTGCCCAACAGATTGGTGATCTACACCTTCTACCAAACAAAGCCTCGTATGGTGCCATACCGATACTGGAATTGAAGCTGTTATTGTATGCAAACTCTGCTAGTGGCAAATAGTCTTCCCAACTCCCCTGAAAATCCAAGGCACACATCTTTAGCATATCCTCCAAAGTCTGTATTGTCTATTCTGATTGTTCGTCTGTCTGCGGGTGGAATGCGGTACTGAACCTCAATTCTGTCCCCATAGCCCTTTGCAAACTTTTCCACAATCTAGACACAAATTTCGGATCTCTATCCGAGACAATAGTTACCAGAACTCCGTGTAAACGGACAATCTCATCAACATATATAGTAGCCAGTCTATAAGCATCAAAGGTAGTTCAACAGGTGGAAAATGTGCAGATTTAGTCAGTCTATCAACTACAACCCAAATAGAATCCATACCTCGAGGAGTCTGAGGTAGACCAACAACAAAATCCATAGTCACATGCTCCTACTTCCATTCAGGAATAGGGAGAGGTTGAAGTAGACCGCCCGGTTTCTAGTGTTCAGCTTTAACTTGCTGACATTGAAGGCACTTGGACACATATTCTGCAATTTTTTTTTCATTTTAGGCCACCAATAGCTTTGTTTCAAATCCCAATACATTTTGTTATTGCCCAGATGCATAGCAAACACTGATTTGTGGGCTTCATCTAGAACTCTTTTCTTTAGTTCCGGAATATCTGGGATACACATTCGGTTTCGAAATCTCAACACTTTGCCTTCAATGTTAAACTTTGCTTTCGGACTTGTCTCAAATTCATCAATTACTTTCTTGAGGAATTTATCCTCTTTTTGTTTCTGTTTAATCTCATCAATGATCGCCGGTTCGACTGAAATAGCGGCTATCAATCTGCCCCGTTCACACAATACCACTTCAATTTCAAACTTCTCAAAATCTTGCAAGATTTCTTTCTGTTCAGTAAGCAAACAAGCCATACTCCCCGTTGATTTTCTGCTCAAGGCATCAGCAACTGTATTAGCTTTTCCGGGGTGATACTGAATCTCAAGATCATAGTCTTTTATCAGTTCAAGCCATCTCATCTGTCGCTTGTTCAACTTCTTCTGTGTAAAGAAGTATTTCAGACTTTTGTGATCCGTGTAGACATCACATTTTGCCCCATACAAATAGTGCCGCCTGATCTTCAAAGCAAAAACAACTGCGGCTAGTTCTAAATCATGTGTTAGGTAGTTCTTCTTATGTGGCCTCAACTGCCAGGAGGCATAGGCAATTACCCTACCATTCTGTATTAATACACAACCCAAACCTTTATAAGATGCATCACTAAAAATTACAAATTTTTTTGTACTTGATGGCAATGTCAGAACTGGTGCGGTGGTCAATCTCTTTTGCAATTCATGAAAGGCAGATTCTCTTTCATCGTTCCATTCAAATGGTTGCTCTTTGCGTGTCAGTTGGGTAAGAGGCACTACTATTTTCGAAAAGTCTTTCACAAACCTCCTGTAGTACCCAGCTAAACCCATGAAGTTGCGGACTTCTGTCACATTAGTTGGTGTAGGCCAATGCACAATTGCCTCTATCTTCTGTGGCTCCACCGAAATTCCCTCCTTGTTGATCACATGCCCTAGAAATATGACTTCATCTAACCAAAACTCACATTTCTTTAGTTTGGCAAATAATTTCTTTTCTCTAAGTGTCTGCAAAACAGTTCTCAGATATTGTTCATGTTCAAGTCTATTCTTTGAGTATATCAAAATGTCATCAATAAAAACCACAACAAATTCGTCAAGGTAGGTCTTAAAAATACGGTTTATTAGGTCCATAAATGTTGCAGGTGCATTAGTCACTCCAAATGTTATAACAAGAAATTCATAATGACCATACCTCGTTCTAAACACTGTTTTCTCAACATCCTCTGCCTTTACTTTCAACCGGTGGTACCCTGATCTCAAATCAATTTTGGAAAACACCTGTGATCTCTGCAACTGGTCAAACAAGTCATCAATACGAGGTAAAGGGTATTTATTCTTTATTGTCACCTTATTCAGTTCTCGATAGTCAATACACAGGCGTAAGTTTCCATCTTTCTTTTTCACAAATAACACCGGTGCACCCCATGGTGAAGTACTAGGTCGGATAAACCCTTTGTCAAGTAGGTCCTGCAACTATTCTTTCAATTCTTTCATTTCGGTAGTAGCCATTCTGTAGGGAGTTTTAGAAATAGGTTGAGTGCTTGGCACAATTTCAATAGTAAACTCTACCTCCCTGTCCACCAATTCCCCCAGTAATTCATCTGGAAACACATCTGGAAATTCGCTAACAATAGGGATACTACTTAATTCAACATTCACAGATTGTTCAGATAACACATAACACAAATAACCCTGGCACCCTTTCCTGATTAATTTACATGCCTTTATTGCAGATATTAAATAAGGTGGAGGTACTACCCCGTTACTCACAAACACAATTTCTTCCTGTTCTGGTGGTCTAAACACAACCCATTTTGTTACGCAATCAATGGTGGCACAATATTTAGTTAACCAATCCATGCCCAGAATTATATCAAAGTGCCTAAAGTCCAAGGGCAACAAATCCACATATAGAATGGCATTCCCAACACGCATGTCACAAAAACGATATACAAATTCACACAATACAGATTCCCCGGATGGAGCAGATACACATAGCATATATGGCAATAATTCTAGAGGTCTACTCAGTCTAGATTGAAATGCACATGTTACAAAAGAGTGTGTTGATCCGGAGTCAATTAACACAAAAGCATCCTGATTACATATAGAAATAGTACCTGAGACAACTGTGTTGGCATTCCATGTATCACCCGGAACAAGCGTGAAAACTCTCCCTTGCCTCACGGTATCTCCGGTGGTAGTAGATCTCATAGTATTTCTCGGTTTTGGGATCGATGCAGTGGAACTAGCAGCTATCTTCCCACTGTTTTGATTACAATCTCGGGCCATATGCCCTTGTTTACCACATTTAAAATAGGCACACGACACACGGTAACAAACCCTACGATGCCTTTTACTACAAATATTGCACATAGGAGATGTATCTCGGGAAGAATTTGAAGTACTTGAGGAGCTCGTATTTTGCTTTTTCAAAAATTTCTTCTTTGAAAAAAAGCCTTGCCTTTTGTTGCCTTCCCAGTCAGTTGTTGACTTAGCCTATCTAGCTATGTTAGCTTATGATATTATGGCCCGATCTAGCACCCCCAATATAGGTTTCCAGCTTCAAGACATTCACTTTTTCTAAAATGTTGCTTCGAAGCCCACCTTCGAAATGCCTCGCTTTCTTATAATCGGTATCGATTACATGTGGGGCAAACCTGGCCAATTCAGTGAATTTGGTCTCATACTCAGCCACTGTCATGTTGTCTTGTTTTAGTTCCATGAACTCTGATACTTTCCTATCCCGGACACACTGAGGGAAGTACTTATCATAGAAAATTTCCAGAAATCTGGTCCAGTCAACATCTTTATGATTCTCACGCATTAACATCTACCATCTTCTTGCCTCATCTTCTAGCATAAAGGTGGCTAGAAGTACTTTCTGTGTCTCCGAACAAGGGAACACTTCAAATAGCTTTTCGATACCGAGGACCCATGCTTTGGCTTTCAACGGATCTAATCCCCCATGGAATTGTGGTGGTTTCATTTTCTTAAACTCTTTGGTGAGAGCTATTATTCGGTCATCATTCTGATTATCTGGCACGGGTGGTGCCAGAGGTGGAGGTTGTGGTTACTGCCACTGTTGTTGTTGCCTCAATGTCTCTACCATTTCCTAAATCAACCTTTCCATTCTATCCATTCTGGCAGTAGAAGACTCCTCTATCTCATCACCTCTTGTTCTTACCATCTGATTAAACTTGCATTATACTTTATACCAAAGATTCACAGGTATGCATATACTAAAGAGCATGCATATTCAAATAATTTGCAATGCAAGCAAATCACAAACTTATAACACATAATCGTTCACATTAAAACATTTAAGCGTATTCTTGATGCTTTCAGATTCATACTTATCACATGAATGCATCCTAGATCTTTTCTAGACGCTTATTGCTCATTTGGACAAGTGTGTGAGTTATTAACTCGTGCTCTGATACCACTCTTTCATGACCCAAACCCGCCCCTATGGGTTAAGGACATAACCGACCAGTAATCAGGGGATTACCTACGGCCTCAAACCAAACCAGACATAAATCATCAGGGTAAAGGGTCCAAACGGAAGCAATTTCAAACTTTTGTCCATAGAGCTGTGCTTACATGGCACATCATAACAATCCATACATATACGTGTTAATAACTCACATCAGAATATGTAATAACATAAAGTTCTATACAAACAGGATCATTCAAGTCTAAGTCAGCCAGTCAAAACTATATACAACCGTGATCCAAAGTTCTCGCCAACATGACAAAATATAACAAAATAGCAAAAGGGCGAAAACAAGTCTCGTGCGTGAGACACATGGGCTGACTCTTCAAAACCTTGACTGTTTCTCACAAATTTCACTGAGGTTGGGTTTGAACCTCCCTTGGCTCACCTACAGACACAAAAATGAGCATGAGTGAAAGCCTAGTGAATAATATCAAATAAAGAAGATACACGAACAGTATTTAGAACGACATGCATCAAACGGCCTTGGGCCCAATTCATATTTCTATCTAGTGTATATATATATAGGTCAAGTGACTGCGGTCCAAAATACGTCATACGGCCTCGGGCCCAATTCATTCATATCCGACGGCCTTTGGCCCAATCGTTCCTGTCCGACGGCCTTTGGCCCATTCATTTGTGTCATACGGCCTTTGGCCCATTCACTTATGTCATACGACCTTAGGCCCATTCATTCCTTCATTCATGTCAGATGGCCTCTGGCCCATTCATTCTTTCATTCATGTCAAACGGCCTCTGGCCCATTCGTTCTTTTATTCATGTCAAATGGCCTCTGGCTCGTTCATTAGGCATAGCAAACATTTGTCCACAATTCCAATTAACAACTTATAAGACTTATATAGAAGTGAACAATTGGACAAATAACATACTTCGGATATATTTATTAAGATATTACTCACAGTGTTCTGCCGGTGGATTCACCCTTGAGCTTGACCCTACATATTACATAACACACATGGGTCACAAACGATTCAATCCGTTCCTTAATTCATACATCCCTCTTAGGTTTCTTTCTTATTCTTTTAATTCATTCATAATGCCCAATACATGCTTAAGAGTACTCAGAAGTAAAAAAGAACAGGAAATGAAACACAGAACACCTTTACAAATTTTCTTAAATAGGGGTCCTTGCTCGAGTGTGGGATTTCCCGCTCGAGCGGACCCATTAGGTTTGCAAAAGTACTGGTTACCTCATTTTTTCACTCGAGTGTGAAGTTGGGCGCTCGAGCTAAAAGTCTCACTACATGGCTCCCCTCTCAAGCGTGAATCTCCTTGCTTGAGCGGACATCCTTGTCTGCAAAACTTCTAGGAGCTCGTATTTCCCGCTCGAGCGGCGGTTCCCCCGCTCGAATGGACTTCATGAATTCTGGGTTTTCCAGAACTGTTCTCGAGCTTCAAACAAGCATTCAAGTTGGTATTTCTTGCATTTTACAGCCCATATTCCTCATATACATATGTTAACATGATACAAACACCAAATTACAACATTAACAAGCTCAAATTCCATGAATCAAATACATGCATGCTCCAAATTACACCAAACTCCTTTCCACATAACAAATTCATGCATTCAAAACTCATACTCTTATGAATTGTACATGCATGTGAGATATAACTTTCATTTTTAACTTAAATGGTGCAAATGGTGATCACAAGCATGAACTTTAACCAAAATTCTACATGGATCATACTTCTCATGCTCAACTATACAAATTCATGGCAATTATACACATGCATGCATTCCATGACTTCAAACTCGTCAATTACAACTCAATTCTTGTTCTTGATCACTTATTCTCTTTGAATTTACTTAATTACAAACTCAAACCCATGAGTTAAGGGTTGATTACTTACCTAGGAGCTTCAATTCTTGAGTGTAGCTTCCAAATTCACAAATCTTGAGCCAAAATGCACAAAGATGCCTTCTCTCTCTCTCTTAAAGTCAGTTCTCTCTCCCTCTAGAGAGTTGATTTCAGCCAAAATGACTTAAAGAGGAGGAATTAAGTGTAATAAGGCCCTTATATATGTGTGCTTAATCAAATTTGATTAAGGCTAAGCAATTGAGCTTAATTTAATCGTTCTGAATCTAATTATTTTGATCCGAATAAATTTTCAATTAAATTTCACCGTAGGCTCTAAAAATTACGCTAATCACAACGACGTAGTCAATTTCGGGTTTTGTGGCCGATAGGACCTTCAATTTAATTTCTAAAGCAGAAAGTCAAACAGATTTTCGTACGGTGAACAGATAGAAATTCAAAACCACATATATTTATATAAATGGCACTCAAAATCATATCAAACACATAATCACAATCATAATTAAAATTAATGAGCATAATACGGACCAGGGTTATCACAATTGTACACCTTCATTTTTTACCTTCACTATATTTTTCATCTTTCAAACTCTGTGGCACAATAGCAACCCATTTTTCTTCCCTCTAGCTAGCTTCACCCAGAACATTGTTATGATAAAGAAAAAAAAACCATGTCCCAAACAGAGCTTTGCAAAACATTTTCTCCCTTCTACAACTTTTTCCTAGTTCCTTCTCTAACCGGTTCATCTTTGCAACCATCTTTGGCAACACCTTCCTCCCACATTGGCACATGGGTGGATCAACCCATTCAAAGTAGCCACAAATTGCATCAACCTATAACAAAAAAATATGAATCCACAATTCCTTTTTAAACAAAATTCAATCTTTTTTCCAAAAAAAAAAATTTAGTTTAGCTTACCCTATATCTTTCATAACCATAAAACCTTCTACCCGTATTTCCATATGTCATTGAAGTCTTCATAGGGGATCTCTCTCCACAATAACATAGTCTTGGAGCATTTGTCCTTGACTGTCCACTTTCGGAAGAAAATGAAGAAGCCATCTAACAATAATCTTCAAAATCTTCAACTTTAGGAAAATCTAGACAGCTTTCGAAAAATTTGGGCAAATTTCAGTTTAGGGTTCTATGTTGGTTGGGTCTTGATTTGCGTATATATATGGTAATAAGGGTGTTTTGGTTATTTGTCATTTGTTTTTGGGTGGGAAAAACTGTTCCACACACTATTCATAGTCGTGCAACACACGCTCTATTTAAACAAACAGTTTCGTCGAATATTGAACTCTGGTATACAGTATAGGGGGTTTAAATGTTACAAATGAAACTATAGGGGGGCTTCGTGTTTTTGAGGCAAACCACAATGGGTTAAATTATAATCTACCCAAAATAGAAAGAGTCGTGGTTTTAAATACAAGGGTAGTTTAGCCATTTGCGCACGAGTATGTCCTTATAGACCTAATAATTTTGCACTTGGACCTTTGGACAAAAGAAATTTCAATTTGGACTGTTGGACCGAGTACCCTATTTTTTTTTTTGAATAATTCTACTTATACCACTAGTTTATCTCTTTACACCCTTCATATGAGATTTTTTTTTTCTTTCTAATTTTACTCATGTGTGAAATTATTTTTAAGGATAAAAAGCTAAAATTAAATATATTTTATTATCTCCTTGCACCCATTACTCTTCGATCCCTATTGTTCTTCTTCCCTTCTTAGTTTTTCTTTTCTGCTACATATCTTTTTCAAAAAGTGAGAATCATAGGGTGTGTTTGGTTTGTGTTTTGAGATAAATTTTCAAAAAAAAAATTTGGGGAGAGAGTTTACAAATTTTTTTTTTTTTGGTTTGATTGGTTGTATATTTTGAAAATAGTTTAGAGTTTGGGAGTTTGGGATGATTTGACATTTTGTTATAATTGAGTAGATGTGTGTGAGAAAAAAATGATTGAGAAGGAGAGAGGGGAAAGAAAAAGTGATTGATTGATGTGTAGGAAAGAGAAAGTGATTTTGGAATTTTTTTGTAAAAAATTTGAACCAAACAAAATTTTGAAAATTTTTCTCAAAAATTGTATCTTGAGATACAAACCAAATAAGCCCATATTGTTTTGATCATAAAAGAAAACAATGGATGAACAAACGGTGGTGAAGAACCATAAAAAAAAGTGAAGTGGTGAGTTTTTTTTTTTATTGGTTTGGTAGGTTTTCATTTTGTTTTTTGAGAGAGTTTTTTGACTTTTGTTCGATGTGTCAAAATTGAACAAAATAAAATAGTCTGAAATCACATTGCCGAACAAAAAATATATGTCCAGAAAATCAAAAAAGATACATTTTCGATAACCCAAGGCCAAACGATTTTAATTTGTTTGGTTACTCATTACCATACACTTCCAGTTACATTTTTTTTTATTTATATTTTTTGTTTTTTTTCTTGGAAGGATTAAGTTTCTATTCAATGCAGTATTGCAAGTACAATCATAAGGCTGCTGAACATCTTGAATGGCACTCGTTTGCTGGTAAATTATCTGAAGAGGAAACATTCTTATTAGTTGACATGTCAAAGAGTATGGTGCGACTAAAAGAGATATTGATTACATTGAAATGAAAGAATGCCTTTAATGCGACAATAATGAAAACAATCTACAATGCACGTAAACTGACAGGTGGTTAGACAAATTTATTTTAGTTCGGCAACATGACACTGTAGTAATCTAATTTGTACAGCAATGTATCATCGAACAGGTACTTCACAAATGGGTTCTAACTAATTTCTTGTTAAAGATATAAAGTAAAATCATCCAATCGAACGACAACAAATGACTACAAAAAATTACGGCACTGGAGTAATTCAAATTCTTTAGCATTATATTACAAAAAGCTATCGGTACGAAGAGATAAAACTAAAAGGGTTTTGAAGAGTTTTTAGTTTAGGGTTAGTTTTGGTAGTATAATGGGTGTAATGAGAATCACATTTTTTTTTAGTGGTGTAATGAGATGGAGGGTATAAAGAGGTAAACTAGTGGTGTAAGTAAAATCACTCTTTTTTTTTTATAATATTATTAAGTTGAGGTATCCAATCAATCTTTCAAGGTACAAATCGAGCCACCAATTTAATAATCCTTATAGATATTAATTAAGTAAATTTAATGATTATGCGACTGTGAAAAGTTTTTTTTTTTTTTTTTTTGGCCTCAATAAAGAGGATTTTATTGCGTGTGCTTAAGTTTAAACCAATTAATGTAGCAATAATCAAGTTAAGAATGGGAGAAAGAGACAAACAGAAACAAAGTAATTGATTAATTGAATAATTCAATTACACTTTTGTTACTTTGATTGTTTTGGCAACTTCAAAGGTAAGAACTAGTAAAGAAACTTATAATTTTAAGTTAAAAACTACTCATATGGAAAGTAAATGCAGAGTAAGAAAAGAGAAAAACAATAAATTAATGTGTTGAATTTGTTCGGAGGATTTTCTTTGTCTTTCATTTTGACTATTTATAGGTGTCCTTCGAATTTGCAGTAATTGTTGAACTTCACCTCCATGATCTCCACCATTATAACTACATTCATAGGCATTTCCCTCTTTCAACTCTGAATTTGAATTCCCAGGCTTTAGTTGTTTCCTTGTAACTGCTTGAAACAGTTACACCCTTAAGCCATGCTCTTTAACTCAAGATATATAACTGAAGTTGCAAACTGCCACATGACACTTTTTACAATCTAAAATTTGTCCCTTTCTGGTTTGCCATGTGCTCTCTCTTGATTAGTTGATCCTATCTCTTCATAATATGCCCTGTGCCACCTTTGAATTGGTTGGTTTGAATTCATCAGCAATAGTTACATATTTTTTTGGTAACAATTACAACAATTTGTAATTCAAAAATAAAGTTATGTATTTTTGTGGTAATGTTACATATTTTGTTGTGTTATTACATATTTTGTGGTTATAAAATATTTGGATCAAATGGGTAACACTACCACAAAATGCTTAATTTCATTTCTGAACTATAAATTGTTGTAACTCCTACAAAAAAATGCATGACATTTATCATAAAATACGTAACAAGATGCATATAACATGGTCCTTCAGTTAATTGGAATCGAATTATGATATTATAATTATTTTATAAATTATAAATAAAATGATAATTGCAGAAAATATTACGAATGCAGTAAATAATATAAATTTATGTGTTTTACTACTGGTGCAACTATTGAGCATAGTGGTTAAATATATTGGGATCCGGCGATCCCTTCCAGGATGTGCAAAACAAACCACACACAAAGAACACAAACAAATTTAACATAGTTCAGCCCAATGCCTACGTCCACGGGAGATAAACCAATTTTCACTGTATCAATGGTAAGAATAAAGAAAGATTATAATAGAGGAGGACACTCTCTCTCACTCAACTCAACACCCAGCTCCCCCTCTTACACCGAGGGAGCTTCCTTTCTGCCATAGAGGGTCTCTCTATTTCTCTTAGAAATGGCAACGGGCCGGGGTGGGACCAGGGATCACACTCCTCGTCCTCGATCCTCGATGGTAGAAATTTCCCCGTCCCTGGCCCTGATCCCTGATGAAGAGCCTATCACTGCCACCGCCCCTACCCCCTAACGAGGATCGAGTTTTCCCGACCTTAAAAATTTCCCGATCAAAATAATAACAACAACAACAACAACAACATATATATTCAACAACAACAACAACATCATCAACATATCTGAGCATATATATTCATCAAATGTAAAAAATAAAAAATAAAAAATCTAACACATTCAACAGATCATCATTTTCTTCATTTTCATCAATGATAGATCTGAGCTCAAATGGATGTAGATCTCACGCCAATGTTAGTGAGGCGACAGAAACGATAAAATTCTGAGAATGGAGGGATGACGGCGATCGGCGATGATGGAGAAGAGAGACGAGAGCCAGTGATGGAGATCGAAGGGAGAGAGGCGAGAAGGAGATCGGCATGAGGCAGTGATGGAGATCGAATGGAGGGAAGGAGGGAGATCGGCGTAAGGTAGTGATAGAGATCGGCTCAAGGCAATGAGATTGGAGGGAGGGGAGGGTTTTAGAGAGAGAGAGAACCTAAAGTGAAAGCGAGTCAAAAGAATAGAGAAAAACATATATATATATATATAGAGGGGTACAACGGTAATATCATATGAGGGTAAATGGGGACGGGGCAGGTCCGAGGCTGGGAAAGGTATCACCGTCCCTGGCCTAAAAATGATCGGGGATTCATTTTTGAATACCATCCTCGGCCCGCCGGGGGTATTTTTCGAGGAAAAATCGTTCCATTTGGGGTCGGGGGGTCAGGTCCCCGTCAGGTTGGTTTCAAATTGCCATTCCTAGTTTTTGGTTTTCTCACACATTACCTCTTACTCTCTTCTCTCATTTATACACCTCCAAGAGAAGTGTGAAATCATGTTGACAGACGTTTCTTCTTTCAGTTGGTCGGTGTGCGCTGTCCACGTGTGCTATCTTCCGCCGGAGTCAGTTCCTCCATTGTTAACCTTCATGAAGCTTCTTTGCAGCTTTCATTGACAAATGAAATGGAGAAGGAAGAACGAGGACCACCCCTTGCATATGGGGTGACCTTTCAACAATCACCTTCTCAGCCCATGTGAGGTGATTCGTAACAAAACCTACTGCCCATCCTGTCACGTCTATAACTGGCATAGTTTGCATCTCCACACTGAGACATCTGCACCCCCTTACAAAATACCTAACACCCCTTCATTCGAGTATCCATGGTAGAAGCTAGAGATAAATACCAAAGAAATACAGAGATACAAGAGGAGAAGGAAATCCAACATCCTCAATTTAACTCACACTACTCTTTGATTCTCTCCTAGAGAGAGCCCCTGCTCACCTTACACACATCTCTTCCATGCTTCCCTGTCAGCGATGTTTTCACCTACCACACTTGAACTTGCATAACCAAGATATTCGGCACCCCCTAATTGGATGCCCAATACTCTTTGCTCGGGATGCCCTGCACTCCCTTGAGTGCTCTATGACACTGTAGCTTCTTTTCCTAAAATGCCACTATCCTGCCATGCATCACCTTTCACGGTCAACACTGGAGCAACAGAAAACTCTTCGTTTTCTCGGTCAACGTTCCTAATTTTCTTTGATCATAGCTTCCTCTGAACTATCAGCATTTTTCCTTTGCACTCCTTAACAACTTTCTAGCGTTTCCACACGCTTATTCTAGCATTTCCACACATTTATTATTTAAGCCTTTTGCAATCCCTAGTCTCCAGTTCAGTGATACACATTACCTATGCATCTCTCACTTGTACTACCAGACTGACGGTTGATAGTACCTTCTCTCTTTGCCAAAGCAGCTTCAACAAGTCTGTACAAGTCACCAATTATGCAACACCTAGCATAATACTCGCTCTCATACTCCTTGAGTGCTCATCATGGCTCTATCTCTCCTCCTGTGCTCAAGCTCACCTGAGAGATCTGCAACTACTCTATCTTATCAAGAGGTGCGGTCACCGCTACGGAATCAAATTGATACCATAACCTAGGCATCCAACCATTTAGTCAAAACTGAATGCCATTTGCTGTACAAAACATGAGCGCTCTTCCAAAAAACACAGCAAACTCCATTGCTCAAAAAACATTGAGCCAATGAACAAACATGTAGAACCAATCGAGCTAGCTCTTCGATTTTTTGCAACTCAAGCTCCACCACGGTGCCATGTTTCGATTTCCACAAGCGCCAAACAAGTTGTCCTAAACAACCCCAAACAAATCATGGTAAGCAACTCTGTTTGAACCAATGCTGAGGAGACTAAACAAGAGAGGCTTCAAATTCTCTGTTAAAGCAACTTCAAAAGCGATACCATAAACTTCTTGTCCGATCAATCATCAAACACAAAACTGCTTTTTTCCAGCTCGAACTAATCATGAGAGCTGAATAAATTCTTCTAGAACTAAGGCAAGTTCTCAACCAAATAAAACTGGATTGTGGATGCAGTTAGGCTCTAACCAATTTAGAAGTATCGAAACAAACTTCCGGCGAACTAACAAAATACCAAGAGCCAAAAATTCTGAAGTGTTGAGCAAACTCCAAATTCCTCCAACTGCAATTCCAAGACATAAGATGATACACCATCTTCACAGCTGCCAAAACTGCCCAAAGGCGCATGTACCATAGGTATATAACTCGAACAATCCCCGCGGACTCCACTGAGTCAATACACGATCCATCCCCTCCAAATCCAATGGCAGATTGAGGAACGGATCCCAAAACATAAGATTCAAAAACACCATCTTCACGTTTCTTCTCAATAATCTCTTCCAACTTCAATGAACACCAACGATCACACCACTTCCACAGAAGGAAACACCCTGAGTCTGAATTATCACCTAAACTGCCAATAGTTGATGTCTTCGAATATAGAGCAAATTACAAAAAAGAAAGAATCCACAAAAGGAAGAAACGATCAAGTCTCACAAACTAGAGACACCCCTGGATCTAAACAAGCATGGTCATAGATCCCAACTGTGATAGTGAATCTCAACAAACCATGACTTCGAAAAAGTCACCAATAATTAGTGAAAGATTGCTAAAAAATAATGTCTCCAATAGACATTGAAAAAGAACGCCAAAGCTCCACCAAGATCTGAAATAGATTGCAACAACTTCTCATTTAAATTGACAAATGCAGACACCAAGACTTTACCAGATGCAGATCTTTCAACAATGACCCATGAAGGATCTCCAATGCCTCTACTAAGGCCAATGCTAATAAAGAACTACAATTTGGACTTATCATACTTGCCAAATCTCGGTAGTACACTTTGCCAATGCTGGTACTTTCTATCTCCTAGAGAAATCCCTACAAAATGTGAAGTTCTATAACTGACCCAAGAGTCTCCAAATGAATTAACAAAATCTACAACTAACTCTGAAGGGTCTTCAGTTGGCTTCCAATTGGCTTCAACCCGGTGAACAAAACTTATCACCCCCATCACCCACATGGGTGATAAAACATCGTTGTACAAATATGCCTCCATTCTACCGAGCATCTGGAGTGTCACTACTCCTCCTGCTTAGAATCACTTCAACTGCCACATATCACTCTGCATGGCTTGCAGTTCTATTATTAGGTACTTGCATCCTCCAATAGAATGCTAACCATTTCCCTATTGAGGTGACTCCACCCAAACTCTCTGGGTGCCCATCACGACTTTACTACCACAAACCACATTTAGGACAAAGAAAGAGATCTGCCTCTCCATGGGTGCGCACTGCCACGTCTTATCCGTCTCAATTTCTCTATTTAGAGCTTTCTTCTGTGAAATTCTACTAACTGGTTGCTGCTTCCAAGCAAACGATCCTACACACTACACCTCTATACGACTTTGTTACGTACTCTTGCATTGTTATTTGTCTGCACCTTGTACGACACTCCTACGTACCCATCTATGCTCTCGTAGCCATGTGGTCCTACGCCTTATGTGTGCACTACTACAGCTGTTGTTCTTTCACATTCACGTGCTACTAGCACTACTTGTATTCTGTTTGACAGTAGCTCTAACTACCACAACATTTCCCTGAGCCTGTACTGGTTGCCAATCATTTGTTTCCTGATGACATGGTCTTGTTTTGATTGAACCAGATCTTCTAATCGCCTGGACTCAGTAACCAGGAAAGTTTCCAAGGAAGGCTGGTAGAGTCACAATCGGTCCCACTTAAGAACCAGTCTCCTTAAATAGTATGCCTTTTTGACAGAACTTTCCTAGACATTGTTAATCCTGAGATAATCATGTGCAATCCTCTTGATCGCCCTTGACCAATCCTGATTTCCCTTGATCTACCACTTGATCAAGTCTAATCTCCTCTGGTCTCCAATGATCTATCTTCCAATCTGTCTGGTTGTAAAATCTAGTCAGAATCTCCTTATTCTAACCTCTTCAGTGAATCCGTAGCGTTTCATAACATCCAGCAACTTTCCTCAAATTATTGAAGACGCCAAACTCACGCTTTTAGCAAACTTCAAAAATCGTTCAGAATTTCACCATTCTGACCTCACGGTTGCGTCCGGAACGGTCCATTTATCTAGGATCAACCTTCGCTGCACTTCCAGAGTCCTCATTGAAAATACTCCCCAAAACCTTGGGCAAAATTGTAATTTTTGAAAAAATCTAGGCCCTCTTGCAATTTCCAAAATCATCATTAGTAATATTCTATCTACTGAAGTCATTTTCGAGAATATTCTATTATCGCTAGGAATATTCCATATGATGACGTCAATAGTTACATTTTTTTTTTTTTTTGGTAACAGTTACAACAATTTATAGTTCAAAAATAAAGTTACGTATTTTTGTGGTAATGTTACATATTTTATTGTATTATTACATACTTTGTGGTTATAAATATTTGGATCAATTGAGTAACACTACCATAAAATGCGTAATTTCATTTCTGAACTATAAATTATTGTAACTCTTACAAAAAATACATGACATTTATCATAAAAATACGTAACAAGATGCATATATCATGGTCCTTGAGTTAATTGGAATCGAATTGTGATATTATAATTATAATTATTTTATAAATTTTAAATAAAATGATAATTGCAGAAAACATTAGAATGTAGTAAATAATATAAATTTATATCTTTTACTAATGGTGCGGCTGTTGAGCATAGTGGTTAAACGTTGGGAGCACTCTAGTCGACGTCATAGGTTTGAACTTGCGCTATCTATTATAGTGTCGGTCAAAAAATAAAATATGCACCTACAGGGCCCTACGATGAAATGCTCTTGCAAAATTGTCTACCAAAAAAACCCCTTATCACTACGACGAAATGCTCAAAAGTTCAAAAAACCCCTTATCATTCACATCACATTGACATTGACAATTGCATGACAAAAAAAATATGTTAATTGATACAAAGAAAATATAACATAAACCATAAAAAAATATGTTAATTTCATGACAAAAAATACCTTAATTACTACAAGACCAAGCTTAATTGCATGACGTAATCCTTACCCTTGACTAAGAAAATATAACATACTCTATCATATAACACAAGATATAACATACTCTACCATATAACACCCGAGAACGAACGATTAAGAGAACCAAGAGAAACACATATAGGGACGATACTCAACAACAAAAAATCCACCATCACCGGACCAAATAATAATGCAGCCTCATATGGTTGAACTTCCTCTTCATCATCATCAACATCATCACACCAAGTAGGTTGGCCTTCTTTAATTACAGACTTGTAGTCTCTTGGCAAGCTGTAACTTTTTTCCAATTCATCATTTTCGTCAGCTTCTGCATTGTCAACCTTTATAGACCTTTCCTCTAAGTTGTTTTCTTGTATGGGTTTGTATAATGCTTGTTCCTTTGTTTTTGTTTTCTTCCTGGTACGTTAGAGTTTATGAGTTTGCTTGGTGAGTTCCCATGGTTCTTTCACCTGTTGACAAGTTGTTGCATCATTGGCAATAAGACGAAGGAACATTTCTTGGAGAGCCAAATACCAGAGTTCTGTGAGTAAATTTAATTTTGCTTCATAAATTATTACTAAAAAATCAATTCAACATCTATTCATTTAATAATATCAATTTTATTGAATTTGAATGAATTTAACCATAGCTGTTACTTGCCGTTTTATAATCAAATGAAAGTTGTTGACGTGACACTGAAATTTTGTTTAAAATTTTATTTTACTATCTAAAATATAAATTAAACCCCCCAAATTTCATTTTATTTGGCCGTGTAAATGATATTTTAGAGATAGTTTGGGAGTAAATAAATTTTCAAATGAATTTTTGATGTCACATCAGCAACTCACTACAAAAAATTAATGTTTTAGAGATCAAAATTTAGGGGCAAAATTATTTTTTAGGGACCAAATATTTTTATTGCAAAAAATATCGTCATTATAAATTTAGTAACGAAATTGGACATTAATGATGAATTATTATCCTTTTGGAACCAAATTTTTTGTCTAAAAAAATATTCCATTTTGAAACCAAATTATTTTGTCCCTAAAAGTGTATTTATTTGTGATATTTTCAAAATTTTGTTGCTAAAAGTCTTATTTTTGATTTTTCGGGACGATCTTTTGGCGACTATCCTCGCAACGATAGAAATTGGTCCCTAAATGTCTATTGTAACAAAATTTTCACCTTTAGAGACCACAAATTTGATCTCTAAAACTCTTATATGTTGTAGTGACTTATGTTTGATTGTAGACAGCAATTGGCGATAGGGTAAAATTGATGCAAAATTGAATAGTTTAGATATAAAATTGATATTATTAAAAAAAAAAAGAAAGAAAGGCAGTTGAGTTGATTTTTGAGTGATGCTTTTAAGAGGAAAATGATATTTTCTCGAGTTTTGGATAGCGTCATGTCCCTTGTTTGTTCCATACTCTCATACTCTTGAGTACATCGCCAACAATTTACTTCATAAATAAATTAAAACAACTGGTAATAAGTGAGTGCAGTAAGATGATTCTACGAAAATTTGTAATACAATATTTCTCTATTAAAGCTATTTGAACTCAACTCGATTAAAAATCAGCCTTCAAATGAGCTTTTAATAAGTCAAACACAAATTCAGTTTGAATAGTTTGATTTGTTTTATAATACTACAACCGAATTTCATGGAATGACCTTAGTTTGCTAAGATTTCATCTTTTTGCTCAAGCAATCAACAATTTGTCTAACTTTTAAAAAATTTGAGATGTTGGGATCGGATGGCCCTAGTTAAAAACATTTGATATTGTCGAACGCCATAGATGATCAGCACCATTTCATAAAAAATCCATCGATACGACAAGTCTCAAAGTACATGAATCTGATTTTGAGCCATAACTGACCAAGAGAGGAAGTACAACTGATGCAGCGTGAAACGTGTAATAAGAATAATCTTAAAATCCGTTGATTCAAACAAGAATACCGGAAGTAAGATTCCTCTCTATACTCGTTGATTCACAAAAAATACCGAGAATAAAGGCTCGACAATGGTTGATTGGCAAGAATACCTAAAGTTGGATCAAAAGAGTATAAAACTCGAAATATATTCATTCTTAAAACTAAAGAGCCCTAAGGCTTACACCCATTATTTATAAGCAAAATATAGACCTAACCTAACTAGGAAACAACCAGAATTAGCAACTACCAAAATATAGACCTAACTTAATTAGGAAACAACCAGAATTGGCAACTACCATAATGCAATACCAAAATAAAGAAACTAAATAACTAAATAATTCCATAACAATGTTAATTTTAAAATAATAAAATAAAAATACTTATTTTCTAAAATTCAATCTGCATCATTTTTCCTCGCTTGAGAAAACTCGTCCTCGAGTTTCTATTGCTTGAAATAACTTGGCACGTCTGCACTTATCCGCATCAACCTTGTATTTGAGGTTAATTTTTGTAAATCTAAACTTCAAAGAAGAGTTTCCTAAAATTAAAGCAACAACTTTCTTCAACAAATTTAAAACATCTTCATCAAAGCCCAAATTTGAACAGTTCAAACTAAAATTTGTTAACTCTTCATGAAATTTCTCTTCAAACTTATCATAGAAAATATTCTCCATATTGTAAATCAATTTTGAATGCTCATTAAACTCATGTAAACCAAGTATATGATCTTCCACAAAAATAAAATTAACACCAACCCTTCCATAACTCTGATTTATGCTTCCAATAGACCAAAGATGGTTAAACATATTATTAGTTCCATCAATGAATGGTTCATCATAAAAAATTGGTGGCTTACTCCAATCCACAATCGGATCCGGAATAAATTTTGACGTGAAAGGCCATTTAATCAGATCATCCTGTTTAGTGATTTGGTTCACGTGATCTTTATAAATTTTCAATGCATGATCTCTCCTCGGTCTTTCACTATGAAAACTCAGCAGGTTAGAATCATCATCTATTACCTCCTCCTCTTCCACAGGAACTTCCTGAGCATCACTGCGACTCCTAGGCATGAAGCAAGAACGTAGCAAACTCTGATACCAACTGATGCAGCATGAAACGTGTAATAAGAATAATCTTAAAATTCGTTGATTCAAATAAGAATACCAGAAGTAAGATTCCTCTTTAGACTCATTGATTCACAAAGAATACCGAGAATAAAGGCTCAACAATGGTTGATTCGCAAGAATACCCAAAGTTGGATCAAAAGAGTATAAAACTCGAAATATATTCATTCTTAAAATTGAAGAGCCCTAAGGCTTACACCCATTATTTATAAGCAAAATATAGACCTAACTTAACTAGGAAACAACCAGAATTAGCAACTACCAAAATATAGACCTAACTTAATTAGGAAACAACCAAAATTGGCAGCTACCATAATGCAATACCGAAATAAGGAAACTAAATAACTAAACAATTCCATAACAATATTAATTTTAAAATAATAAAATAAAAATAATTATTTTCTAAAATTCAATCTGCATCAACAACTTGCCAATAAAAAAACAACATAACACTCTAGACAAGACCTAACACATTTGTTGAAGTGAAAATACAGGAATTCGAAGCTCTGAACTACGATATAGAAGCTTTAATTAAACACCAAGCATTGATAACACCGAACTAGTGTCAAGTGGCAACAATGTTGTCTGAGGTGACCAAGTATATCGAGGGTGATTAGGAGGAACCTCACAAGACCAAGCTTTAATATTGTTTATGAAGGAGAGACCTCATATTTCACTAGTATATTTCCCTTTTCAAGTGTATAACCCAATCTTGCTTTTTCTTCTCATCTAACACCTCCATTTCTTTTATCACTCTTTTCTTTTATCACACATCCCTGCTCACTTTTTCCATACAACTTATATCTCTCTATTCTTTTATCTCTATTTTCTTTTTCCCATCCCTTTTATGTCTTCACTTTTCTTCTTCTAAATGTGACTCATGGTCGAGCTGTAATGACTCTATATTATCCTCATTTTGGATTGATCAATGTATGCACCTAGTCATGTGAAAAAGTGATCTTGGTATTGCCTCTAGTTGAGGCTGATGATATCAATCCACAATTTTTCTTGGTAGTCCGAAGACAGTTCATTGGGCATTTTCCATCTTCATTCAGATTTCTTTCTTAGGAGCAATTATCATATGGCTTAAGGAGTTGATGCCGATACAGATAGTTGTGAGCTTTCCAACAAGTGCACTGGATGACAGAACAAAGACTCAACACAAAGAAACAAAAGAAGAGACTATAAGACAAAAGATAAAAGACTTGACTCAACACTCGACTCAATCGTACGTCTAGAAGAAGATAGAAGACAACAGACAAGAGACTTGACCTGACACTCAACTCAATCATGCCCTTAGTTTATGATATTTTCCATTTTTTTTCAAGCTTTTAGAAATTTTCCTTTTTAGGAATTAGTCATACATGCTTTAATGCTTTGAGATTACAAGAATAAAGTTAGGTATTGAAAATTTCTTCAATTTTGGTATCAAATATTCTTTACTTTGTCAAAACAGAGTGCCGATCGTGCAAACTAGCCCTCCTTATCAAAGAGTCCCAAACATATTCATTACAATGATCACCATTATACAATCCTAAAATTGAGCCAGACAACATGAGTCAACAATTTGTGAAAATAAGCCCAAGGTATCAAGATAGAATAAATCAACATTAGGGTGAACTAATCAATTAGACAAGAAGGTGCCGAATTTCAGGATGAAATTGTCTACGTATCCCAAGGACGAGAATCAGGCCTTACGTAATTCTGATTAAGGTTCACTCGGGTATTAACTCTCTTCTTTTTGCGCTCTAACTTTTGCCAAGGTTACATTTTTCAGGTTTTCATCCTTGCGGGCTCTTATTCTTTAATCATTTCATTTTGAATATTTAACTTTTGCCTAGGTCACCTTTTTTAGACCTTCGGCCTAGTGAGCCTCTCAAGGATAGTGATATTTAAGCTTGTTTGAGTTGATTGGTTATAAGAGCTTAGTTCCATTTCGGGTCTTATAAAGATTTTTTATTCTACTTATCGAGAGAGTTTTGAAGTTTCCCAACTCGGGTTTCGTTGATGCAAAATTGCTCCTAGTATCATGAATGGGGTTTAGACGACACTGAATTTTCTTCTTACAAATTCTTTAGGTGACTTTTTCATTGAATGCTGGAATGATTTTCCTCTAGTTTCTTTAAATATAGTAGAATGCTCTGGACTTCTTTCATTGAATGGAATTGATTCCTCAAATTAGTTTTTGCCATTTGATTGTAAGCTATTGATGATGATATATTGATTGCAACAAATCAATGGGTTTACCCTTTGTGTTGATACTTCTTTTTATTTTGGGGTCCTCATCAAGTTGAACTCTTCTTAATTTCATGCTTAATCGATTTGGCATCGAGGTTGAACGAGTTCTTGTGTTGTATATTTTCGGAATCAACTCCAAGTTTGTTTTCATATGATCATGTAAAAACATTTTCAAACTCTTTTGACAAAACGACTAGTCATTTGTGGTCCCCTAAAGGTAGCATGAAACAGTCTAAACTAAACTAGGATTCTTTTCAATACCCAAGTTTATAGATTTAATCTCATTTTTTTACAAATTTGACATGTCTTTCCGTTTTCCCATTCAGTTAAATTGCTTAAGCTTTGGAATTTTATTATTATTATTATTTTATTTTTGATCACACCATTTGACCATGAGCACAACTAGGTAAGTAGAAAAACAACTCATATTATTAAGGACGAAGACTCCAGATACATCAAACTCAAATGAAAAGGGAAAAGAAAGAAAAAGACTCAACTATGACGCTCAATAAGCTGACTAACTCAAGTAACTAAACTCATTATCAGATGTGACATGCTTTGATCAAACTTTCAATCATTGTACTGATCATTCATGGCATCCACAACATGCTTGTAGTACTCAACAACGACTTTTTTCTCCCCCAGTATCTTTGTTGCATCAACATTTCCCATGTTGAAGTGATTTATGCCAGAATCTAGCCCAGTGGCCAAGTCAATATGTGTCATATCACTAGTCCAGTCAATGTTGTCTTCCTCAACCATTACTTCTACTTCGATTGAACCCTTAATCTTGATAGCCTTTTCTATTGCTACTCCGTAAACCTCTTCTTCTTTGGTTTCACCAATCTATCCAATGTTGTTGATCGGTAAGCTAAAGTGTTCCCCCAAAGTTTTTAGATTTTTGAGATAGTCCATGCTACTATCACCTTCTCCAATTCCAAATAAGCCAAGGTCAGCAAACTCCGAGATAGGCACTATGATTTTTGATTCAGTGGCTGGCACAATGTATAAGCTAGGATCAAAGTGGGTAAGAAGCGAGGTTTGGATGGCATTGTTGCTATCGTGATCAGGTAAAGGACAATTGGGGTTTTCAGGTGGAGCAATGACTTTGTTTTCAATGAGGTCTTGGATCTCATGATGAAGGTGTAGACACCCCATTTTTGACCATCCTCAAGACTTGGATGTGCTTGCAGGTACATCCGATTACAAGTTTGATTGCTCGCGGAGCGCTCAACTTTCGCGACGGAATGCCAGGTTTGCTCTTTCCAAACCCTATTTCCATTCTGTCTCATTTTTGGACCATGACTTGGTCCCTCCATATTGTTGTTTGTGATGGCCTACCGGCCATGGCGAAGGGGCTGCCGACTATGGATTTGACCTTGCCGGCCATTGATAAGGCCTGCCGGCCATCAATGAGGCACTGTCGGCCACCACTGATGGCTGGCAGGACACCTTGTTTCAGCAGATATTATGTTAGATCTTTTGAGCCAGCTGTTTTTCACTGAGCCATCCTCCATACTATGGAGGGATGAAGGCCATTTCAAGCTTGTCAAGCAAGCTTTGCATGGCATTGTTCTATATAAGGGGAGGCTCCTCCCCCTTTCCAGAGGTTCAGCATTTTTTAAAGCTAAAGAGATCCTTCTCTCACTAGAATTCTCCCTCTCTCTCTATATTTGTGCTACATTGCCTCAAAAGTGTTATTTCTTGATACTTTTGCACACAAACACCTAGTAAAACACCACCATCATTGAGCTGAGGTTCCTGGGAGTGTTATTTGAGTTCTAAAAGCTGTTTTTAGGCTGAAGAAGCTGCTGTTCTTATTGTTCTTCAAGGGTGAGTCCTATTTCCCCTTCTAAGCTTTGTTTTGGTTGCATATTTGGCCACCTTTGCATGCTTTTTTTTTTACCTAAGTTTCAACTGAAAAAAGTTCTGTATTTAAGTACTTAAAATGGTTGTTTAAGGCTTTGTTTGAGTTAGGGGTGGTTTACTTCCTTTGGTGGCTTGTTTGGCCTTGCTTTGTGCCATCTCTTAAAGGCCTTTGAGATCATCTTTGTTTGGCCTTTTAGCCACTGAAATCTAGTGGATTTTTAGGGGTAGAAATATAGTTTTGAGGTCCAAAATGAGAGGGGGTGGTCCCCTCTCCTCTTGTCTTGTTTGCTTGCCTTGTTGGCCTAATTATTGAGCATGTGTTTCTAGCATGTGTTGGCTTGTTCTCAGCCTATTCTTGGCCTTATTTTAGCATGGTATAACTCTGTTTTGGCTTGGTTGAGTCACCTCATTCATGCATTTTACACTTGTAGTGTAATATTGCCATTTAGCCTTGTGTGCTCAATGCTTTGATCTATCATGCTAGCCTATTTTGGCTCCTTCTCAACATGTTTTTAGCGATTATTTTCCATGTTATAACTTTGTTTTGGGTTGGTTTGATTGCCTCTTGCATGCTTCATACCCTTGTAGTGCAATCCTCCTTATAGCCTTAACATGCATCATGCTTTGTGCCTCTAATTCTAGCTTGTTTTAGCTCTGCTCCAGTAGGTTCTTAGCCTTTTTTTGACCTGCTTGAACTCTGTTTTGAGTGGTCTTGATCATTTGGTACTTGCTTTGTATAGCCATAGTGCAATCTTGCTCACTAGCTTTGAGTTTCATAGTATCTAGCATGCTTTACTTGAGTTGTGTGCATGCTTTGACCTCATTTCTCACATGATTTCAGTGTGAGTAGTGTAGTCATACTTCCACGTGTTTCACACTTTCAATGCTTTTAGAGAGTTGTGCCTTATGTCTTGATTATGGGCTAATTTGTATGCAAGCTTGCCTAAGCTTTTGGGCTACCATCTCAGTATGTTTTTGGTCTTATTTTGCCATGATACAACTTTGTTTTTGGTTGGTTAGAGCATCCCTCATTTGCTTCTTACACTTGTAGTGTAATTATGCTCATTGGCCTAGCTTACTTGGTGTTTTGGCCTTTTATTCTAGCATATGTTGGCTATGTTCAAGCATGTTTTTGGCCTTGTTTTGACATGTTTTAGGACTATTTTGAGTAATCTTGGTCCTTTGAGGCTTGCTTGATATGGCTATGGTGCAAGTGCCTTAGCTAGTCTTGAGTTTTGAGCCCTTTAGCATGCCTTATTTGAGATACTGGGATGATTTGGCATCATTTAACACTTGATTTTAGAGCATATAGCATTGTCACATTCTCATGCATATCACTCTTTGATTGTGTTTGAGAGTTGTGTTTAATGCCTAGCTTGCGAGCCAATACATGAGCATGTTGTTGTAGCTTTTGGTACTTTATTTCCAGCAGGATTTTGCCACTGTTTTGGCATGCATGGGGTCTGTTTGGTGTTAGTTTAGTCCATCGAGCATTGCTTTGCATGATTCTAGTGTTGCGTCTTTCACTAGCTTTTAATGCTTAAGTATTCTAGCATGTTGTGCATGAGTGTTTGCATGTTAGAGTCTTGCATTTCATGCCAAGATTAGCATGTTGTTTGCATGTCATGTTGCTTGCTTTGCATTGTGTTCAATCGGATGTTGTGTTGAACACAAGGTGGATTAGTTCATTTCATACTTGAAGTGATGAAGTAGGCCAATCACCCTTGGTCTCCATTGCCTTTGATTTCTCATGATAAGGAGATGGTCTAAGTGTCTTGTTTGTCATGCATTTATTGAATTTGTACATGTTAGATCTTTGACCATCATGCATTGAGATGCTTGATTGATGGTTTTGGATCCAACGGTGTCTCTCTCTTGATGTTTTGAGGTGATAGGGAGGGGCATAGTATGTACATACCCTTAGGAGACCCTCCATTTCCTCTGTTTTGTGCTCTGTTGTAGCTTGGTGTCATAGCACACCAGTAGCCGGCAGTTCTTCATTGTTGGCTGGCACCCTTTCATCTATGGTCGGCATTGTGCATCCTTGGCCGACAGGGGGGTCAGTAGAAGCTTCTCATGGTCGGCAGGCCATTGGTCCACTCCCCAGCACTGTTTTGGTAAGTTTCAGCAGCAAGCACTGGGAGACACCCTGCAAACAGAGCCTCTTGAGAGCAAACCGGAGAGCTTTTCGGGGCAGAAACCGAGCATGTATCCTTCATTGTTCAAGGCGGAGCTGTGGCAGCCTAATTTAGATGCTTTTCATACTTAGTTGGTTTTGTAACTTAATTAATTTGATTAATTAGTTGGTTTGTAATAATTAGTTTAATTAGCGTAGCTAGTTGGCTAAATTCATTCGTACCCTCCTTCGCGAGGGCATATTGTTGTAATAAGTGTACGTGTGTGTGTGCATGTCTTCCAACCCCCATTTCTTTCTCCCTTTTACTTATCAGCTTTTGATGGCTAGTTTAAGGCATATTTTAATTAGCATCCTTATGCTTGCATGCATGCATCATTCATTTGTCTTGCATGCACCGGGCTCGGCGCATCATTCAAACTGCATTGTATCTTAATACACTTCTTTGAATACATATATCGATTGTTGCATTCATATGCCATCTTAGATAGCCGAGCCTACTTAGTTGCATTTTGCATGTGTTGCATTAGGCATTTCAAACATAGCTAGGATCATACATTGATTTCTAACATAGCTTCTGTTTTGGCTCGGAGTACACTGTAAGTGTTTTCGCTTTAGCATCCTTGCATGTGTGTAAGTGACTGCCATGATAGCATGCTTGTCATGAGGCTAATTGCTTAATTGATTAACTGCATGAATGCCTGTAGATGAAGGTTTCATTACTTGAATTGAGACAATTCATCAAAATGTGCGTTTTAAGCCCACTTGTTTGTGGCAAATCATGTTTTCTAAGCCCACTTGAGGGTGGCAAATCTGCATTTTAGCCTACTTGAGGGTGGCAAATCCGCATTTTAGCCTACTTGAGGGTAGCAACTTCAAACCATTTTTGAAAAATAAACATGAGATGTTTTGTTCCAAATTGAGTGATTTAGTCTATACTTGTATGCTATGCGCATCACATAGTAAGCTAGCTAATAACCGGAATAAGAACACATGTGTTTTCAAAACAACATATCATGATTAGTAGAGGCCGATCTTTGATCGGGCGAGCGGCGGTGCTCATTTCAGGACCTTCCCCTCTCGTACCCAAGTTCCCGAGCTGAGGCAACTTTGGTAATGACGGACACATGGCCTTAGGCACGAGTCAGGGTTTCCTAAATTTTCAAAAAATAAAATATTTAGGTGGCGATTCTAAAATCTGGCAAAGCAGTCCATGTTTGGCGCTTTTTGATTAAAATCGATTTTCCAAAATGATTTGCCGGATTTGGACTATTTGGTGATTTATCAGTCTTACATTGCACTTTGTGAAATTAGATTCAGAACCATGACAGAAGTTCGAACTGTAGTAGCTAAGAACACAATCTGTGTTTCGCTACATGAGCAAGTTCAAGGTCTCTGTATACGGCTACAGCAGTTAGTGTAATGGCAGTTCTTTGGTGAAAGGCCTGATTGGGTAGGGTCATGGCCGGTTGGAAGAGGGTTAAGAAAAGGTTTTAGTTGTAGGGGTTGGAGATGTCCTTTGTTCGTTAAAATTTGATGGGCTTTGGATAAGGTCATATGTGAGGGTTAAAAAGTTCAATTTTTATAACGGTCAAGGTTGGTTCTTGAGGTATTGACAAAAGGGTTATACTTGGCTCCTAAGGGATTCACTTTTGCTGATTTGGGATTGTGATGAGGATTGACACTAGAAGTGGTGAATGGTTTTCGAGATGAGCTTCGATTTGGTTACCCATGTTAAATAGATTTTTAAAGTTGGAGAGAGGTATGAGATGCATATATTTGAGCAAATGTGGTTGTAAATTCCAAACAACAAACTGTCTGGATTTTGTCTCTTTTATCAGGACGATTAGTTATCCTAGTAGCTTTAGCCCTCCACTTTATTACAAAGTCATCGAAGCTCTCCTCTAGCTCTTGTCGGGTCATCTCTAGTACTTGCATTGTCACCTTCAATTAATTGTTGTAGGAATATTGGACGACAAACCTCTCAGCCAGTTCTTCTTGTTTCCACTTGACTTCATCTTCTAATTTAGCACACCAATTAGCAGGAACCTCGATTAAGGTCTGACCAAACAATGAAATAATCTAAGTTCGGGTGAGCCCAATAGGTCTAAGGATATCAAGAAAGGTCTGACCAAACAATGAAAGAATTTGAGTTCGGGTAAGCCCCATAGGTCTAAGGATATCAAGAAATAGTCGAACATTAACCATATGATCCCTCGTTCCATCGAAATTATCAATGTGTGGCATTTTGAATTTTTCAGAGAGACAGACTACAACATTTTCGCCAATGTCAAGCATATAGTCGTGGTTCTAGGTCTTCTTGATCATTTTCTCCAATTTGGCAATATTTTGTCATTAGTCAATTATGTTTTGGGACCTCAAGCTTAACACAATCTTTCTTGGGATGGCTAAGCAAAGGCAATTCAGCTAGTAGTTCATCCACATGATCATTATGAGGTGGGTCTTCATGTCTTGGTTGGGCTTGTGATAGAGGTGGAGCTGTGGGCAGACCTTGAGCTTGCAATTGGTTGACTGTATTGGTAATGTTCTCAACAGATCTTTGAAGTGTAACAACCAATTCTATCATTTCTAGATTTTGGGCCATTGGACTTGGCAGATTAGAACTTGAAAATTGAGATGGATCGAATTTTCTGAACTGAACCAACTGGGCCTTGCACTATGACTGGTAGACTTTAGGCTAGATCTTGGACTTGGGCCCACTCAACTTGGCAATTTTTTTTTTCTTCCTTGGTGCACTAGTTGCTGAATTCCTAGCAAATGAAAGGCTTCTATCAAATGGTTGTCATATGGAACAAAGTGATATGCAGGATCATCTAATTAGGTAATAGTTTCCCAATCAAGGAGTTTTGAGAAATTTTCAGAATTCTTACCAAAGTGATCAACCAAACAATTGCCATTCCATTATTTATTGCTTATCAAAGGAGAATATCCTATTTTGTTCAAAAGTGCATGATCAAATTACAACTTTCATTTTTTTTTTCTTAAAATTATTTTTCAAAATAAAGTTTTTTCTTAGAAATTTTTGAGGAGTTCAGATTTTATTCAAAGAATCAATCAAACAATCATCTCTTAGCTAATTTCTCATAAAGGAATTAGAATTTTATTCAAAATGACAGACTTGGTCACCACTTCCTTACCCACCATTTTTCAAATAAAATTAAGGTTCCTTCAAAGTCAGCAGTTCAAATATTTTTATTCAATTAAAAACACTTTCCATAATCAAATTTTATTTCAAAATTTTTTCAAGGAACTTCATATTTCATTCCAAGTGTCTAATCAAACAATCATTTTCTAGTCAAATGCTTTCTAAGAAAATTCAAAATTTTACTCAAAATGAGAGACTTGGTCATCACCTCCTTGTCTAACATTTTTTCATAAAATTAAAATTCCCTCCAAAGTCAATAACTTAAAGATTTTCATCCAATCAAAAACTTTCCATAATTTTCAAAATTCTCGCTCCAAGGAGCTTCGGATTTTATTCCAAATAATTATCTTATAGTGAAATAGCTTTTTGGGAAATTGGAATTTTATTCAAAATGGAAGACTTGGTCACCACTTCCTTATCTACCATTTTTTCATAAAATTAAAATTCTCCCAAAGTCAATAGCTTAAAGATTCTCATTCAATCAAACACATTCCATAATCTCCAAGGCTCTACTTAAGCTAGAGAGGTTTTTTTTTTAGAAGTTGTCTTTTGATTACATGTTTTCTTCAAGATTTAAATTTTGCTTAAAGTTTGGAAAGACAATCATTTTTTTCAATCGATCACTAAGGTAGGAATTCAAATTCAAAACTCAAATCTTGTAAATTGGGAAACCATTTCCTAATTTCATCACTGATTTACGGAATCACAATCACTGCCTAATTGAATCCTACAATCAAATCACTGCTCAAATAGTCCCAGATTTCCAGAATCACAATAATTGCCCCAAATAACTTCAAATTTTTAGAATCAAATCACTGCCTTTCTGACCAATGATTTTCAAATCAAATCACATCATTTCCATTCGAGACAAGATACCACAAAAGCACATAATTTGCATTCATGCCTATTTTGGGATAGGGTTGCCTATCCTAATTTGGAAATAGGGTCTAAGATTCACTAAATCATACAAAAAGACAACAATAAAAATCCTAGAAAAGAGGATATCCTGTCCTAGTTTAGAAGGTGCTATGCTTTCTATATGCAAAAGGTAGGTTTGGTCACAAAAGGGTATGTCAGTTATTACTATCAATATACCTCTTATTTCACAAGGGAATGATCAAATAATACTAATAGCATAATCTGACGCTTGCCTTATTGACATAACATAACTCGTAGTTTTCCTTAGTCTAAAATTATGTAATGCAATTTATAATTAACCACTAATTTCATAAAATAGAAATTTTCAAGTCAAGTTAACATAGTCCCTAGCAGAGTCGACAACTGTGGGCGGCGTGCCTTTTTTGAGTCTAAGGCATTATTTCCCACACTGACTTGCTTTGATCAATAAAGAGTTGCCACTTAATTTTTAAAGGGGAATTAAGAAACCTTTAAGGATGAAAACTAAGTTAAGGTCTAGTCCGTCCTAAGTAAGAAAATTCTAGGTTCGAGAGCTTAGGTACAAAAAGGAAAGGCCATTTACATAGAAGCACCCCCTTCTACCCAATCTGAAGATTGGCCTCTACTCACTTTCTATTTTATGATTTTAATGGTTAATTGTTCACATAAACAAAACCTTTAACTAACCTAAACTATGTGATTTGAAGAAAAATGAATACCATTCATTTTAGATTGAAGGAATAAAGCCATATTTTCAGGAGAATAATGATTCTTTAATAAAAAGTGGATTTTGTCAATCCATGGCCACAAAACCAATCTAAAATAAACAATACTCATAAAAACATTCAAACAAACAATTTTGCATAGAAAAGAAACTAACTTGCATAATTGAAAAACAATGGCGATCTTTTTCTAAGTGATGAAGATATACCTGATAACACATACCCCAACTTCTTCTGTATGACCCAACTGTTGGATGCATGTTGGCCATAATTATGAAATTTTATTGGGACAATTACAAAAAAAATTATAGAGTTTTGAGCCTTCTAACAAAATAAATCCATAATTATGAAATTTTATTGGGACAATTACAAAAAAAAAAAAAAAATACAAAGTTTGAGCCTTCTAACAAAATAAATCCCAAGTTTTCAATTTTGTCAATTTAAACACTAATCTTTTGATTTGTTTTCAATCTAAACCATTAGCCTATTTTTGTCAAGTAAAACCGTAGAAAAAAAGTATTTTAGTTATTAAACTCAATGTAGATATACATAAAATGTCTAAAATATCCTTCTTCATTGAGTTTAATGACTAAAATACTCATTTTCCTATCGATTTTACTTAACGAAAACATGCAAATGATTTAGATTGAAAACAAATCAAAAGTTTAGGGTTTAAATTGACAAAATAAAAAGCTCAGGATTTATTTTGTTACAAAGATCAAACTGTAGGTTTTTTTTTTTTTTTTTTTTGGTGTGTGTAATTTCTCCAATTTTATTTGTTTTGTTTTTAATAAGTGGCCATAAGTATGACTGAACATCAAAATTGTGGAGGCATAAAGGGTGTCTAAGTCATATTGAAGCAAAGTTAGGGGAAAAAAAAGAAGAAAAAAAAAGAAGAAATAAGATCAAGAAGCAAATCAGAGGCATGCTAAACTCTTCTTGAAGTGGTTTTATGATGCAGAATGCTTGGCCCTAGAGGTCGTGGAACTCATGGACAAATAGGGCAAAAGGCAAAAGTACTAGTAGACGCGAAATGGTGCGTGATTGGAATAGCTTGGAATATGGTCGGGACATGGAAAATGGCGTCATGATCAATACCATCGCTTTGCTATGGTGTACGATGGATTTTGGGCAAATTCCATTATTTAGGCCTTTAATTGCTCAATTTTGTTGTTTTAGGAAAGATTTGTTTCCTTAACTACTTGGTCTAAACAAATCCGTTTTAGGCTAATTTTTTTTACAGCATGCTTAGTCTTCATTATATTTTCAAGATTTGAGCTTAACTCAAATCTTTTTATTTTTGGCAAATTTTGTATTTTATTTGATTTAGGCGTAATTAGCTAGCTTTACCTTTTTTGGTTTATTTCTTAAGTTGAATTAGGGCTAGTTCTACTATAAATAAGCTTGTAAGCCTTATGGCAAAACAACTTTGATATATTATATACACTTTGAGAGAGAATTCTCTTCTTTTTCCTATATTTCTAGTAATCTTCGGATTCAACAGGTTTGTAAAAGAGTTGCGGCTGTCTTAGTTGTGTGATTATGTTGCTGTCATGTTCCTACGCTGTGTCATTTTACTATATAGATTAAGGTATATAATTATTTATATATCCTAATTAGAATAAGTAATGTTAATGTGGTTTACTTGCACTTAATGGGCACAGTGGCCCTTCTATTTCCTGGATTTTGATAAGAAACAACCTCAAGCACGTAGCTTAATGAACAACAATCTTGCTCAATTATATACATGTTTCCTTTCCTAGAATAGTAAGTGGAGTCTGAAGCATGTAGCTTAATGAACAACAATCTTGCTCAATTATATACATGTTTCCGCTCCTAGAATAGTACGTGGAGTCTGAGTAAGATTATATAGCCTTGAGAAATATCCTAGAGTTCCAAGTGGTTTTATTAATTAGGATAATGCTGACATAATCCAGAAATGATGTTGGAGACTCTTTGGTGGCCAAAGAAATACACAACTAATTATAAATAGAATTTAAATGCTTTTTGGGGGTGCTCTAGTTGATAAAAACAAAAGGATATTGTGGGTATACTTGAATTTGATTTTTGTTTTTGTCACACATACAACAAATAAATATATGGACCTATCTGTATTCATTTTCTTATTCAGTTGTGTAGAAACCCCATTTTTGACCATCCTCAAAACTTGGATGTTCTTGCAGGTACATCCAGTGACAAGTTTGATTGCTCGTCGAGTGCTCGAATTCGCGGTGGAACACCACAGGTTTGAGCTTTCCAAATCTTGCATCAATTCTATCTCATTCTTGGACCATGTTTTGGTCCTTCCAGCATGATGTTCTTAATGCACTGCCGGCCGTGATAAGGCACTGCCGGCCATGGATTTTGGCTTGCCGACCATTGATGTGTCCTGCTGGCCATCAATGAGCCCCTACCGGCCATCACTGATGGCCGGCCGGCCACCAGTGCATCAGTAGATATTTTCTGATATTTTGTGCCAGCTGTTTGCATAGATTGGAGCATCTTCTTGCACGTGGATGGTTGGATCTTTTTGAGAGGATTTTGTATCTTCTATATATAGAAGTCATCCTCTTGCATGCTAGAGGTTGAAAAATTTTGAAGACAAAAATTTCCTCTCTCTCTCTCCAGAATCCTCTCTCTTTTCCTATTTTGTGCTTGAAAGTGAGAATTCTCTACATATTTGCACTAAGACCCCTAGCCAAACACCTTCATCTTGGAGCTGAGGTTCTTGGAGGCCTTGTTTGAGCTCCTAAGGTTGGTTTTAGCTCAGAATTGTGGCTGTTTTGTTGCTATGCTTCAAAAGTATAAAGCTTCCCTCTTTTAAGCTTTGTTTTAATTGATTTCTTGGCCATCTTTTTACACTGCTTTGACTTGGTTTTTCAACCATAAAAAACTCTATTTTTTAAGGTTACAAATGGTGGTTTAAGTCTTGTTGAGTTAGGAGGTTGTCTCCTCTCTTTATTCTTTGGCTTGTAAAGCCTTTTGTGCCATTTTTCAAAACTTTTAAAATCAACCTTTTTTTGGCCTTTTAACCATTGAATTCCAAGGGAATTACAGTGGTAAAAACTTGGTTTTGAGGTCCAAAATAGGAGGGGGTGGCCTCCTCTCCTAGTGTCTTGTTTGCAAGTGTAGATAGACTAACATGTGAGCATGTTTTTCTACCTTTTTGTGACTTAGTCTCAGCATGTTTTAGGCTTTGATTTGGCCTACTTTAGTTTTGTTTTGAGTTGTCTTGGTCATACGAGCCTTGTCTTGCAAGGTTGTAGTGCAAATGGCTTCACTAGCTTTATGTTTTAAGGCCTCTAACATGTTTTGCATGAGATGATTGCATGTTGTAGCATCATTTAGCATGTGATTTCAGTGCATATGGCTCTGTCACACTCTCACTTATCTCACTCTTTCATTGCTTTTGAGAGTTGTGTTTTGTGCCTTATTTGCAAGCTAACAAATGAGCATGTTTTTCTTGCCTTTTATGCTTCAATCTCAGCTTGTTTTAGCCACTGTTTCAGCATGTTTTAGCTCTATTTTGAGCTAGTTTGGTCATTTAAGCTTGATATTGCATGCCTCTAGTGTAGTGCTCTTCACTAGTTTAAAGCTTTTGGCCTTTGAATATGTTGTGCATGTGTTGCTTGTATGTTGTAGCACTATTTTTCATGCCATTTCAGCACTGAAAAGTCTGCAACCTCCCTCTATTCTTCACTTTTCAATTTGTTTTGAAAGTGGTCTTAAGTCCTTTGTTGGCTTGAGTGTGAACTTGAGGCTCTCATGCCTAATGGTTTTAACCCTCTCTTGAGGGTTCCTTCTAGCCACCACCCTGAAGCCTCTTTCATGCTCAAGGAACTTGTGGCTTAGGCCATCTTTCTAATTAGAGGACACTCATCTTGGACTTAACCGGTTAAAGAATGACTTGGTAATATTAAAATGTGTAAACAAAACATGAGAAGTAAAATTTGAGTAAGATAAGCATGTGGTATTTGCATTGCATGTGTTCAATTGGATGTTACATTGAACACAAGGTAGATTGGTCCATTTCATACTCAAAGAGATGAGATGAGCCAATCTCTTTTGTCTCCATCACCCTTGATCATGCATGATGAGGTAGTGGTCTAGAGTCTTGTGTTTGTGCATTTATTGAATGTGTACAACTTGGATCTTTGGCCATCATGCATTGAAAATGCTTGATTGGTGGCTTTGGATCCAAGAGTGCCACTCTTTTGATGTTTTGAGATGATAAGGAGAGGCACAGTACAAACATATCCTTGGAAAACCCTCAATTTTCCTCTGTTTGTACTCTGTTGCAGTGTGGTGATTCAGCACACCAGTGGCTGACAGTGGCTTCATCCTTGGCTGGCATATTACACTTTTGGTCGGCAGCAAGAACTCATGGTCGGCAGGCCATTGGTGCATTCCTCAGCATTGAATTGGTAAGTTGGAGTAGAAAGTTCTTGAAGTAACCCTGCAAACAGAGCCTCTTAAGAGTAAACCGGAAGGCTTTTCGGGACAGAAGTTGAGTGCATGCATCTTCTACTTTCCAAAGCAGAGCGGAAGCAGTGTAGTTTAGCATTTTGCATGTTTAGTTAGCATAAATTTGTAATTTAATTAATTAGTTAAGTGTTGTAATAATTAAGTAGCTTAGCTTAGCTTAGCTATTTCTTTATTTTAATTTGTAATAATTAGTCTAATTAGTTTAATTAGATTAGTTTGATTAGTTAGCTTAGCTTAGAATAGCTTAGCTTTTATTCATTTGGACCCTCCTTCAAGAGGGCGCAATGTTGTAATAAGTGTGCGTGTGTGTGTGCATGTCTTCCAACCCCACGTCTTTCTCCCTTTTATTTAACTGCTTTCGATGGTTAGATTAGGGCACGTTTTGATTAGCATACCTTATACTTGCTTGCATGCATGCATCATTCATTTGTCTTGCATGCACCGGGCTCGGCGCATCATTCAAACTGCATTGTATTTCAATACCTATTTGAATACGTGTTTCAAAGCATGTTATCAAATTGTTGCATTCATATGCCATCTTAGATAGCCGAGCCTATTAATTGCATATTGCATTTGTTGCATTAGGCATCTTGTATAGTTAGGATCATGCATGATTACTAACTGGCTTTTGTTTTGGCTTGGAGTACACTGTAAGTTTTACGCTTTAGCATACTTGCATGAGTGTGAATGTTGCCATGATAGCATGTTTACTATAAGGCTATTTGCTTGAATGATTAACTGCATGAATGCCTGTGGATGAAGGCTTTGTTGCTTAAATTGGAACAATTTGATAAAATGAATGTTTTAAGCCCACTTTGCGAAGTGGCGAATCATCATCTTTTAAGCCCACTTGAGGATGGCAAATCCGCGTTTTAGCCCACTTGAAGGTGGCACTTTCAAACCATTTTTCAAAAACAAACATGAATTGAGTTGTTCCAATTTTCATGATTTTAGTCTATACTTGCTTGTGTGTGTCACATAGGAAAGTTAGCTAATAACCAGAATAAGAACACATGTGTTTATAAAACAACATATCATGCTTAGTAGAGTCCGATCCTTCGATCGGGCGAGCAGGGGTGCTCATGACACGACCTTCCGCTCTCGTACCCAAGTTCCCGAGCCGAGGCAACTTTGGTAATGACGGACACATGGCCTTTGGCACGAGTCAGGGTTTCCTAAATTTTTCAAAAATAAAATATTTAGGTGGTGACTCTGTAATCTGGCAAAGCAGTCCAATTTTGGCATTATTTGATTTAAAATCGATTTTCCAAAATGATTTGCCGGATTGGACTCTTTGGTGTTTATTAGTTTCACATTGCACTTTGTGAGATTAGATTCAGAACCGTGACAGGAGTCTGAACTGTACGACCAATTCGAGCTCTCCAAAAGGAGGCGCGAAGAAAGTCGAGTTTACAGTTTTTGGCGACTCTGTTAGAGATTTAGAAAACTTGACACGAACTCATGATATGTTGTTTTATTTACGCTTATGTGTTTCTGTGCATTGCATTTGCATTGGTGCGCTTAAGTCACAGTGTTTGCCATCTGCTATTCCTGAACGATTTGTCGGAGGCTCGCTTGGAAAAGCGTGCCATAAGGCTAACCGGTTGTGGGCTCTGCTATGATGGGAACACAAACCTTGGATCTGGACTACCGCTGTACCGTTTGATCCTCCTTTCACTTCTCGGTGTTAAGAGCGAGAGGTATATTAGGTGGTCTTGCTGAGGCACCCTTTTTGACCAATTGACCTAGTTGCATATCGAAAGCCATAGAGACTGTTCCAAACTAGGACAAGATGCTCACTTGAGTGCAGGATTGTGTGAAACTGCATGCGTACGTAGTGAACCTTAGCTCCTAACGAAATTAGGACAGGGAAACTCTACTCCACCATAGGGGTGTTTTGGCTCTCACTTGCTTGATATGTGCTGTTAAGGAGTGTCTCTATAGGAATGTATGTATCAGTTGCAAGTCTGGGTATCAGTTTAAGGGTATCAATTTTGAGGTAGAAAATTTTGGGGATAGAAATCAGTGTTTGAGTACAGATTGTCGAGGTTATGATTTCAACTGTGTGTTGTCCTTATCTAAGCCGAGATGCTATGCGTTTTTCTGATTGTTGTTTCTTTTTTTGCTTTATTTTCTTTTTGCAAGGTAGTATTTCACAATTGCTTCTGATGAGGCAGTTTCCCCCTGAGCACTCTGGACCAGAGTTAGGAGGATTTACCGATCTGAGGATCTTATTGGAGGACAACTAGTGTTTTCTTTGCTACCTCCGGTTACAAGACGGAGGACAGTTAGGCATAGATCATCAGTTCAACAGTCGCCAATTCAACGGTCACTATTTGCTTTACCTATGCGCAGTGGGGCTTAGTTTTCTGCTTCCACCTCAGAAAGAGAGTATACACCGATCCTGACAGATCAGCACCCCTCAGATAGTATGGAGGATATGATGCGTCAACTTCAACTAACCATTGTGGCCATGCAGTGGGATCTCGCCGCCATGCGAAGTTACTGCTTCATGAGCAGTCGCATGACCAAAGAGTTGAACTCATTGCCAGGCTTCAACAACAATAACAACAACGGCCACAGCAGGCAAAAGCTTCTACTTCACACCCACCCCCACCTAGGGTTCCAATACCCGGAGATACAGCTAATGTCCAAGAGAATACGAACACTCCAGTGGATCCAATTCCACCTCAGACTTCCAAAGCACCGGCCTACCCAACGAAGACCCCCTTTGAGTTCGAGGTCGACCCTACTACTCTGAAAGTGAGTAAGCTTGAAAAGCTTTTTAAGAGGGCTCAGGGTGTCAATTCGATCCTAGATATAGAGGACGGTTACACAAATTCAGCGGTGACATTGCCAGATGGATTTAAAATGCCACACATAGACCGCTTCGACGGCTCGGGCAATCCTATGGTCCACTTGCAGCTATTTTCAAATATTCTATGGCCGATAGGCCTGACTAGATTGCAAAAGCTATCTCTCTTTGGCCGGACCCTGTCGGGTATTGTAGCTATCTAGTATGCTAAATTGGAGGATTCTGTGAAAAGTAGCTGGGAAGAGATGGCCGAGGCTTTTGTCGCCTAATATTCTTACAATACTCAAATCGAGGTCACAACTCCTGATCTCAAGGCTACTCAACAAGAGCCGAAGGAGGGCTTCTCCAGCTTCGTCACTCGGTGGAGGGCCAAGGCCTCCATGATGACTATTAGGCCAGCCGAGAAGGACCAAATAAGAATGGTCATTCGTAATCTGCAATCGAAACTGATGCAGAAGATGATTGTCCTACCCCTACCCACATTTCCTGACCTTCATGAGATAGGGGTACAAATAGAGGATGCGATAAAACAGGGTCTGATTGACCATGAAAAGGAGCAGCCCAAGAGGGCGTTTACACGCAGTTCAAATGCGGCTACGAGTAGCAACATAGTTACAAGAACTTCTGACGTTGGCATGGTCACCACCACACTAAAAACAACCACACCCTTTACCGACACATCCGGAGCCACCCCACAACCTGCAAAGTACCCACTCCGAGGCCAGAGGGTTTTCACTTCACTTTACATGTCTTTGTCCAAAGCCTTGGGGGTCTTAATCAGAAAAGGGCATCTGAAGCCCCTGGAGCCACGCCCATTGCCAAATCCCCTCCCTCCTACACACAACCTGGCCAAGTATTGTGCCTTCCACCAACAGCATGGTCATGATATCGACCTATGCTTTAGACTCTGTCATGAGATTCAGGATCTCATAGACAACAAAGTGATAGCACCTCCTGAGAAGCCTAACATCACTACAAACCCTCTCCCACCATATAACCAACCCCCTCCTCCACCCAGGCAAGTAAACCTTATTCAAACAATGGTCGTCCCATACGACCCCAGCATATACATCACTCTCTCCCACCTGCCTAAGTCGGTGTTGTTCATCCCAGAAAGCACAGACTTGTGCATAATGAGTGCATCCATATCCTAACCCAAACCCGTGGTGGTGGCTATGGTAGAAGAAAGCATGCTTAAGAGCTCCATGAGCTTAATTGAGGAAGCATACAACCCTTACCACTTGTAGACACCCCATTTTTGACCGCTCTTAAGACTTGGGCACTACTGATTGCTTACTTAGTGATGCAGGCTATGCTATGCAAAGGTTCGATTTCTTCGGCAAAGAGAGAGTGAAATCCCAACTTCATACCCATTTTTGGACCAAAACTATTTTGATCAAAGATTTTAGACCTTAAAACCCTCTCTTTCAAAATATTTTTGAAACAAAGTTCCTACGATGTTCTGACGCTCGTATTTTGTTAAATGTTGCGCTTTTTGGTAAACTGAGCAGGGACAAAGTAGAAATGAATGAAAGAGGTGAACTCTTTGAAAAATTTTCCAAAACATCTTTTTTAGAGGTTTGGAGTTGAAGAAAAGAGGAGAAGAGGGAAGAAACTAAGCTGGAGAAGAAGATGGGCATGAATCGCTCAGAGAGAGTCGAGCATCCCTCGCTAAATCAGGCCTATCCGTTTGCACACTTGGATTTTAGCTGTGAGGCCACCACCGTTGGAAAGCTTACTTACGGGGCTTCATTCTTCACTTAAGAATCTCCTAAAGCCGTGTCCGGATGAGGGAGATATAGCTGGTTGAAATTAGGCATCAATTCGGTTGGACCGAAACTGAGTAGTCTTCAATAAAAGAGGGATATCTCTTAGCACAGTTGGAATTTTGATGTGATGCTACCACTATTGGAAAGCTTACTTCCGTGGCTTCAATTTTCATACAAGAATGACATGAAAGGCCATCCAGATGAAGGAGTTAGGCTTGCTTCAAGTCGGGGACCACGACTGATTTTTGCTGCAAACCACTAAGAGAGTGTGCCGACCACAAATGGAGCATGCCGACCATATGCCGACCAGAAATGATCCTTGTCGACCAGAAAAAGTGGTCAGTCGACCAGTTGGGGCTGTCGGTCGACCATAAATTTCCAGAAAGCCCAGAATATGCAAATATTTTGCTCAAACTATTCTAGGTTGTCCTAGATATTTCTGAATTGAAATATTTCGACCAATGCTCATATATTGCTATATATTGAGCTATATCTCATCTTTTTGAAGGGTTGGCAAGTTTGGGGAGCCTCTTTCTCTAAAGTCTCTCTCTAGAATTTTGAAGAGCAAAAATTCCAGCCCCTCCCTTTAGAAGCCTCTCTCTCTTCTTGTTTTGAGCCTTAAGCTTAGAATCTTCTACACTTTTGCAAAGGGACCCTTGATCAAACTTAACCACCATTGGGCTGAGGTTCTTTGAGGATCATTTGTAGCTCCAAAAGGCTGATTTTGGCTCAGATTTTGGCTGGTTTTGCTGCTGTCCTTCAAGGTGCTTCAAGGGTAAGAACTTCTCCCTTTTAAGCTTGTTTTGCATACTTGCTTCACCATCCCTTTTCCATTATTTTGGACTATGTTGGGGCTGGTCTTGGACTGTAAAAAACTCTATTTTTAAGGTGTAAAAATGGTAGTTTAAGGCTTGGAGAGTTTGGGGGTTGTTCTCCCTTTTTGTTCCTTGGCTTGTGAGGCCATTTGTACAACTTCTCACCACCTTCAAATCCAACTTTTTTTGCCTTTTTACCACTGAAAATCAGAGGTATTTCAGTGGTGGAAACCATGTTTTGAGGTCCAAAATAGGAGGGGTTGGCCTCCCCTCCTTGTTTCTTGTTAGCATGTGTTGTTGGCCTATCAAATGAGCATGTATTTCTCCCTTCTTGAGGCTTAGTTTGAACATGTTTTTGTGACTTTTTAAACATGTTATAACTCTTTTTTTAGTTGGTTTGATCACTTGTTGCATGCTCCTTACACTTGTAGTGTAAATCCTTTTTGCTAGCTTTGCATGCCTAATGAGTTAGTTTGTTATTTTAGCATGTGTTGGCTTAGTCTCAGCCCATTTTTGGTGTTATTTTTACATTCTACAACTCTGTTTTTGGTTGGTTAGAGCATCCCTCATTTGCTTCTTACACTTGAAGTGTAATCATGCTCATTGGCCTAGCTTACTTGGCGTTTTGGCCTTTTATTCTAGCATATGTTGGCTATATTCAAGCATGTTTTTGGCCTTGTTTTGGTATGTTTTAGGACTGTTTTGAATCATCGTGGCCCTTTGGGGCTTGCTTGATATGGCTATGGTACAAGTATCTTAGCTAGTCTTGAGCTTTGAGCCTCCTAGCATGCCTCATTTGTGATATATGCATGATATGGCATCATTTGGAATGTAATTTCAAAGCTTATATCTTTTCTATACTCCCATGTTTATCACTCTTTCATTGCCCTTGAGGGTTATGTATTATGCCTTGTTCGTGAGCCAATGAATGAACATGCTTTCCTTCCCTTTTGAGCCTATGTTTTAGCATGCTTTTGGCCTTGATTTAGCATGCCTCAACTCTGTTTTGAGCAGTTTGGGTCATATGGGATTTGTCATGCATGGTTGTAGTGCAATAGCTTTAACTAGCCTAATGATTCAAGGTCCTTAAGATGCTATGCTTGTGTTGTTTGGATGATTTGGCATCATTTCACACATGATTTTAGTGCATATAGTGTAGCTACACTCTCACATTTGTCACTTCTTCATTATGTTTGAGAGTTGTGCTTCTATGCTTTGTTCATGGGTTAATGCATAAGCATCATTTTCTTGTCTTTCATGTTATCATCTCAGCGCTTTTATGCCACTGTTTTGGCATGGTTTAGGTCTATCCATAGTTGGTTTAGCCATTTAAACTTGGTATTGCATGCCTCTTGTGAGATGCTCTTTACTAGCTTTGATGTTCTTGGCCTCAAAACATGCCATGCACGCATTGTTCATATGTTAGAAGCTTGTGCATGCCACATTAACATTGTTAGATAAGCATGTTGTTTGCATGTGTGTTGCATTGCATTGTGTTTGGATCGGATGTTGGTCTAAACACGAGAAACGAGGGGCGTTTCATACTTGAAGTGATGAAACGCGCCTCATTTCTTAGTCGCCGACCCTCTTAATCAAGCATGATAGAGGTGGAGGCCCTTGTGTGTTATTTGTGTGCATTCATTGACATTGACTTGTGCAAACTTGGCTTCTCGGCCATTGTGCATTGCGATGCTCGGTCGGTGGCCCGAGAGTCGAGTACCGCACTCCCTTGAGCTTGGAAATGATAGGGAGGGTGGTTGTGCACACATATCTTGCAAATACACTACTGTGCCCCTTGTTGTTCTCTGTTACAGCAAAACTGGAGTTTAGCAAATTTTCTAGTCGACTGACCAGTAAGGGTGGTCGACCGACCACTTTTCTGGTCTACAATCAGTTTTTCTGGCCTACAGGTGGTCTACAGCCCCCTTTTCTGGTCGGCAGCCCACCAGGAGGTCCCCATGTTGGAACAAAAGCAATTTGGAAATCAGTGCACTTTTCAGAGATCAAATCAAATGCAAACAAAAGCAATTCTAGGCATAGCAATGGATTTCCGAGTGAAGCCGACCGAGCATGCATATTCCCCTCGCTTCCCGAGGCCATTTGTTTAAATTGCTTAGCTAAACTAGTTCATTAGCTTAGTTATTTTGTAATTAATTAGTTAAGTGTTTAATTAATTAATTTGGTTTGTAATTACTTAGCTTAGATTAGCTAGTTGCTCAATCTGTGTTGTAATGATTAATTAGCTAAGTTAGTTAATTAGTTGATTTGTAATAAGTAGCTTAGCTTAGTGTAGCTAGCTTAGCTTATTCTTTCGGACCCTCCTTCGAGAGGGCACAATGCTGTAATAAGTGTGCGTGTGTGTGTATGTGAATGTCTTCCAACCCCACGTCTTTCTCCCTTTTATTTACCAGCTTTTGATGGTTAGTTTTAGGGCATGTTTCAATTCGCATACTTATGTTTGCATGCGTGCATCATTCATTTTGTCTTACATGCACCGGGCTCGGCGCATCATTCAAACTACATTGTATTTTAATATACTTTCTTGAATACGTGTATCAAAATTGTTGCATCCATATGCCATTCTAGATAGTCGAGCCTATTTTAGTTACATTTTTGCATGTGTTGCGTTAGGCATCTTAATATAGCTAGGATCATGCATGATTTCTAACTAGCTTTTGTTTTGGCTCGAAGTACACTGTGAGTATTTATGCTTTAGCATCCTTGCATGAGTATAAGTGTTGCCATGTTCAGCATGCTTGCCATGAGGCTATTTGCTTATATGTTTAAATGCATAAATGCCTGTGGATGAAGATTTGATTGCTTGAATTGGATGATTATGAGTTTTAAGCCTACTTGAAAGTAGCAAATCCGCATTTTAGCCTACTTGCGAGTAGCACATTCAAACCATTTTCACAAACAAACATGAGATGTTGTGTTCCAAATTGAGTGATTTAGTCTATACTTGTATGTTGTGTGCATCACATAGTAAGGTGAGCTAATAAACCAGAATAAGAACACGTGTTTTCAAAAACAACATATCATGTTAGTTGTAACGACCCAGAATTTTTCCCTCCGCTCGAGCGGAGGAGTTAACGCTCGAGCGGACTTTTGGGGTTTCCAGCAATTCTGCAGATGGCCTGAGATTCTGGGAGTTGTGATCCTCCGCTCGAGCGGGGGAGTTTACGCTCGAGCAAACGGCTTTGTTAGTCTGCACGCTCGAGCGCAAGGTTGGGCGCTCGAGCGGGTCTCTTGGTTGAGTTGTATTTATGAGGCACGTGGGTTTGTTTTTGGACATTTTTATTAGTGTATTTGGAACTTTCTTATTTTATTTTGGAGTATTGGTTGAGGTGGTAATATGATGGTAAAGTAAGATTGGACCAAAAGCTTTAATTAGAATAATTTGTCTGCGACCAGCCGCCACTCTTTTGCCCTTTTCTTTTTCCACACTTTGAATTTGGATGTGAGGTTAGAACCATTGGAAAGCTTATTTCCGGGGCTTCAATTTGGACACAAGAACGACCTAAAACGGAGTCCGGATGGGAGAGTTACGCATGTTTGAAATTTCGGAATCTGTGCTGGGAGCAGGTCCGCTCGAGCGGGAATTCCTCCGCTCGAGCGGGAATTACGGGACAGCAGCTTTAAAAATGGGATTTTTGGGTCATTTCTTATATTTTCTTCTTCCCTCTTCCTTCCTCCTTGCCTAAGTCCGAAACCCTAACTCTCAAACCTTTGATTTCATCCATTTTTACCAACAATCCACCATGGATCGTGCATCAAGGGTAAAGAAGAAGTGAAGATCAACTTTTCCAACCGATTAGATTTTGGGATTTCGAGAGGATGCGTTCAACCTAGCTTCTTTGCTTCTAATTTCGAGGTAGGGGGTTCTCTTAGCCTTGAATGTTTATGATTCAAAGTGATTTTTGTTAGTACTTTGGGATTTTGTTGACATTTTGGAATCTTGAGTTAATTATGGGTTAGGGACATTTATGGCTTAATGTTTATGCACAATTGGGGCTCCCACTCTACTTCTTAAAGGATGTTGAATGTTTTTAGCATATTGACATATAGTAATTGTTGATTTGGCGATTTCACTAAGAAAAGAGGAAAACCCCCAATTTTCTTGGAAACCCTAGGTTGATTAATGATGATAATCAATGAATTGGCTCAAGTTGAAAGTGGAGTAATGAAATTGAAGTATTGAATTATGTGTGTTCAAGTTGAATTGGAATTTGGGAATGTTGAAAATTATGTTTAGAATTTGCGAATGAACTTTATTATAAATGTTGGAATTCATGCTATCATGTAAAGGAAAAATTAGGAAAATAATCTATTAAGGATATAGATGATATGAACTTGGTTTTAGAATGTGGAAATAGGATTCAAGGATTTATTGTGAATTATGTGAAGTTGCAAATGGTATTGATGAACCAAGTGATGCTAACTTTGTTGGATAATGTTGTATTGAATAATATTGGAAATTGAATGGTGTTGTACTATGATGTATTGTGTAGGGTCAGCTATAGAGGTGGACCAAACATCTGAACACTGTGAGTAATAGTACCTCAAACATATGTTATTTATCGTTAATCATTATTGTTATTGACATTCTATCCTCCGTGAGCTGATATGTTAACGTGTGCGTTGATTGAGAATTGATGTGAACATTAAAACAGTGATCACACACCGGTAAGACTCTGAACCTCCTCTGTATTTTGGTTATGGCTAATGTGTAATGTACCATCCTACGAATTACTCAGGCTTCTGCATAAGAATTGCATACAAACTATTAACACTGTGAAGTTGGTTAATAGAAAGGAATTAAGTATCAATAACATTGTTACATGATTCATGCTATGATATGAACTGTTCTGACCTATTGATGTGATTATGTGTATTATGAAATTATAATATCTACGTATCTCTGGAATGTGGTTCCCTTTTGCTAACAAATATTAGTAACGTTCTGTTAAACTTATATTACCGATGGTAATGCATGTAAATAATGGGAAGAATGTATATACTTTCTGCATAATTATGAAGTTAATATGTTATGATGATTTCTGGTATGGAACAAAGTGCTGTACGGAACTAAGTGCTACACGTTAGTGGGAACCACCTCTAGAATCCGTACGATCCACCTCTTGAGTCCGTACATATGTGAACGTTATGAGGCCTACGGCCGTTCTGTGAAAGATATAATTTGTGAAGTTATGAAAGATACAACTTGTGAACTATGAACTTATGTGGCCATGGGCCATTTGTGAACTATGAACTTATGTGGCCATGGGCCATTTGTGAATTATGAACTTATGTGGCCAGGAGTCATTTGTGAAGTTATGAATTTAAGAGGCCGAGGGCCAATATGTGAAGCTATGAAGTCATGAATCAATGAGGCCGAGAGCCAATTTGTGAAATTATGGATATGTTCCAAGATAAGGTCTAAGATCATTATGATTAAATACAAATTCAGACTCGTTATGTGAACTCTACATTGGTATATGAAAGTGTGTTTAATGAAATCCATATTTTGGGTTACGAAATGTTTAGTATGATAAGTATTTTCTGAAATGATAAAGATGCTATGAACTTCCGACATGTTTATGATATGATACGTTTTCTGGACGACTTTCCCAAAATGCCTAGATATGCTACGAAACTCCGAATGTTCAAGATATGACAAGTTCTTTGAATAAGATACCTTGCTATGCATACAGAAACAAATTAACCATATGTTCTCTTTATTGATAAATGCACAGATATGTATTATAATTCATGTTATACATTGAATTGTTATGTGCTATTATTCACTGAGCTTGGTTCACTTTATTTTATATGCATTTACGTAGGCACTCAACCTGGAGGTCAACCTTAACCTGTGGCTTCCGTTACCCAGTTGTCAATTCCGGAATATCTAAGCTCTTAGGTGTTGACCGTTCAAGTTATGGAGTTTTGCTAAATTATTAATTTGTACCTTAAATGTCTGTTAATATTGATATGTATGTAATGTTTATATATATATGTACATAGCTATCTTTATGTGTTATGTTCGGTTTGCGATCCTGGCATGGTAGTGGTCGCTCAATGGATATTATTTTACACCGTTATATGATATTTAATGCTTCCGTTTAGGCCCCATAAATTATATTCATCAGGTTTTATGTCCATTTCTGAGGTGGTCATGCCCAAACTTTTAGGGGCGAGTTTGGGGCGTGACATTAGTAGAGGCCGATCCTTTGATCGGGTGAGCGGAGGTGCTCATTTCAGGACCTTCCCCTCTCGTACCCAAGTTCCCAAGCAGAGACAACTTTGGTGATGATGGACACGTGACCTTAGACACGAGTCAGGGTTTCCTAAATTTTCCAAAACAAAACATTTAGGTGGCGACTCTGAAATCTGGCAAAGCAGTCCATGTTTGGCACTTTTTGATTCAAAATTGATTTTTCAAAACCAATTGCCGGATTTGGACTCTTTGGTGATTTATCAATCTTACATTGCACTTTGTGAGATTAGATTCAAAACCGTGACGGGAGTCCGAACTATAGGACCAATTCGAGCTCTCCGAAAGGGGGCATGGAGAAAGTCAAGCTGCACCGCTATATTGCACCAGCTGACCAGGCCAGGCCGATGGTGGAATTATCGATGGGGACTGACGTTAATGTAGTTCGGGAGGACGGGCCGAGCCAGGGACTGGATGATTTAGCTGAGCTTGAGGAAGATATCAGTAATCTGCAGTTCTTTGATGAACAGGATCTGGGGAACGTACAGATCGGCTGGTTTGATGCGAACAAATCAACGGATAATACAGGGTGGCTTAGTGATGAGCCGGATATTGATAAGGGGTCTCAACCAAAGTAGGGATAGTTGGAAACAGGAACATCTGCAACGGCCGGAACAGTCGACAACAAGGGAAAGTTGCCGGAGAGCACTGGTACTAAGAATTTTGCTCAAGAATTGGGTAGCTTATGTACAACTGATATAGAACAGAAGGCCACGCTGAAGCGGTTCGAGCAAGAAAGGACTGAGATTGATCAGAAGGCTAGAAAAGCCAAAGGTCCTACAGGAACAGAATGTGTTGGGACCACGGGAACAGTTACAGTGGAACCAAATGTGTGTTTCTCGGTTGCCGAAGGAATGTAGTGGGAAGATGAAGACTTGCATCTCGCCCACACGGATGAGGATTGGGGACAGAATCTCCCAGATGATATATGGTATGCCGAGGAAGTTGATCACATGACTCGGAGTGGGCGGTACTTTAAGCCCCCAAATTTGGACCAACCAGAAGCGTTAGGGAAGGATAAGGAAGCTAAGAAACAGAAAAAGAAACAGTTAGAAGAGGAAGCTATACTGAAGCAGCTGAAGAAAATTCAGGCGGATATCTCCATTTGGGGTTTGCTCATGGTTTCATGGGTTCATAGACAAGCCGTCCTATCAGCAATGGATAAGGCTAAGCTCTCTATTGATACAACCCCTGAGTAGTTAGTGGGACTGGTTTTCCCGGGTGGCGCTTCACAGACTTTGACGTTCATAGATAAAGAATTGCCGCCTGAGGGCTCTGAGCATAACAAGCCGTTATGCATCTCTGTGGAGTGTAAGAAGAAGTGGATACCAGTTGTCTTGGTTGATATGGGATCTGCAATTAATGTGTGTCCGTCGCGTACGGCCTATGCTATCGGTTTGAAGCCGGCAGATTTCGTACCAACAGCCTAGGTGATTCAGGCTTATGACAATACAAGTCGGGAAGTGATAGGGACAATGCGGATCAGAACTCAGGTTGGCCCGACGCAACAGGACATTGAGTTTCACGTCTTGGATGATCCAGCCACCTTTAATTTACTTCTTGGACGACCGTGGCTACACCAAGTGAGAGCTGTCTCTTCCACTCTACATCAGATGCTGAAATACCCCCATGGGAAGGGGGTAGCTATTGTTTTTGGAAACTCTTCCATACATCTGCCGCCAGAGGTTACTACACCAGTCTTGGAAATTATGCACGGCGAGGAGGATGTCTTTTTGTCTGGATTCACCTTGGCCGAGGCCCGGGTAGTGCAAGATATGCTGGCTGTTGATGAGGGGTTATATGTCAGTGTGCAATTCGTTTACCTCATGAATAAGCTACAACATGTACCCAGAATGGGATTGGGAAGGAGCGACCGGAATGGCATCGCTGCATTGGCCGAAGTGCCACACAACCCTTATACCTTTGGTCTAGGTTACACGCCTACCAAAGAGGATTGGGTAAGAAAGGGAAAAGAAATGGCAGGAAGGGCTAAAACTAAACAAACTGGGAAGCACTATGAGTTGGTGCATAGACCTATGTAAGGAACCCTGAACGGCGGCTTTGTCCAGGAGGGGGAGGATTTCCCATTTTGTGGCTTTCCTGAGTCATAGCTGAATTCTGAGAAGCGGCGTTTTCCCAGCTTTGAGATCTTTTTCGACCTCTGCTTGCAAGGATAAAGTTGCGGAAAGAGCGGACCTACCAACGAGGTGAATAAAGGTAAAGAGGATGAGTCCGATGGCACAGAACTCGAGAGAGGAGCAGCGCTGGCTTGTCTCCTCTCAGATCCTCAGATCACACCGGAGAGCTCGGGGGATGACTTCTTTGTTTCCATGATTAGAGATCAAACAGCTGTGGACCCTTCTTCTAGCATTCTGGATGCATCTATCGCACCCTTCCTCGTTTGGCAGTTCGAGGAAGGCTTTTTGTCCGGCAGTTCTGAGTCAAGTAGTGAACCAGAATCTGATTCCACAGAGTCAGTGGAGTCAGAATTAGATTCTAGTTCTTCTGAGTCAGAGTCCGGTATTCCTGGGGTTGATAACCCGGATGCCATTGTTTTGTCTAGGTCGTCTTTTTCCTTTACTTTTGAGTCGATTGTAATCGAGGAATTAGACGAACCGGAAGATGTGAATGAGAATGGTAACACTGCTATTTCTAAGTACTTTTTTGTGCCACTCGTTTATTCAATTAATCAGGACTTTCAAAACTTTGATAAAAACGACGAGGAAGAAATTCCTCCGGTTTTGAAACATTTGATTGATTAAGAGGAGGAAAGGTTTGTAAAACCTTTGGTTGATGAAATCACTTCAATTAATGTTGGTACTGAGAAGGATCTGCGTCTGGTCCAGATCGGGTCCACATTGTCTTCGGAGGAACGCGATTGCTTAGTCGCTTTATTAAAATATTTCAAAGATGTTTTCACGTGGTCCTACGAAGATATATCTGGAATCGATCCTGAGATTGTACAGCACCAGATCCCTCTTAACCCTGAGGCCCGACTCGTCAAGCAGAAGCTTCGGAGAATACGCCCGGATTGGGCTCTGAAAATCAAGGAAGAGGTCACCGAGCAAATAGATGCAGCGTTCTTGTTAGTATCTGAGTATCCTACTTAGTTGGCCAACATTGTTCTGGTGCCAAAAAAGGATGGCAGAATTCGAGTGTGGGGATTTTAGAGATCTGAACAAAGCTAGTCCGAAGGACGATTTTCCTCTATCGCACATCGACGAATTGGTGGACTTCACCGCAAGGCATGCACTGCTCTCCTTTATGGATGGGTTTTCTGGGTACAACCAGATCTTGATGGCACTTGAGGATAGGGAGAAGACTGCCTTCACCACGCCGTGGGGAACCTATTGCTACAGGGTAATGCCGTTCGATTTGAAAAATGCTGGGGCTACTTTTCAACGGGCTGCAACTACGATCTTGCATGAAATGATTCACAAAGAAGTTGAGGTGTATGTGGACGACATGATTGTCAAGTTCAAGGAAAGAGAAGGCTACTACACCATCTTGAAGAAATTTTTCCAACAGATCAGAGAGTATCGGTTATGACTGAATCCTTAGAAATGTACTTTTGGTGTCACAGTAGGGCATCGAATTCGATCCTTCCAAGATTAAGACCATCTTAGAAATGCCACCACCAAGGATTGAAAAAGAGGTGCGCGACTTTCTGGGTAAAGTGTAATTCATAAGACGGTTTATTGCAAAATTAACCTTGACTTGTAAACCACTGTTTGGTCTCCTGAAGAAAGGAAAAAAATTCCAATGAGATGACTGATGCCAAGTTGCTTTCAAGTAGATCAAGCAGTATCTACAGAACCCACTATGTTGTCACCGCTAGAACCAAGGAAGCCGTTGATTTTGTATCTGTCAGTAACTGACACGACAATGGGCTGCATGCTTGCGTAGGAATCTGAGAATAAAGTGGAGAAGGCCATCTATTACTTGAGCAAGAAGATGCTGGAATATGAGACCCGTTACACTTCGCTCGAGAAGGCTTGTTTAGCCTTGGTATGGGCTACCAGGAAGTTGAGGCACTACTTGTTAGCTCACTTCGTAATTGTGGTTTCGAGATTGGATCCCATCAAATATCTCTTCGAGAAACCAGCACTTGCGGGTAGGCTAGCCCGTTGGTTGCTTCTTCTCTCTAAATTCGATTTGAAGTGCATGACTCGCAAGTCTATGAAAAGGAGAGCGGTAGCGAAGTTCCTAGCCGATCACCCAGCGGAGGGAGACGAAGCAATAGAGTATATGTTCCCAGATGAGGCCATTCTGCAGGTCAAAGAAGAGATTTTGACTATGTACTTTGATGGAACGTCTAACCAGTATGGGTATGGGATAGGGGTGTTGCTGATAGCACCCGACAATTCCCACATACCTTTAGCTTTCAAACTCTGGTTCAAGGTATCAAACAATGAAGCAAAATATGAGGCATGTATCGCTGGCTTGGAAGCTGCCCTGGAATTAGGGGCAAAACGGTTAGACGTCATTGGGGACTCGAACCTGGTTGTTTCTCAAGCGAAAGGAGACTGGAAGGTTAAGGAAGAAAAGATGAAAATCTATCACTAAACCCTGGACATTCTGATTCCCAGGTTTGAGAAGCTAACTTTCACGCATCTGTTAAGAGACAGCAACAGGTTCATTGATGTCTTATCAACTCTATCTTCCATAATAGACATCCCTTTGGGAGTCTGGATGCGTCCAATCATTGTTGAACAGAGATATGTGCTAGCATACGAGTTAATCGCCACAATAGATGAAGTACAAGATCAGAACCCTTGGTATCATAATATCTGGAACTTCTTAGAAAATGAGGCTTATCCACAAGGGGCAAATACCAAAGATAAAAAGGCACACTACAACAAAAAAAGTGTTTTTACAGCGCACAATGTACACCGTAAAAACCCTTCTACGACATGCAAACACGCGTCATATTATGACTAGTCATGGAAAATCATTCACTTTCAACGATATACTTCGTACGCCATTAAAAACTATTTAACGACAGATTTTGTACGTCATCGTTACTTTTTCTACAACATGTTATAGTAAGCCATTAAAAACTATTTAACAGCAGATTTTGTGCATCGTTACTTTTTCTACGATTACTTTTGCACGCCATTAATTGGTGAGACAAATAATGACGCTGATTGCGCGCCATAAAATATGTAATATAACGACTTATTATGCCTGTCGTAGAATATGCAATTTTTCTTTATTATTATTATTTTTAAATTCAGCAAGTTCTATTTGACCAATTTTATACAATCTAACAAATATTACAAACAAGCATCACAAAACATCAATCAACCACCAAAATATTATTTGAAACATCACAAAGAAACTATATCGATAAATTATAAACATTCAACAATTATCTTTACATTCTAAACATTCGAAAACTATATCCTTAAGTTCTAAACTGTACAAAAAATTTAAGCCATCCAAAACTATGCATATCTAATTTTCTAAACATATCGACAACTATTAAGAGATTATCTAATTTGTCAATGATCCATTATTTGAGCCACCATTAAGTTCTCATTTTACTTCTAAATTTGTCATCGACATTAACTTTCTCTTATTGATTCGGCGAAGTCGGCGGTCTCTGTTCCGTTTCCTTTTTTTAGAATCAATAGCAGTGCAAGTTTCATTACCTCTATTTAGTTCCTTCCCACAAACTGTTGCTTTCAAGTTTGACTGGCAAGTCGGGTCATCCACACCTATTTGGTTGCCGAGTTTATTACTTTGATGACTACCTCTGTTCCATTTCCTTTTTCTAGATTCAGTAGTAATGCAGTTTTCACTACCTCCATCTAGTTCCTTCCCATTAACTGTCGACTTCAAGTTTGATTGGAAAGTCATGGTTGCCAACTTTCATGCATCCGTGGCTTACTGGTTGCTTTGCAAGATAATACTTACAAACAAGCTGATGAGCCAATTTTGCAAGAGACTGACCAAAGACAGACTTGGGGATAGGTGGCCTGGAAAGGTTCACAAAGTGTAGCAGAAGACATGAGAACAAATACAAGGAATGGTTTCTAATAAAACATAGACCAAGTAACATTAACAGAGTCAAGCGACCTGAATCATTGCCTAATTGAGTATGAGATCATGTTTTTTTTGTAAATGGAGCTGTAAATGATCCAATTCGAACCAAGTATTTGGTTGCTTAAGCTTGATTTTGAAAAACTTTTTGACTTTTGAAATATCTGCTTAATACTTGTATAGTTCAAGTAGGGATCAACAAACTTTCATTTAATGATGCTATTTGAGTCATGGAACCAATGCCTTGTGCAATGGATTAGCGGTTAAGCTTCAGCCTATAAGCACAAGCATGTGGGTTAAAGGCAACCATTTTATGCAAATAATCAGCACATGCATTCAACTATAGGAAACGGGTGTTTAAATTACTCTAGCTAACTCATATTAAAAGGAGTGGAAGCCTTATCTATTTGGCTCGAGCCTTCGCATAAAATGAACTAGCTTTTGGTTGCAAGCAGACTCATGGATCCAACACGTAAATTACTACAAAAGAAAAGGACAAATCTGGAAGCTCTCACCTTTTAGGAACTATGTGTCCAAGAAGGGACGATTTCTCATGCCATAGAACAGGTGAAGGTAGGACATCTCGCTTTTTGATAGCCTGATACAAGACAAGTACAAGATGCATGACAAGCAAAATAAAGACTGAAATAAGGCTCAATGCAACTATCATGAATAAAGGAATAAACACTGATATATTCATTCAATAAGAATGAAATAGAGATGATATTATTCACAACATGCCAATCAAGGAAACATGGCATAATCTGACTTAACCATGATTGAGTAGATTTTGCACAACACATGAATAAACAAAATCTTTTTAGACTTTTGAACATTACTTGACTGGTTGGATTTTAAACTCGCAACAATGTATAAACCTTACATACCTTCTCAGGCACAGTCACTCCTTCTGGTGGTTTTGGGATGTGAGAATGAAATGAAGGGTATTTATAGAAGACAGATCTGCAAAAGACGAAGAAAGCGAACAATTAATAGTTGACAAGGAACTGGTGATGTACCACTTGGTACAGTCCATGTTCAAAGCAAACATAACCATCCCCAGAAACATACAGCACTACGTTCTTCATAATCATCACCATATCACCAATCGGTGGATTGATCTCCAGAGGACACACAGGTTTATTAGAAATATAAATGTATCAATTCATCCCACCGCTGCATGAAAGTTTCAATTAGCAATAGAATGGTAAAAAAACCACTAACTGGAATATAATCATTTTTTTAAAATTACTTCAACTGAAAGGCAAACTTCAATTAGCACTCCTAAGGAGCAAATGATAGAATAAGATCATCTTATAGTCCAGAGAGCATAGCATGACAAAAAATCATGTGAAGCTTGCAAAACAAGTAACCATGTACTACCAAAGGTTTAAAATTTCATAAGGTTGAACAAGGAATAGATGTCAACACAGATTGTTCTCCAATGGTCCACAACAAACTCAGGTAATTGCGACAAGGTTTCTTTGTGAGGTGGACAACACCAAGGGGTGATCATAGTCTCTGACACACCAGATGAGAGTGGTGAAACATGTGAATTTATGAACTATCAAGCTTGGATACCACTTCAAGAGTTACTAGGTCATTAGCCAATTGAAGGCTCACCTAGGGCACTGAGTCCCATATTGGTGGAATCAAATGGACATAAATTTACTTTTTAGGACGCAGGCTGCATCTACATATTTCAGCTGGGGGAAACTGAAACTGACATGGGAAACAAAGTGCTCTATGACGGACTTCAGGAAAGGAACAACAGCATCCCATGACAAGCCCCAACAGTGATCAGCTAGTGATTTTAAAACATACATAGAAATACATATGTGCACATATCAATAAGCAGTCAGCTGTGCAGCTCACTCATGCACATAACTGAGTATAAAAAAGGATTAGAAAGAGAAACCAGAAAGATTGTCAATAGCAAAGAACAAAAAGGGGGGGGGGGGGGTTAGGGATTTTGGAGAAACAAAAACTAGATGAGTAATCTGGGATACCGCCTCTGGGAGCTCCAATGTTCAATCTACTTAAATTGAAGTGAAGTGAAGACCAATTCTAGGAAGCCCAGAGAATACATGGATTTTATTCAGGTGCAGTTTTGGCACAAAAAGTACGGTGTCTATTTAAAGACTCTGGATACTACATTGTCAACAGTCCCCACATATTCAAAGATGTGCATATCCAAGGCTATTAGAGAATAGACCAAACTATTTATATCAAGTTCTCACACCTTCTTTGACATGAGAAACACTTGGCACACAGAGATGGATGGACAGACAATATGGAGTACAACCAGATAGACAAAAGGGAGAACAATGCAACTAGAAATACCTGAACCCAAGAACTCCTAGAATCAAAACTCTAATACTATGTTAGACAACCACTTTCTCAAAAGTTGAAACTACTAGAAAACATGCCAAAGAAAGTACACCAAGCCCACAGTAATGTTAGGTCTAGCTTCACTTTCTAAACAGTTTGTTACCTCTCAACATTCCAAAACTATCCTCTAATTGATGGTTACATGCAAAGTCGAGTTCTTTCATTTACTCAGCATTCCCAAACTACAAAACCAAAAAAAATCAACTAAGCTTTAGTCCAATTTACTTGAGACTGGAAGCATGGATCTGTTCTCTCAATTGATGTTATTCGAAGCCATATCCTTAATCAAATCCAAGCCAATCATACTCTTTCTCGTTGACTAAAACCATGTCCTTAACCTTCCTCTTATCATATCAGTACCTTCCACCTGGATAAATTCACTCTTCACCGAGCCATTACTTGGTGCACATGGCCAAACCATCTTAAACGGCTTCTCCTCATATTATCATCAGTTTTTTTCATTTATCATATATATATATATATATTATCATCAGTTTGTTTCAAAATTTGGAAAACAAAAAATCAAAGTAGAGAATGACCACCAGCATTAAACAAATGTGCAAACAATGGCCGACATTCTTTGCTCCTTCTCCCTCCTCCTCCCATCTCCCTCTATTAATACCACCATAACTCCCATAAGAGACACCATTGACTGCTTAAGTCTCACTAATCCAAAAGCAAATTTTATGGAGTAAAACAAACCAATAAAAATTAAAGAAAAGGAAACATTAGCACAATAGCCTCAACTCAAGGAAATTAATTTTAAAATATACATAGGTTGAGTGTTTCTGGTATACTTTGACATAAGAAGCATGGACACTTTTAAGAAGGTGGCATGTCCATGTTGGTCCATGTCAACACAGACACCAACACTCATCGGACACTACTCAACACATGTCATTTTTTTAAGACCAAGATACTCTTTGGACACTTGAAGGACACATATGTCCATTGCTTAAACGCCGATAAACTAATCATAAGTTAGAACAATTTGACATAGGATACAATGATAAGAGAAAAACAATGTAATTTTATAGAAATTAGTGTTATGTTTCTACACTGAAAAGGTTAGGGAGTTACACAAGAAAAAGAACTGTAGTGAGAAAAACAAGTATAAGGTCAGAGATTACCACTGCAAACGAAAAGTTGTATACTCTATCCAATAATCTACTGATCTTCATGTTAAAGAGAAAACCTTACACTTTAGATGGAGATGCAGAAGAAGCAGCAGCACCAAACCAACTTCTGTTTGACAATTAAATTAGCAGGTGAGCACCAACATGTGTAGAATTGTATTTGTTAACTTAAAAAGGTTACCCCAACCTAAGAAAAGTAATATTGTGAATAGAAAGATCTATGGACTTTGTTTCCTGAGATACTTTCTAGGCTCTAAAAGCCTAAATTGAACCATTCTCCGTCTCTAGGTGGTTGCACACAACAATTTTAACCATAATAGAAAATGTACCACTCTAATGTATGTTACTGTTAAATTATGAATAAGATTCATAAGAAGTGTTCACACTGCTATTGTCCAAGAACAATAAAGGGAAACATTCTTGTTTTGAATTAAATTAGTCTCAGGACTGTACATCATTTTGCAGGTCCAGGGATAACATCAGCAAATAGGGCCAATGAACAAATTCTTTGCTATTTGATGTTGCATTTCCATCATCAGTTGTGACTAACTCATACCAGGTCCATAAATAGAACTTTCTAGCATTAGCATCACTGAAATTGGTTCATATCATGCAAGAAACAGAAATAAATTTAGAGTAGGATTTGCTTAATCCATATTAGTTCCACCCCAAATTCCCAATCCAGGTGCTTAGGTTCATATTACCATGATAAATGGGCTTATGGTAAACAATTTAATATTATACACCTATCTATATATACTATTATAAAGAGAAGCCTTCTCTTGGTGTCGATGTCTCAAATTATAGGTTTTCCCAAAATATGCCTATATCAGCACTAAGCCAAAATCAATTCAAACCATCTTCATAAATTCAAAATGTAGATCAGGTCAATTGAACAAACACAACACAACAATTCATCTTCAGAAACACACACACGCACATATATATACATGACATATTACTCATCCACACAATTAAATATATGTACATACATAGAGAGAAATATAGACGAGTAAGGTTACCTCAAGTATCATAAAGATCTAACCATTTTTATGTAATGGACAAGCTATTTTCTCTTGAAATTTCCTGCATTAGCAAGTAAATGGGCTCCAAATTAGTAACTACCATGATGCGCATTCCAATTAAAATAGCACTCACAGCAATCATTAAAACCAGCCTGTTAATAATAGGGGCATCAATCCAGGAAAAATGCACCTCACAATGTTTTGAGCATTTTCATATATACTGCACAAAATCCTTATATTATTTTAACCTATCTTCTATTAATTTGGTGTATTCACTAGAACTGCAGTAATCATCAGGACTAAGCCTTAATGTATGGGCTGATATTTGCCAAAGAACAATATATTTCCTTGTATCTAGTAATTATGTGTCATTTCCAATCATATGTGCGAGGCTAATGAAGTCGAAGAGAAACAAAAGACAACGAAGGTCAGATACCTCAGTCTAAATCAGATCTAGCAAATAGAGAAATTCTAGCATGGGATTATTGTTATTTTCAACATAAATCATTTAAAGAAATTCAATCAAAACTAGTCAAACAACTTCTTTTCTTTTCTCTTCCAACTTATCTAATCAGTTTTTTTCTTTTCTTTTCTTTACTAAATTCCCAAACAGAGTGCCAGTTTTCTATGTAACCAAACAGAGAGAGAAAAGGCAAACATTTGCTACCCATAAAGGAGGGAAGCTCCTCAAGCCTCAAAAGTTGAAAGAAAACCTTCATGAGAGGGAATGGAATATATGTGTGTGTGTGTGTATATTGGGATGCATCAGCAACCACCTTAAGTACAACCAACATTTCCCAAATCTAAAAAACAATTTTTAAAAAACAAAAACACCGAAAACAAAAGAAATAAGAAAATACACAAATAGAAAGCAAACCCATAACCACAAAACACCAAAAAACCAGACCCAGAACCTAAAATCAGAAATTGAAGGGCACATATCAAACTGGTTATGAATAAATTGAGAAGATTAATTGAAGTAAGGAAGCAGAAATAAGTAAATTGATGGAAACCCATAACAGAAAAGAAGTGGAACTCACAAAAGCATAGTCGGGATGGTTACCAATCATGGCGGCAGCAGTTTCAGCGGCCAATTCATCGAGTTGGCTGGTGGTGACGCCCTTGAGCTTCTTGAAACGGGCAACGATCTTATTGAAATGTAGAGTCTCTTGACGCCCATCTCTTTTCACAACATACATCTTTTAAAAAGCTCCCAAACTAGATAGATAGTAAAGAATTTTCAGAGAGGACTTTCGTCAAACAGGCTTGGTGCACAATGTGGCTGATACAACCAAATCAAACAACAATCAGATACCCAATTACACACATATACAGACTTTGAATTTCCATTTTCGCCATTAGGGTTTGGAAATCGAACAATCAGATACCCAATTACACACACACATATAGAAATCACTGAAGCTTTACATATATATATATATATATAACTTTGAACACAGATCATGAACCAACAAAAATCAAACACAGATTTGGCCTCCATCGTTCATCTCGGTGGTTGTAGCAGCGGAGAAAGAGCCTTCACATCTTAGATCTACCATAAATCCAACAGATTTGAAGCCTTTATATCTCATATCGTCGTTCGAGAATGACACGAAGATGGTGAAGATGGTGGTGGTGGTGGTGGTGGTGGTGGTGGTGGTGTGCGGTGAATGTGAGGAGTAAAGGGCGGCCATGGAAGAGGAGTAAAGGGCGGGGAGACCGTCGTCAATCTGGTAAGGAAAAGAGAAGATGGAGAGAGAGAAAAAATGTAAAGAGAAGTAAGTCGCCAGAAGCAAATCGATGTCCTGAAGCAACAGGCCGAGAAGAGCGAGAAAGAGGTCGGTAACGGAGGTGATGGCGGCGGCCCAACAGTCACAGTGGCAGTGGCGGTGGCGTCGGAGGCAGAGAGGAGAGAGAGAAAGTGTAACCGTGTATGGGTTTGAAGAGTTATAAGGGTTTTTGACGATGATGAGTAGAAGGTTAGGTTCTGGTTTTGGGTTGAAGAGTCGGAGTTTTTGATTTTTTTTTTCTTTTTAAATTTTTTACTGTTCTGGTATTCGGCGCTCAAAATTTTTATTTTGCCGCCAATTTTTATTTTAATTATACTATTCACGATAAAAATTACATGTCGTGAAAAGTAAAATATTTTTAACGGCTAGTATATGTGTGTCGTGAAAAGTGTACTTTTTAACGGCGTACTTTTTGTGCGCCGTAAAAAATGTAATATTTTTAACGGTTGACTTTTTGTGCGCCGTGAAATATTTAATATTTTTAACTGCTGATGTACGCGTGTCGTGTATAATTGATGTATTAATGGCATACCAAATGCACGTCGTAGAAAGTTTTATTATTTATGGCTAATATTGCAAATCATAAAAAAAATCATCATTATTAGCATTCACGGCCTACGCAATAGACACGTCATGGTTGAGAAACTATTTACGACATGTAAAAAAAGCAAATCGTAAAAGTGAGAAACCACAGCTTGCATTTACTTATGTCGTTAATGTGGATCCGTAAAAGCTCAGTTTTGTTGTAGTGGCAATACGGCGAATGGCTGCTCAATTTATCATTTGCGGGGGTAAATCGTACAAACGGGGCGATCTGGGAATGCAGAAGTTGTGTGTTGATGCAGAAAAGTCGAAGCGCCTAATGGGGGTCATCCACGGAGGAGAGTGTGGGTCGCATATGAACGGAGTGATACTAGCTTAAAAGATTCTCAAACAGGGTTACTACTGGTCAATCATGGAGGAGGATTGTATTGGTTTTGTTCGGCGATGCCACAAATGTCAGATCCATGCAAATTGCATGAATATCCCATCGTCAAAGCTGTACAACATGACTTCACCATGACCATTTTCAGTTTGGGGAATTGATGTTGTTGGGGCAGCTACTCCGAAAGGGGTCAAACGGGCATAAGTACATCCTGGTGGCAATAGACTACTTTACAAAGTGAGTCGAGGCCCAATCTTGTGCAGTGTTGAAAGCGTTACATGTAGCCAAGTTCATCAGGAATAATATCATCTGTCGTTATGGGGTCCTGAATGAGATCATTTCGGATAATGGTTCCCACTTCAAGAAGGAAGTGATCGACTTGTTAGAGAAATACAACGTGGCTTTTCATAAGTCATCCACATATCGACCGCAAACCAACGGAGCTGTTGAGGCCGCCAACAAGAACATCAAGCACATTCTACAGAAGATGGTGGAAACCTACAAGGACTGGCCAGATAAGTTGCCATTTGCTCTTTGGGGTTACAGAACATCAATTTGGACTTCTACTAGGGCAACTCCGTATTCTTTGGTTTATAGGATGGATGCTGTTCTGCCGATTGAAGTTAAGGTTTTGTCGCTGCGGATTATGGCTGAGTGCCAGATAGCAGAAGCGGATTGGCAGCAGAGCAGGTTCGAGGAACTTATGCTGTTCGACAAGAGAATGCTGAAAGCACTGTACCACGTCTAAGGTTATCAACGCAGAATTGCCAAGACTTTCAACAAGAAAGTTAAGTCCAGGAATTTTAAAGAAGAAGATTTGGTGCTCAAAGACAACTGAGCTCCCATCCATGACCCTAGGGGCAAGTTCAGACCTAATTAGACTGGTCCTCACATGATCAAGTCTATTTGGTCAGGTGGAGCTGTCGTTCTTATGGACTTAGATGGCCTCAAATTCTCCCAACCAGTCAATATGAACAAGTTGAAAAAATACTACTCTTGAGTGGCTCACTAGGCCAAAAACCTGAAAGGGCAACCTAGGCAAAAGTTAGAGCACAAAAAAATTCGAAATAAGAAAAACTAAGCTCGCAAGGTTGAAAACCCAGAAAGGGCGGCCTTGGCAAAAGTTAGAGCGCAAAAGAAAAGTGTTAATACCCGAGTGAACCTAAACTAAACTACGTAAGGCTTGATGCCCGTCTTTGGGATACGTAGGCAAGTTCATTCTGAAGTCCAGCCATAAGCACTTCCAAATCAACTGTGTCCATGTGATTGTTCGTGGTCATCTTTGTCTTTTCTGCATCCAAGAGTTCGATTATGATCTTTGCTATCAGAGCTGGTTACAACACAGTGCAGTGCTATTTAGACAAGGGGCAACTTTCCAGTTATTGGATTTGGGATTGTACATCTCAAGGATAGATTCTGGGTGTGTCTAGTTGTGATCCTTATCGAAAATGGTTTTGAAAAGTTTTAATAAAAGTTGATTTTGTTCAAATTAATCTTTTTACAACTTAGACCATTTTTGGACCAAAAGGAAAATTTTCAGTACCCACAACCTTCAATTTCATTAATTTCAATATAGAGTTCTCTAACTCTCGATACAAATTGAAGTTGCTTTTTATTACATTCAAAAGGAAAACTTGAAAGTACAGATTAAAGCAATAAACTTGGGGCATAGTTGAGTTAGGTGTTCCTGCGTCCCCTCCCAGAGCTTATGAAAGCTTCAGATGCCAAAGTAGGCCTGGTTTGTGCCTCATCTTCAAGCCAAGCAATGCATTTGCAAGAAAGGGCACAACTGAAATTGAGAGCGGGAGCCAGAAGTTCTCTTGTCCTTCATGCAGTGGAATACCGAGCTAGCTGTGAGCCTCGGATTGGAAATGGAGCTGGATACTCTATCCCCTCTTCTGGGCAAGTCTAGTCCTGTCCAAACTGACGCCGGAACTGGAATAGAAAATAGAAGACACAGTGTGTCAAGCCAATCAACTGAATGCCAGGCTGTCGGGACATGCTGTAGCTCATCTCAAGCAGATCAAACTAGGGGCAACGCCAAGCAATGTCAACAGCGGATCTGTTGCACATCCAGTGGCACCAACACCCCTCGTTCAGAAAGTCAACTAGCCGAGGGTGAAAGAAATAATTGCGCGCTGAATATGCAGGACAAGAGTCCACTACTTTCAACTTATCCATGAGCCATACCTGGGGAGCGATGAAAAATAAGAGAGATTAAAGAATAGAGAGGTGTATGTGGAGAGAAAAAGTGAGAAAAGGGTCGCAAGAGAAAAACATAGTCTGAAGGCCGAGTGATGTGAGAAACACATGTGAGAAGGGTGGAAAACACTACTTGCAACAGTAGTGGACTTCCTGCGAACCTGGTCATCTCCTGGTGATAGAAAGCATCCAAATTCATCAAAGTCTTGGTTAGTATCAAGCCAATACAGCTCTTGCCCTCCTTCAAATCTTGGGCAACTTCGATCAAGCGAATGCTAGATCCTCCGAAGCCAGGGGCAAGCAGGAAATGAGCCAACATACACAAACAAGGGCATGCTGCCGAAAATTTTGCCAAAGACGGTCGCCACGGTCACCGGCATCAGAAAACCGATGAATCAAGCTGGAAATATCAAGCTCCCCGTTGTGAACCAAATATCGAGCATCGTGTAAAGTGAGCCCACACATCTGTCTTAAAGCTTAGATGTGACCAAAACGAGACTGGGACAAGATTTTCTCGTCACACCGGGATACCATCAAAGCCTGGAATTCTTCAATTGTGGGGCATAGCTCTTGTAAGCTGAAAACATGTATAACCAGGTTCCAACATCTAGCCGCGGCATGGAGGAACAGAAAACACAGCGGAGTACGACTTAGCAAGAATAGTGCATTTAGCCCAAAACCTCATAAATTCAACTTTTTTCGAGCCATCTAAAGCCACAATCCAATCGGAGAGTTTTTCGGTGAAGAATGGCTCCATTTGGGGCAAAAATAGAGCTGGATTGAAGAAATCATGAAGCTGGAGCTTTTGTAGGAGATAAGGCAGTGAGTGGAGGCTAGGTGTCAACGTTTCGGAGGTTCTGCTCATTGATGGTCGGAAGGGGTTTATTAATGGCTAGCAGAGGCTCATAAATGGCCAGCAGGGGCACATTGATGGCCGACAAGCCATCCTCCATGGCTGGCAGCCTCCCTCTCATGCTCATTAACCCTCTTTGTGAAGATTCAGTTGTTTTCAACAGTTGTATTCTGTTATTGGCATCTTTTGAGGTCTTGTTTTGGTTCTTTTAGGGTTTAAGCATGTTTATTTTAGTTGTAACCATTTGGTTTTGTTTATTGAGTTGTATTTGTGTTGTTTTTCGAATTGTTGCAATTTGCTTATCGAGTTGTATTTATGCTGTTTATCAAGTTGTTTTGTTCTTTCAGTTTTTAGTTGGTTCACTACCTGATTAAGACAATGCAATTTGAATGTGCAGTTTTTAAAAAAGATCAATCTCATTTTCATGCCGTGCGATGTTATGCGATGCTTAGAATGCAAAATGCAACACTTTTTAAACCAAAAGCTGAATTTTCATTCCAATCATGGTTTCTTTTTGTAAAAGGGTAACAAGTTTTACAAAGAAATAAAACTGCCTAAGGCTGTACAATGTGCTAACACTACTAGCAAAAAGAAAACAAAGCAAATAGCATCTAAATTGGCGCTGGCTATCTCAAGCTCGAGAGGCCCTCTTCGTCCTCTTCCTCAGCGGAGCGGACTCTAAAGCACTGTCACCATCGACATCGCTATCTGAATCTGAATCAGAGTCTGAACCAGAGCCCTACTTCGTCTCTCCAGCCTCATTACTAGCAGAATTTGAGCCGGCACCATCATCTCCATCCTCAGATGACTCTGACTGTAGACTCGCTGCCTCACTTTCATCCTTGCTCATCTCGTCATCATCCTCGTCCAGAATGGGCTTTGAGGGGCTACTCTTGCCGCGGGTGCCCCTAGTTCTATCTCAGCTGCGTGTTGGAGCTTGTCTCCCTCTTCTCTCTGCTGCTGGAGGAGGCACTGAAGGTCCTGCTGAGACTCCTGCTGGGGTATTCGGTGGAGCTGGGGTCTGAAAAGGGAACTGAAAATGGCAGTTTGTCAGAATGCATTAGTTATGGTGTATATCAGATGCAATATATCAGATGCAGTATATGTATGCAATGTATTGGAGCAGAGTATCTATGTAGTGCTTTGATGCTATGAATCAGATCAGTGTAGTTTGGAGTAGGTTACAGTTAAAATGCTACTGCGTCAGCAGAGAATTTCATGGCATGAAGTGAAAATTGAAGGAAATTACCAGAATCCTGTAGAGGCTGAACAGGTTCATACTCGTCTGAACCATCCCCATCAGAGAAGCCGCTAGCTCGAGAGCCTGCCCGATGTACTCTATAGGTGCCTATAAATGTGTTGAGATGATCAGTGGTCTATAAAGCATAATTGAAATGAACTGAATGCTCAAAATGTAAAGTATAGTATATACCGGGGTCGGGCCTCGAACTCCGACGAGCTCGTGACAAGTTGGTGCGGGCTCAATGGGAATCTGATAAGTCTCCCCAGAACATCCCTAGCAAGTCAGTGAAGTAGGCAGCTCTGGCCATCCCGCTCTCTGCCTCGTCTAAGAATCTCTCCTACCGCGAGTCCTGGTCACTCTGGCCTCTTTGTCTCTCTCTTTCACAACTTTCGCTCTCACTCCCTCACCTCCAAGAACGCCGGTCAGAGGCAGCATCAGATGTGTCCGGATGAAGGTTGCATAATCGCCCTTTACACGGAAGTAGTCCACCTCTAGACCTACCATGAACTGGATCACTTGGTCAACAGACAGTCTATGTGTCTCTCTTATAGACACTGAAGGCGCCATCGGAATGAATGGGGCAGGTAGTCCTAAGGTCTGGCACACGAACCACTCACCCAAGAACTAGGCACGGCAGATCGGAGCCCTCAAGAAAGATATGATGGCGAGTGATGACCCTAGTTGTGTCATACTGGGCTCGGAGCCCTGATGGTATCGTGTCCCACGGCTGCCATGTGATCTGAAAAAAAGAGAATGAAGAGATGATTAGTCATTGTCAATTGATTAATGGGTGTATCAAGTTGATAGAAAAGCAGAATAACTTTGTTTTGGGTTACCTCGTGCGCCGCAACCACATCAAAGTACTCGTAGAAAAACATGAAGTTTTCTCGGGTCCTACGGCGGAGCTGGCCGTCGTATACTTGAGAAAACGGGATTGTCGCCGGAGTTTTCTCTATAGGCTCTGGAGCAATAGCCAGGAAGTATGCATACACCCACAATTGCAAGGAAAATGTGATCAATATAGCGTATGAGCAGATATAGAAAATGCAAGGCAGAAAGCATGCGGTGTATGAGCAGATACAGAAAATGCAAGGCAGAAAGTATACAGTGTATAAGCAGATACAGAAAATGTAGAGTAGAAGGTACTTATGTTGAACAAATGTAAAGCAGGAAATGCTAAGTAGAAAATGTAAAGCAAAGAGGGGAACTAAGTTGTGTACCTCCCAAGCCCGCTAGTAGCCATCAATCAAGCTCCTACTCATGCGAGAAGTCGAGCTCATGTATCCATATAAAGTGGTGAGGCCAGCTTCACCCCAGTCGTAGAACTAAACTTGCTGGAGCATTACCAAGGTGCTCAGCAAATATAGGCCCACGGTATTCCACCTATTCGAAAACAAGGTGGTACCGAAAAAGAACATGAGAAAGCCTCTGGCGTACTGCTCTGTCGCCTCGATCGTCTCGGGCTTAGTCCCTCTAAACTGCTCCTCAAACCAGCTATATCGAACCATGCCTGCCCGGAGTATCAGTGGTTGTGCCCCAAGCAGTGCGGCCCATGCTGCCTCCCACTCTCCCATATCAGGGTCAAGAGGGATCGGATCGCCCCCTACGCTTAAGTCGGTGATCATGGCAAAGTCGTAAGGGGTCATCGTCATTGCCCTCGTCGTGGAGAAATAGAAGGAGTTAGTGGTGTCCCATCACCTCTTCACTAAAGCCCCCAAGAGAGGACGGGTCGCTACAACCCGAGTCAGGCTAGAGCAAAACAGACCGAAGCCTGTCTCATCAATGATGTCATGAACCCTAACTGGGAACTCACCATACCAGTCTCGAGTAGTCGGCGTACCGTAGCCTTTGAAGGAGCGGGATTTGTCCTATGGTAATGCATGAGATGCAATCAGATCAAGCAATGAAAGTACAGTTGAATATAAAGCAGTGATGCATGAGATGCAGTCAGATCAAAACAGTGCAAGAAATGCAAACAATTAAGGGTAGTACTGCAGAAAAATAGTGTTCGTACCTCTACGGCGATGGCCGACAAATGAGACGCTGGCTCTCTCAGTAGAAGGTCATCTGGCTCATCCAGAGTGAAGTCGGTAAAGGCTTTGATGCCTTTAGCGGTAGGCACTATATGAGTCTCGGGATGGTACCTCACTAGATCGAAAGGGCGTACGCTCGGCGGTAATAGCTCCAGCTCAGCCTCAAAGTCTGCCTCAAACTCTACTGAAGGAAGTGCGGGGATAGCCTCGTCATGAGGGACATCATCTACCATCTGAAATGGATACAAGAAAAGCAAAAATGAGGAAAAATGAAGAAGAATTGTGAAACTTTGAAAAGTCAACCCTAGGAGAGAGGAAAAAGTCAAAGAAAGTCAAAGCCGGGAAAAGTGTACTAACCTTGAGAGAAACTTGAGGGAAATGAGCCTAGAACAGTGGAAATGAAAAAAGAAGCATTGAAACCAAATTCTGATCAGTTCAAAGTGAAGAGAACTAGAGAGTTTTAGCGAAGAAAATGTTTCTAGGGTGTTGGAAAACGCATAGAACGCGTGGATCTAGAGAGAAGGATTGCCTAGAGAGCAAGGGGGGAGAATTTCCTGCTAGGGATTGTGTGGAAATGGAGTACCATCATCACTTGTTTTTAAAGACCCAAGTGTGAAAAGTCAAGTTTGCCCCAATCTGCCATCGATAGCCAGCAGTGGCACATCGATGGCCAGCATTGTTATATTAGTGGCCGGCAGGTGCCACCAGTGACCGACAGGTGGTTGGTGGCCTCCCCTGATGGCCGGCAGTGTCCCACAGTCTTCCTATGCCTCTTTGTCTTTGATTTGTGTCCTTGGATTCCAATAAATGCAAGGTATGCTCAAAGTTTGATTCAGAATGCTTTCGCGGAGGCCCAGAATTGCGTTTCCAATGCGCAATAGTCATCGCTCATCAACACAAACAAGGTGTATCCTTTTTTAACATACTGCAACTCTTCCGAGAGGTAAATCGGAAGTTGCTTTTGAGTCGTCTTTATCAAACATGCTTTTGTCGTTGCATGGAATGTGTTACATAGAATGTGCATTGTTTTTTTTGTCGTTACATGGAATATGCATTTTGAATTGTTTCATAGAACATGCGTCACCATGATTGCATAGAATATGCATGTTGCATTGAATATGTGTCATTGATTATTTTGCATAGAATATGCTTTTGTTCGCATTGCACAAAATATGCTTCTATTTCATCTCTTGCATGTTGGGCATAAAGCATGCCACATTATGTTACGGTTATTTGTCTCGCATGGAATATGCATTTGTATTGCATTGTACTTGTTAAACTTTCTTTTCGTGCAGGCACGATATTGTATATACAGTTCATTCAAAGCTAGTGTAACCAGACGATATTGTATGTACAGTTCATTCAATAGAATTCCAAGTAAGATCATTAATGTCCTTTGAATACCCCTATTTTGGTTAGAAACACTCGGGTACGCCCGATGTTTATACCTCTCTCGTTGGTTAGAAACATTCGGGTACGCCCGGTGTTTACACCGACACCGTTCTTCGGTTAAAAGCGTTTGGATCGTGTGCTCGACGTTTACACCTTGTCTTCGTTAGAAGTGTTTGGACCGTGTGCCTGACACTTATACCACCCCTTTGGTTAGAAGCGTTAAGACCGTGTGCTTGACGCTTATATCTCCCTTCTGGTTAGAAGCGTTTGGACCGTGTGCCTGACGCTTATACCACCCCTTTGGTTAGAAGCGTTAGGACCGTGTGCCCGACGCTTATACCTCTCTTATTGGTTAGAAGCGTTTGCACTATGTGCCCGACGCTTATACCTCCCTTTCGGTTAGAAGAATTGAAACGTGTTTCAACGCTTATACCACTCTGTTTTGGTTAGAAACATTGGAATGTGCTCTGATGTTTATACCACCCTCCGATGTTTGCACCGCTCGCTTTTCCCTCTCGCACGTGGCGCATTAGGATGCTTTGGTTAAATGCATCTGGACGATTTCCGATGCTTATACCGCTCTTTGCTTTTGGTTGCATAATGGTTGGATGTGTTTCACTTGTTATCATTACTTCTTTCCTCGCGTGTGCCACGCATTGGGATCTTGTTCGCCGTCTCGGGTGCGCCCGACGGTTGTTATTCTTTACCTTTTCTGCGTGAGGCGCAGTTAAGATTGCATAATTTTCTTACATCCTTTCTACATGAAATGTGGTTTGGTTCATGTTTACTTGCTTATATACGAGTTCGTTGTAGTATTTCTTTGCACAACATTTGCATTTAAATGCTTCATTACAGCCTCGTTGCATGATCATAAGTTATGTGCTTGCATTGTGCATATCATTTGCATTTTCTCCCAGCTTGCGGGCGCATCTATATTATTATCTTGAATGTCTGTCTAAGTCTTGCGACCTTGTCAAAAATGGGTCGTCTCTGGGCTTTGACATTCACTCACGTCATCTTCGTGACTTTGAGTTCTGTCAAAGAGGGGCAATTGTAGACACCCAATTTTTGATCGTCCTCAAGACTTGGATGTTCTTGCAGGTACATCTAGTGACAAGTTTGATTGCTCGTCGAGCGCCTGAATTCGCGGTGGAACGCCACAGGTTTGAGCTTTCCAAACCCTACATCAATTCTATCTCATTCTTGGACCATGCTTTGGTCCTTCCAGCATGATGTTCTTGATGCACTATCGGCCATGATAAGGCACTACCGGCCATGGATTTTGGCCTGCCGGCCATCAATGATCCCCTGTCGGCTATCATTGATGGCCGGCCGGCCACCAGTGCATTAGTAAATATTTTCTGATATTTTGTGCCAGTTGTTTGCGCAGATTGGAGCATCTGCTTGCACGTGGATGGTGTAGACACCCCATTTTTGACTGACCTTAAGACTCAGACGTCATCGTTTGTGCACGCGATGATTGCGCATATTTGTGCTTGTTTCGAGCACCCGAAGTTCTCGGCTGAGTGCCTTGTCTTTGAGCCTCTTAACACTTTGTGTTTTGGCCTTGGTTTTTGGGCCAAACCTTGTTGCCTCTTGCCTGAGGGAGGAGAAGGGCTGCCGGCCACTTGTGGCACTTGCAGGCCACTTGGAGTGGTCGGCTGGCTAGGGGAGGTGACCGGCCGGCGGCCAATCTTTCTCCTTTTTAGATATTTCCAGATATTTTGAGCCAGCTGTTGAGCATTGAGGCTATCCTCCATACACATGTATGGAGGGATTGAAACAAGCTCTAAGCTTGTCAAGCAAGCTCCTCCTTGCTTTGCTTATATAAGGGGAGGTCCCTCCCCCTTGTTAGAGGTTCAGATCTTTTTAGAGCTAAAAGTTTGACTCTCTCTCTCTCTCTATTGCTTGAAAGTGAGTGTTCTTCACATATTTTGCCTACAACCCCTTAGCCAAACATCTTGACCTTGGAGCTGAGATTCCCGAAGGCTTGTTTGGGCATTCTAAAGCTGGTTTTGGCTCGGAAAAACTACTGGTTTTTGCTGTTTTTCAAGGGTAAGGCTCTTACCCTTTTAAGGCTTTGTTTCCTTTGTTTGATTGGCCATCTTTGTATGCTATTTTTGGCCTAGTTGTCGACTGTTAAAAGTTCTATTATTGAGTGTTAAAAATGTTGGTTTGAGTCCATGTTGGAGTTAGGGGTGGTCCACCCCCTTTTATTGCTTATTTGCTAAGCTTTTGTACCACCTCTTTAGGCTTTTCAAGCTATCTCTTTTTGGCCTTTTAACCATTGAATTCCAGAGGACTTTCAGTGGTGGAAATGTGGTTTTGAGGTCCCAAATAGGAGGGGGTGGTCCCCTCTCCTCTTGTCTTGCTAGCATGTGTTGATGGCCCACCGAATGAGCATGTGTTTCTACTTCTTTGTGGCTTGATGTCAGCATATTTTTGTGATTTTTTGGACCTGCCATAACTCTGTTTTTGGCTTGATTGATCATTAGTTGCTTGCTCTTTGCACTTGTAGTGTAATCCTACTTGTTAGCCTTGCATGCTTGCTACTTTAGCCCATCATTCTAGCTTATTTTGGCTATACTCCAGCATGCTTTTACTCATGTTTTAGTCTGCTTTAACTCTGTCTAGAGTGGTCTTGGCCCTTTGAGGCTTGCTTTGTATTGCTATAGCATGATAGACTTTGATAGCTTTGTGTTTTGAGTCCTGTAGCATGCTTTGCTTGGGTTGTTTGTATGATATGGCATCATTTGATATGTGATTTCAGAGCATATTTCACTGTCATACTCTCATATGTATTGCTCTTTCAATGCTTTTGAGAAGTTGAGCATCATGCCTTGTTTGTGAGCCAATACTTGAGCATATTTTTCTAGCCATCTATGCTGCAAGTCTAGCATGTTTTTGCTACTGTTTCGACCTGCCTTAGGTTTGTTTTGAGTGGTTAAGGTCATTTGAGCATTGCTTAGTATGGTTGTAGTGTAAAGGGCCTTGATTAGCTTTGAGTTTTGGGGCCTTTAACATGTTGTACTTGTGATGTTTGCATGGTACGTCATCATTTGGCATGTGATTTCAGTGCTCATATCTCTACCATACTCTCGTATATATCACTCTTTCAATGTGTTTGAGGGTTGAGTTTTATATCTTGCTTGCGAGCCATAAGTTGAGCATGCATTTTCTTCCTTTTTATGCTATCATTTTAGCACTTTTTGGCCACTGTTTTGGCATGCATGAGGTCTGTTTAGGGCTGGTTTGGTCCATGGAGCATTGTATTGCATGTCTCTAGTGTTGTGTCATTCACTAGTTTTATCATTTTAGTCCCTTAACATGTTATGCATGAGTTGTTTGCATGATTTCAAGTCATTTTGCATGCCATTTCAGTGCTGAAATACATGTCATATTACTCCATGCTTCACTCTTTTGTTTGCTTTGAAAGAGGTCTTTAGCCCCTTGTTGGCTTGAGCATGGAATTGAGGCTCTCATGCTTAATGGTTTTAACATTCTCTTGAGGGTTTCTACTAACCAAAAGCATGAGACTTCTTTCATGCTCAAGGTGCTTGTGGCTGAGGCCATCTTTCTCGTTAGAGGACTTTCACATTTGGACTTAACCGGTTAATGGACTAATTGGTAAGTTAAAATGAGTAAACAAGGAATGGAGCAAGTAAAACATGCCAAGATAACATGTTGTTTGCATTGCATTGTGTTTGGGTCGGACGTTAATTCAAACACAAGAAATGTGGGACGTTTCATACTTATAGTGATGAAACGTGTCACATTTCTTGGTCGCCGACACCCTTGATCATGCATGATAGGGTGGAGGCTCTTCAAGTCTTGTTTGTGCATTCACTAACATTATGCAAGCTTGGCACTTTGGGCATCATGCATTGAGATGTGTGATTGGTGGCTTGAGAGCTGAGTACTACGCTCCTTTAAGCTTGAGAAATGATAATGAGAGTAGTTGCACACACATTTCCTTGCAAATACATTGTTGTGCCTTTGTTGTTCTCTGTTGCAGCAAAAGTGGGATTCTGGAAGAAGACGTGGCCGGCCGGCCACTTGCACTAGCCGGTCGGCCACCTCAACTGGTCGGCCGGCCGGCCACTTACAGCAAAATTGTCCAAAATCTTCCTGTTTTGGGGCAGATGCAATCTAGAAGTGTGCATGATGTTCCGAGATCACCGCGAGTGCAAACAGAGACAATTCATGGCAAGGCAGTGCATTTTCGAGTAGAAGAGATCCAAGCATGCATCTCTCCCTCACCTTCGAGGCCATTTTACTGCTTTACTTAGCTAGGTAATTTGTCGGTTTTGAAATTAATTAGTTAATGTGCTTAGCTAATTCAATTTGTTTTGAAATATTCTAATTAGCTTAGCATAGCTAATTATTTCAATTTGGATTGTAATAATTAATTTCTCTCTTTTATTTATCCGTTTTCGGTGGTTAGATTAGGGATCATGTTTCAATTAGCATCCTTATGCTTGCATGCGTGCATCATTCATTTGTCTTGCATGCACCGGGCTCAACGCATCATTCAAACTGCATTGTATTTCAATAAACTTACTTGAATACGTGTTTAATAGCATGTTATCAAGTATTGCATTCATATGCCATCTTAGATAGCCGAGCCTATTTAGTTGCATATTGCATGTGTTGCATTAGGCATCTTAACATAAACTAGGATCATGCATGATTTCTAACTAGTTTTTTGTTTTGGCTTGGAGTACACTGTAAGTGTTTACGCTTTAGCATCCTTGCATGAGTGTGAGTGTTGCCATGTTATCATGCTTGCCATGAGGCTATTTGCTTAAATGATATAACTGCATGAATGCCTGTAGATGAAGGTTTCATTACTTGAATTGGAATAATTCACCAAAATGTGAGTTTTAAGCCCACTTGGAGTGGCAAATCATCATGTTTTAAACCCACCTTGTTTGGTGGCAAATCCGTATTTTTAAGCCCACTTGAGGGTGACAAATTCAAATCATTTTCAAAAATAAACATTGAATTGTTTTGTTCCAATTTAGGCGATTGAGTCTATACTTGTATGCTGTACGCATCACGTAGTAAGTTAGCTAAATAACCGGAACAAGAACACATGCGTTTATAAAAACAACATATCATGTTAGTAGAGGCCGATCCTTTGATCGGGTGAGCGGGGGTGCTCATTTCAGGACCTTCCCCTCTCGTACCCAAGTTCCCAAGCCGAGGCAACTTTGGTGATGAAGGACACGTGGCCTTAGGCACGAGTCAGGGTTTCCTAAATTTCCCAAAACAAAATATTTAGATGACGGCTCTGAAATCTGGCAAAGCAGTCCATGTTTGGCACTTTTTGATTAAAATCGATTTTCCAAAACGATTTGCCGAATTTGGACTCTTTGGTGATTTATCAGTCTTACATTGTACTTTGTGAGATTAGATTCAAAACCGTGGCAGGAGTCTGAACAATAGTAGTTAGAACCCAATTTGAGCCTTCTCTGAAAGGGGGGCGCGCGAAGAGAGTTCGGGGCGGTCTACAGATGGTTGAATCTTTTTGAGAGGATTTTGTATCTTCTATATATAGAAGTCATCCTCTTGCATACTAGAGGTTGAAAAATTTTGAAGAAAAAAATTTCCTCTCTCTCTCTCTAGAATCCTCTCTCTCTTCCTATTTTGTACTTGAAAGTGAGAATTCTCTACATATTTGCACTAAGACCCTTAGCCAAACACCTCTATCTTGGAGCTGAGGTTCTTGGAGGCCTTGTTTGAGCTCCTAAGGTTGGTTTTAACTCAGAATTGTGGCTATTTTGTTGTTGTGCTTCAAAGGTATAAAGCTTTACCTTTTTTAAGCTTTGTTTTAATTGATTGCTTGGCCATCTTTTTACACTACTTTGACCTAGTTTTTCAACCATAAAAAACTCTATTTTTTAAGGTTACAAATGGTGGTTTAAGTCTTGTTGAGTTAGGGGGTTGTCTCCTCTTTTTGTTGTTTGGCTTATGAAGCCTTTTGTGCCATTTTTCAAAGCTTTTAAAATCAACCTTTTTTTGGCCTTTTAACCATTGAATTCCAGGGGAATTTCAGTGGTAAAAACTTGGTTTTGAGGTCCAAAATAGGAGGGGGTGGCCTCCCCTCCTTGTGTCTTGTTTGCAAGTGTAGATAGACTAACATGTGAGCATGTTTTTATACCTTTTTGTGGCTTAGTATCAACATGTTTTAGGCTCTAATTTGGCCTACTTTAGCTCTATTTTGACCTGTCTTGGTCATATGAGCCTTGTCTTGCATAGTTGTAGTGCAAATGGCTTCACTAGTTTTGTGTTTTAAGGCCTCTAACATGTTTTGCATGAGATGATTGCATGTTGTAGCATCATTTAACATGTGATTTCAGTGCATATGGCTCTGTCACACTCTCACTTATCTCACTCTTTCATTGCTTTTGAGAGTTGTGTTTTGTGCCTTGTTTGCAAGCTAACAAATGAGCATGTTTTTCTTGCCTTTTATGCTTCAATCTCAGCATGTTTTAGCCACTGTTTCAGCATGTTTTAGCTCCATTTTGAGCTGGTGTGGTCATTTAAGCTTGATATTGCATGCCTCTAGTGTAGTGCTCTTCACTAGTTTAAAGCTTTTGGCTTTTGAACATGTTGTGCATGTGTTGCTTGCATGTTATAGCACTATTTTTCATGCCATTTTAGCACAGAAAAGTGTGCAACCTCCTTCTATTCTTCACTTTTCAATTTGTTTTGAAAGTGGTCACACGCTGTCATCCCCACTTTTCGAAAAAAGCCTCCTCTTTATACTTTTTCCATTCCCCATTCTGCTTACCACGGACCCTCAGACTGAATTAGCAGAACAAACCTCCCTCTTCCATACCCTTGACATATGAAAAGGGCTGGTAAGGTTTTCTGCGCTCAGAATACCCCTCTTCGAGGAAGCGGAGAAGGCAGTTTCTCTCAACGCGATGGAGACGAGGTCGAGCTAGGAGCACACGGAGACGGAGAAGGGACACCTTTTCCCAACTGACATGTAGATCCACTAAGACTTGCGACTTACGAGGCGGGGAAGATCAACTAAGCCCTTTGTTGACTTGAGTGTGAACTTGAGGCTCTCATGCCTAATGGTCTTAACCCTCTCTTGAGGGTTCCTTCTGACCAACAATATGAGGCCTCTTTCGTGCTCAAGGCACTTGTGGCTTAGGCCATCTTTCCAATTAGAGGACACTCATCTTGGACTTAACCGGTTAAAAAATGACTTGGTAATGTTAAAATATGTAAACAAAACATGAGAAGTAAAATTTGAGCAAGATAAGCATGTGGTATTTGCATTGCATGTGTTCAATCGGACGTTATATTGAACACAAGGTAGATTGGTCCATTTCATACTCAAAGAGATGAAATGAGCCAATCTCCTTTGTCTCCATCACCCTTGATCATGCATGATGAGGTAATGGTTTAGAGTCTTGTGTTCGTGCATTTATTGAAAGTATACAACTTGGTTCTTTGGCCATCATGCATTGAAAATGCTTCATTGGTGGCTTTGGATCCAAGAGTGCCACTCTTTTGATGTTTTGAGATGATAAGGAGAGGCACCGTACAAACATATCCTTGGAAAACCCTCAATTTTCCTCTGTTTGTGCTCTGTTACAGTGTGGTGATTCAGCACACCAGTGGCCGGCAGTGGCTCACTGATGGCCGGCAGTGGCTTCATCCTTGGCCGGCATATTACACTTTTGGTCGGCAGGTGGCCAGCAGCAAGAACTCATGGCCGGTAGGCCATTGGTGCATTCCTCAGCATTGAATTGGTAAGTTGGAGCAGAAAGTTCTTGGAGTAACCCTACAAATAGAGCCTCTCAAGAGTAAATCGGAAGGCTTTTCGGGGTAGAAGCCAAGTGCATGCATCTTTTACTTTCCAAAGCAAAGCTGAGGCAATGTAGTTTAGCATTTGGCATGTTTAGTTAGCACGAATTTGTAATTTAATTAATTACTTTGCTAATTAGTTAAGTGTTGTAATAATTAAGTAACTTAGCTTAGCCATTTCTTTATTTTAATTTGTAATAATTAGTCTAATTAGTTTAATTAGATTAGTTTGATTAGTTAGCTTAGCTTAGAATAGCTTAGCTGTTATTCATTCAGACCCTCCTTCGAGAGGGCGCAATGTTGTAATAAGTAGGGGTGGGTACGGGTCGGTTGCGGCCACGGAACCTTCAATCCGCCATCTGTCCGCCAGATTTGCGGATTGGAGAAAATCAATCCGCATCTGTCCGCCAATCCGACGGATGTGGATTGAGCGGATTGGCGGTTTGGCAGATGGATGCAAATCGGTTTGGCGGTTTGAAATTTTATAAGTGTTCAACATAGTTCAACTGGTGCACTTCCTCAAAAAAAAAAAAAAAAAAAAAAGTATTACAGTCTATGACTTAAAAAAGTATTACAATTACCGCATGCCTCATCCAAAGAAAGAAAGTCTGAAACTTTGGAATATCACAATCATTGCATGCCTCATCCACATATTACAATCACAGCATGCCTCATCCACATAAAATATTACAATCTGTGGTTCTTAAAATATAAAAATAATTCAAACCACCAAAACCATGAACAGAGTAATAGTAGAGATTGTATATCTCTGTATTGTTACATTTATATATGTTTTTGAAAACAAAAACCAACCAACATATATCATATTTTCTGTTTATTACTTTTAGAGTTACATTTAAAATCCAAAAAATATAGATAAATAATACGTTTATTTTTTTCAATTCAAAAAATATATTCAAGTTGAAAACTTCTTTTCAACAGAATATTTGAACACCTTTTCAATTGAAAACACAAACAAAATATTTAAACAAATTAAAAACACAAAATCCTATAAATTACTAAGGGTGCTCGTAGTTTGGCGGTTCACTTGCGGCCAAAGGAACCTCAAATCCGCCATCCGTTTGCCAAATTGGCAGATTGGAGAAAATCAATCTGCCACCGTCCGCTCGTCATCATGCATCCGTCCAAAATGCGGCAGATCGATTCGGTTCGGTCGGTTTTGGAAAATCGGTATATCCGCTGCTCACCCCTAGTAATAAGTGTGCGTGTGTGTGTGCATGTCTTCTAACCCCACGTCTTTCTCCATTTTATTTAACTGCTTTCAATGGTTAGATTAGGGCACGTTTTGATTAGCATACCTTATACTTGCATGCGTGCATCATTCATTTGTCTTACATGCACTGGGCTCGGCGCATCATTCAAACTGCATTGTATTTCAATACTTATTTGAATACGTGTTTCAAAGCATGTTATCAAATTGTTGCATTTATATGCCATCTTAGATAGCCGAGCCTATTAATTGCATATTGCATGTGTTACATTAGGTATCTTGTATAGTTAGGATCATGCATGATTACTAACTAGCTTTTGTTTTGGCTTAGAGTACACTGTAAGTTTTACACTTTAGCATACTTGCATGAGTGTGAATGTTGCCATGATAGCATGTTTACCATGAGACTATTTGCTTAAATGATTAACTGCATGAATGCCTGTGGATGAAGGCTTCGTTGCTTGAATTGGAACAATTCAATAAAATGAATGTTTTAAGCCCACTTTGCGAAGCGGCGAATCATCATCTTTTCAGCCCACTTGAGGGTGGCAAATCCGCGTTTTAGCCCACTTGAAGGTGGCACTTTCAAACCATTTTTCGAAAACAAACATGAATTGAGTTGTTCTAATTTTCGCGATTTTAGTCTATACTTGCTTGTGTGTGTCACATAGTGTAGACGCGCCCTTGGGCCTCACTACAATTCAGACTCAATTTGTGTCACGATTCTTAATCTGAACCAAAGAGTCCGAATCCGACAAATCGTTTTGAGAAAAACAGATTTTGAAAGAAGTGCCAAACATGGACTGCTTTGCCAGATACAGAGTCGTCACCTAAATATTTTTTTATGTGGGAATTTAGGAAACCCTGACTCGGTGCCAAAGGCCACGTGTCCGTCATCACCAAAGTTGCCTCGGCTCGGGAACTTGGGTACGATTGGGGAAGGTCAGCTATGAGCACCCCTTCTCGCCCGATCCGAAGATCGGTCTCTACTAACCATGATATCCTATTTTGAAAATGTTATGTGTTCTTGTTCCGATTATTAGCCTAGAATTACTATGTTATGCGCACAGCAAACAAGTATAGACTAGATCGCCTAATTTGGAACAAAACATTGCATATCTGTTTGTTTGGAAAACGCTTTGGAATTTGCTACTTGCAAGTAGGCTAAAATACGGATTTCAACGAGTTGTCCCAACTCAAACAATCCAACTTTCACCTACAAGCATTCGGGCAGTTAATCAAATAAGCATCTAGCATCATGGTAATCATGCTATCATGTTAACATTCACACTCATGTGAGATGCTAAAGCATAAGAAGCTCACCTAGTACTCCGCGTCAAAACAAGAACATGTTAGCAATCATGCATGATCCAAGTCCATGTTTAAATGCCTAATGCAACGCATACGGAATGTCACTAGAGTAGGCTCGGCTAGTCTATAAATGACATGTGAAAATGCACAAGTAGCATGTATTCAAGTTAGATTTGAAATACTTATGCAGTTAGTATGATACGCCGAGCCCGGTGCATGCAATACTGATGAATGGATGCACGCATGCATAGCATAAAGTATGCTAAAGTAAACATGCCCTAAACTAACCATCGAAAGCAGGTAAGTAAAAGGGAGAAAGAAGTGGAGGTTGGAAGACATGCACACACGCACCCACGCTTATTACAAATTTGCCCTCGCTCGGAGAGGCCGAAAGAATAATACAATTTAACTAACCAACAAGCTAATTAAATATTATAAATCGATTAATTAATTAACAAATTAACTAATCTGATGAAAATAGTAAACAGCAGCCTCGAGAAGAGGGTCCAATGCATGCGCGCTTGGTTCCGCTTAGAAGTCACTACCATGTACAAGATGCCTCTGCTTTGGCTGTTATCCTTCTCTGAAGACTACACAAGTCCCAAGGTTGCTTTTCTGAGTGCTGTAGAACACCACCGGCTGAAGGGATTGGTCATCGGCCATGTATGATGGTCACCGGCCACAAAATAATCCATCGGCCAACAATGGATGGCCGGTCAGCACTTGAGATGGCCGGCCGGCCAAATCTTCTTGCAAAAACTGGTTTGACAGCAGCAGAGGACAGAACTTGGCATGGCAATGCATTTCAAGCAATGTATGCACTAACCACACTCTTTATCATGTGTATGACTCAAAGGAGGATGAGCCTCGATTCTCGGACCACCAATCACGCATTTTCATGCATGATGGCCCAAAGAATCAAGTGTGCATGTTGATATGGAATGCAATGCACATAATCAAGCAAATTGAACTCAACCTCTATCACAAGCAATTCAAGAGGCAAAACATGTATGCCAATGCAATGCAATCCTAAGCATGTCGACTAGTATGCAACATGGACAATGCTAAGAAGCATACAAGGCATACAATGGTCATACAAGACATAGGGCATGAGACAATGCAACTAACAAGTATGCAAGGCACAATGTGGGTGTTCGAGCATGCAAGCAAGCATGTGACTTCATTCAATCATGCAACTCCAATCATGCAACAACACACAAATATGCAACAACATACAAGGTGGGCATACAACAACATGCAAAGGGGTGGGCTTAAACTAACATGGGTAGCTTGCAAGCTTGCCAAAATCAGTGGCCAATACTATGGAAGTGAGGTCCAACACACACACACGTATGCATGCAAATATGGTCCAACACTTAAGCACATGAAGACAACTTGTAAGCACAAAAACATTGACTAATGACATGCAATATAAGCTCTGAAAATCATGTTAAAATGGTGCCAAACCAAGCCAACAAGACAAGCATAAGCATGCAATTAGAGGTCCAAAACTCAAGGCAAGCTAAGGAGGTATTGAACTACCCTTAGCAAAACCAAACATGGCATGAATTAAATGACCAAAAACAGAGTTTTAGCATATTAAAACAAAGCCTAAAGATCACTTAGATAGCATCTAAATGACTTAAATTCAAGGGCATGCACAATGACCAAACATGGAACATAAGGCACAACCTCATAAGGCATCAAAGAAGCATCAAAGGCAAGCATGCAAGCATGTCATGAGGACTGAAATAACATGGTATGTGGTTCCCAACCATTGAAACAACGCAAGTGATGCATGTTAAAGGTCTATACATTTAAAGCTTACAAGCCAAAATGCAAAGGGGCTATGCAATGTATGCCATGGTCAACCAAAATAACCAAAGGCAGACCTTAAGCATGGAGAAACAAGTACAAAAACTTCATAAAGCAGGGCCTAAAACATGCTTGAACAAAGGTCAAAGCCTAGATGCATGTTAAGGCTAAATGATGGCATTACAAGACATGTATGCAAAGCATGCAAGGTGTGTCCAAACCAACTCAACACAATGCTATTTCATGGCAAAATAAGCATAAATATCAGTCAAGGCATGGTCAACACACACTTAAACTAGATGCTTCCTCAAGAGGCAAAAATATCCCTTTTCAAGGACAACAAGGAGAGGGGGTGGCCCTCTCCTTCCTAGGACCTCAAGACACCATCCTCACCTCTAAAATCCCTCAAGATTTTAGTGGTGAGGAGGCCCAAACACAATGGTCCCGGAGCTCAACCAAAATGGCACAAAACAAAGGCCAAACAAGCCTTAAGAGGGGTCAAACAACCCCAAAGCTTAAAACACCCTTAACAAACTATTTAGAGTAGACAAAAACAAGACTTTTATATGTTATATGCTAAGCTCAAAAACTGATGCAAGATAGGCTAAAAAGCTTTGCAAAAATGGGGTAAAAAGGGACAAAAGTCTTACCATTGTAGACCCTCTTTACAAACAATGTTCCGGCAGCTTTTTTGGTTCCAAACCAGTCCAAAAGCTTCAAGGAAAGACCTCTGGTACCTCAGCAACCAAGAAAAGGTGTGATGGTGGGTGTTTGTGCACAAAAATGAGACTAAACACACACTAAACACAAGAAAGAGGGAGATATAGAGATAGAGGATATATGTAAACCCTAACCCTAAAGCTCAAGCTCTGAAAATGTTGTCTAAGTTGTCTAACCCCTGAACAGGAGAGAAGAGCCCCTCTTTTATAGACAATTTGTCTTGTAAAGCTTCTAAAGGAAGCTAACAAGAGGGCAATCCCTCCATACACGTGTATGGAGGGGGTGAAAGTGCATGCCACAAGACAAAAATATCTCAAGCAGATGCGATGAGTCGTAGGCCAAAAATACAATTGACTAAAAAAAGATAGCCGGCCAGCTTTCTATAGTGCCGGCCGGCCAAACATTTGGCCGGTGGCAACAAAACACAGCCAGTGACCTCAAGCCATGGCCGGTGGAGTGTGGGGATGGCCTACAAGCCATTCCCTGCCCCTCCAAGGCAAAACACAAGTGTTTGGTGCAAAACTAGACACGAAACAGTCGAGTCGAGAGATCCTGAAGCAAGGCGTGTAACCGAGACCTCCGGGAACTCAAGACGAACACAAATATGGATGATCACCGAGTGTTCAAGCGGTGACGTCCAAGTCTTGAGGACGGTCAAAAATGGGGTGTCTACACATAGTAAAGTTAGCTAATAACCAGAATAAGAACACATGTGTTTATAAAACAACATATCATGCTTAGTAGAGGCCGATCCTTTGATCGGGCAAGCGGGGGTGCTCATGACACGACCTTCCCCTCTCGTACCCAAGTTCCTGAGCCGAGGCAACTTTGATGATGACGGACACGTGGCCTTTGGCACGAGTCAGGGTTTCCTAAATTTTTCAAAAATAAAATATTTAGGTGGCGACTCTGTAATCTGGCAAAGCAGTCCAATTTTGGCATTATTTGATTTAAAATAGATTTTCCAAAATGATTTGCCAGATTGGACTCTTTAGTGTTTATTAGTTTCACATTGCATTTTGTGAGATTAGATTCAGAACCATGACAGGAGTCCGAACTGTAGGACCAATTCGAGCTCTTTGAAAGGGGACGCGAAGAAAGTCGAGTCTACAAGTTGCCTATTCAAGGAAAGGGTTTTAGGGAGTTGTAATGATATTATTCATGTCTCCTAAATATTAGAAAAAAAAAAAAAAAAATCTATTGTTGATCTTTTTGGTCTGATGCATCCATCTGATCAATGTCCAAGTGAATAAAACATAGTGCAATATGTGAATTCAAACCAGATACGTTTATTTGGGGCAACAAGCATTTCCATAGTTTATTGAATGAATATCAACTTTAACTCTTTTGTGGGAGAAGCTATAACCGGAGGCTGTGATCGCAGTATCATTCTTGAATAATTTCAATATAGTAGTGTAACAAGTGCAAATAGGAATGGCGAGAATTTAATGCTTCAAACCAATTATTCTATGACAAACCAAGAAAAAGCTGCTCCCTTAGATCTTGTACATCTTACAGTCATCATCTTTTGTGGAAGTCCACCTGACATGTTCATAGACTTCCATTCTTTCAGTTCTTGTGGTTATCAATGGGAAATTATGTTATCAATGGGAAGTTATGTCTTCATCTTCTTCCATGTTTGTTGGTTCATGTCCTCATTTCGAGAGTGGTCATGGAGTTATTGCGTTTGTTCCCTAAATTGGTTAGAGCACCGGAGGCATAAAAAGCAGAGGATATAAATTCTGTTCTCGTTTTTCTTTTGGTAATTCAATAATTTCCATTTGCGATATTTCAATGTGTGTTATTATTTTATCTTTATGAACCTTTGTGGTGTAAAATACTATGCATGTGTGTTTGGATGTTCTTTGTTCTATGGTGTCTGAAATTCTATGTGATTATAAGAAAAAGAAAAAGCTCCAATGTAACTTCTGGTTTTTGTTTGCAGTGTATTAGAAGCACTATCCCCCATCTCTATCTGATTCAGTCTGGAGATTAGCAAAGATTAGAAAAGATGGTTCTTTCTATACGCGTTTGAGTAAGGAAAACATTAACATAGTGAAGGATTTCCTGGTTTTACTCAATATAAACCCTCAAAAGCTAAAAGATGTAATAATTGACTGCACTTTTTCTTTCCTTTTACCTTTGTAGTACTTGCTGGTACTATGCTCTATTTGTTTGTATAACATTTTGAGTTCGTGACCCTCCTTCCATGTTAAATGTTGTTTGATTATTGATAAGCTTGTTTGTGCATTTTGAGTAGAAGCTTAATTTAATAAATTTTTCCATGCTTTTGAATAAGGAAATAGGTTCATGCATGAATTTGTCTCACCTGTGATCTAATAATAGGTATAGCCTATGATGTTGTGTGACTAAGATGGCCAAGGAAACCCCATGTTGAGAGGACACCAATATCACTTTGGTTATATCTCTGTTCTATTTTCTTAGACCACTATGTTGAATACCTTTTATTCATGCAACATGAGAACATGTCTCTGTCACACCCCAAACCCGCCCCTAAAGTTTGGGCATGACCACTTCAGAAACGGACACTTAACTCGATGTACGTAAGATATGGGGCCTAAACGGAAGCATTAATATCGAGAATGAACATAAAATAATATCCATTAAGCTACCACTACTATGCTAGGATCACAAACATTGCATAAGGTAGATGAACATATTGTGACGTGCATCTGGGAATTTAGTTATGTATGTATACATATACAAACCCAGCCCCATGATTGGGCATATAACAAAAGTATTAGTGAGAAAGAGGTTATACACATCTGAAAATGCAAAGCCAAAAGCTTGATAAAACTTCACAAAATGAACAGCTTTATCTAAGTGTCTAGACACACTGCAGTTGACAAAAGAGGTACAAATGCCATGGATTAAGACTGACCTCCCGGTTGAGTGCCTACAGAAACAGACATAACATAAAGTGAGCAAGGCTTAGCGAATAATAGTACGTGATAATCCAATAAATAACTCGAATCACAAGGAATATAAATGCAGGGAACTTATAATTAATCTTATCTTGTAATTGTTTCCAAAACGGCTTTGGGCCTAGTCTTCAAACAGAGTGACTTTAAGCCCAGAATACAGAGCGGCCTTAGGCCTAACAGATTTTGCAAATTGGCCATAGGCCTAACAGATATCACAGATTGGCCATAGGCCCAGGTTTCACAGAACGGCCTTAGGCCTCGCAGATTTCACAGATCGGCTTTAAGCCCAGAATACTAACAGATTGGCTTTAAGCCCAGTTCATATATGTATGGACTCAAGAGGTGTCTCACATGGATTCTAGAGGTGACTCACACTGTAGCACTTAGTTCCGTACAACACTTTGTTCCATACCAGAAAACAATAGGTCTCACAGATTATACAGAATGGCCATAGGCCTAGATATCATCAGAACAGACTAGTTTCAGAGTTATACAGAGGCACACATATTCTTTCAATCATTCACATGAGTTAACATAGTTAGTTTGCGTTTAACAGGATACTAATGATAATTATTAGCAATAAGTAAAGCGTATTTGTCACAGATTCACATGTAACATTACAGTACTATTCGTAGGCATAGAACAATTCACATCATAGCGTGAGTCATATAACATTGTCTTTGATATTCAATTCTTTCCTCAGGTTGGGTCATTCATAGGTCAATCTGATATTTAACATGGTTTCTCAACAGTCACTAACATATAAAGCAACCCGTAGCTCTATCTGATTATTCCTTCCGATGATTCATTCTAGGCAGATATCTATATCATAAGACATGTGTTGAACCAAACAGACTGTAGGAGTCCCTGATAGGACATTCAGGATATCATGTTCCCATTCAAGATATCGTATTCCCGGTAAGCAGGGGTTACATTCAGAATTTCCTTCTGTCAACCAATTCCACAATATTAATAGTTTGTATGCAATTCTTATGCGGAGTCATAAGTAATTTACAAGTTATAGCACATTAATGTTAACCATTAACCATAACCAGAATGCAGAGTAGTTCCAGAGTCATACTGATGTACCCAAAATCTTTCAATGTTCACACAAGTTCACCCCGGTTTCCAATCAACATAAATGTTAACATAATTATTCGCAAAGAACAAAGCGTTAATAATAAGAATTATTAACAGTTAGTAAATGTACAATTACAGTACTACTACTCACAGTGTTGTAGCGGAGCAGTAGTTCCTCCCGGAATGTGACCTACACACATAAGTCACTCACTAATTAGCCCTGTTTCTTTTTTAAATCACTTTCTGATTTGTTTTACTTCTGATGAATTTACAATCATTTTAAAAGCATCAAATACAGATTTTAGTCATCTCAGAGGGTCAAACAGAAGAAACGGAGCAGATAGAATTTTACAGCAAGGGCCGCACGTGCGGCAGTTGGTCCCGCACGTACGGAAGTGAAGCCCTGCACGTGCCTTTTTAACAGTAGCCAAAGACCCACTCTGCTCTATTTTCCGCACGTGCGGCCATGACTCCCGCACGTGCGGCAGTGTTCCCGCACGTGCAGCCATGACTCCTGCACGTGCAGTGATTTGCCCAATTTCAGTTCGAAATTCAAGCTAAAAAACCCAACTTTGTACACACATGGCAAGGCTTAATATAGGCAACTTTAGCACAAAAAATATAACTCAAAATTGCATAAAGGTTAATCACAAGCTTGCTTAGGTCCTCAGTCATGTTGAATTCATAACCATAATCAATCACAATTCAATTACTTTATATTGATAATCCTTGATATATGAACAATACATGAGTGTGCCATTAAGTAAGTTCAGCATGAAAACAAGGAGTAAAGCATTGTCCCTCTACATAGCTCAATTTAACCTTCAAACAAGCAAATAAGAAGTATAATTTACCAATTAAACAAGTATCACACACACCTTCAATCATAAACCCTAGTCCTCACAATTGAAAGGGGAATTCTTACACATGTTCAAGAAAGGGTTTATGTAGGTTAATTCTTACATACCTTGAGCTTAACTTCCTAGAAACCCTTTTAATTTTCCCAATTTCCTCCTTGTAGAACCTTTCTTCCTCATCTCAAACTCTTTTCTTCCCTAACTCTTCCTCTCTCTCAGGAGATCTTTGAATAAGGTCCTAAGTCAAGTGTTCAAAGAGGCACATATATATATATATATATAAAGTTGAATAAAGACGAAATTTTAATCAGTTTAATCGTTCCAAATTGAAATTTCACAGAAAGTCATGTTATGACTTAAAAATTATGCTGATCTCAAATGTAAACTCAAATTCAGATTATCAAGCCTCTAAAGCTCTCAATTTCCGATCCAACATTTTAATTGTGACATATATTTTTCTTATTAAACAGATATAGATCTCTAATCATAAGATCCATTTATCCAAACTTAACTTCACATAAAATTTCACATTAAGCATTTAAATGAACAGAATCAGGGACTGAAAATACACTAAATACGTATGCGAGGGTCGGGTTATTACAGTCTCTGTTTTGGAGCTTTCTACCATGATATTTGTTTCTTGGGATAGCGTAGATCCTTGGTGTAAGTATATCTGCCAAGATGTGGGACATCATTGCGGACCATGCCTAGACATGTATACTTGGTAAGGAGGAATATTCTTACTATTCTCCTACCTCTCAACAGAAAACTACTGTGGTTTTTAATGTTGTGGGGCAATTGAAGGGGCTATTTGTGAAGCAAACATTCCTTCCCGTGGATAAGCTGTCTGAGACTAAAAAGGCACTATTCTAATTCCTTGAAGTTCTTACTCTTTTTCTTTGTCTATTTGTTGTCATTTCTAACTCCATTCTGATTGACTTTGATATCAGGTTAATGCCCACAAGTTGGTAGTATCAACATTCAAACACTGGAATGAAGTAAGAACTATTGATGATAGCTGCAGGTTTAGGCATTCATCATGGAATTGTTGTTAGAAGGTATGGAGCAATGTAAAGCTGCCATGAAAATTATGATATTGTGATGTGTCTTCAAATGTCTCCAAGTAGAAAGCGTGAAATCATGATTCCATACCACAAGCATTTTTCAGCATAAAAGTTTCGTGAATATTTGACCATGACAGCTTCTTTCTAGCGCCCTCTATTCAATATGCTACGAATAATCGTGATATTGGAAAGTTGTACTTTGTAGGCTATAATATGAAAAACTTTACTATGTGATCCAACCTAAGTCACCTAATCCGTGTATGGAAGGTGTGTATGGAGGGTGCCAGATGCGCTCTTAGTTTGTGGATTGACCAAATTTTTCTCAAATTTGCAGTAAATTTGTGGATTCTCTTTTTAGAGCATGAATTCGATTTTTTGAGCACAAATCTATTGAGTGGGGGTGGTTCCTATGTTGCAGTCGGTCTCTGTAATGTTTGTTTTCTTTGTGTTGGTCCGTGTTATAGTTGGTCTTTGCAAGTTCATCTTATTTGTATCTTTATGACTGAGAAAAAAGAAAAAAGAAAAAGTTTGAATACAAGTAATGAATCAGAATCTCAAACCACACATATACATAGGCGCGCGCACACACACACATATGTGAACACATTTAACTATGTGTGTTTAAAATGAAAACAGTATTCTGATCTCCTGAAAGCAATGGAAATCAAAGTGAACAATTCAAATGTTGATAATGTAAGGATTAAACAGTGTGATGTTGGTTTTGGTGAGTAAATAGTAATATAAAATGAAGAAATAAGTGTGTTTGATTGGTATCCCCGAGCCAAAAAAATTCCAACATCACTGTTGTGCAGATTGAATTCCTCAATGTAGTGAATGAGTGTGTTTTGTGGCCGAACTACTTTGCTCAAAGAGGTAAAGGCTTGCATGGGTAATGAACGGTGAGGCTGGCCGACCAAGGTTTGGCCGAAGAAACCCCTCTAATGATAAAATCAAACTAGAGAGAGGATAGAGAAAAAAAGTGGATCAAGAGAGAGTAATTGAATTCGGATCCCTTGTAGAGGGATGTGAGGTTACCTTTTATAGGGAAGGCTTGACTTGCTCATCAAGTTCCTTTCTTGGCCACTTGGCACTCTTTGTCATCTAGCTAGGGTTCCTCTTTAGGGGAAAGCTGAGACTCTATTATGCACTTGAGTGAGCAGTTTCGTTATTTGCAAGTGCCATGTCTTCTCACTTGCATGGCATTGGACGATTCGTTAAAGCTCAACTCAACATAATGCTCTTCAAAGTGATTAAAGAGTCTTAGAGTCTAGGTCATGGATTTGCCCCTTTGGAGTGGATGGGATTGTACTCTTGGCTCGACCCACATCAGAATGGGGAAAGATGCTAAGACTAAGCCTATAACCTTGCCCACTTTGGAGTGGGGAAGGGTGCTAGGGCTGACCCCTTTGCTCGACCCATTTCAGAATGGGAAAAGAGGCTAGGGCAAGGCCCATGCCCTTGCCTACTTTGGATTGAGGAATAGGCCCAGGTCATACCCTTAGGTCGGCTTACTTCGGTGTCTCCCTGCGAGGTTATGTCCTACACAAATGAGCTTTAAGTAATTGTGCCCTCTTCATTTGCCCCATGACTTGCACTTGCATTCAACAAAGCAAAAGCCAATCTTGTCACCGGCTTCGAAGCTCGGTTTGTTGCAACTTGGTTTGATCAAAAACGATTCCATAGTTTGGTCGCAACTTGGGCTGAGTCCCATGGCTTGTTGGTGTAACCCATGCAAAGTTCACCTTGTTTGGTTGTGACTCGATCAAGGAGCTTGGTCGACCCTATGTGGAAGTCCAACTAGTATTGGGCTGAGTAGGTGCATGGTTGGCCTTGATCTTTCCCTTATTTGGCTTCACTAGTGCTTGGTCGTTTTGACTTGGCCTTGCATTAGTTCTAAGCTCATTCGAATGTGGACAAAGTGGTTGTAGACACCTCATTTTTTACGGTCCTTACAACTTGGACGTCATCACTTGCACACCTAATGATGAGTCTATATGCTTGTCAAGTGCTCGAAGTCTTCAGCGAAATGCCACAGCTTTGAGCCATTCAAACCCTTGCATCCCTGTTGCCTCGTTTTTGGACGAAACCTAGTGATATTCAAGCTTGCAACCCCAGGTGGCCTGCCGGCCACTGATTTAGGCTACCGGCCATCACTATTTGTTGCCGAGCACTGATGTGGCCTGTCGGCCACCAATGTGTTTTGTAGATATTTTGTCACAGCTATGCCAGCTGTTTGAACAGATGCATACATTTACTCCCATGTATATGGCTGGATGTTTTTGAGGAAATTGCATGGTTCTCTATATATATGGAGGACTTCCCTTCTTGCCATGGGGTTAGAAAAATTTTAGAGAAAAAATTTTCCTCTCTCTCTCTACAATTCTTTCTCTCTCTCTCTTGCCAATTTTTATACCTTTGCCTATACACTCTTAACCAAACCTCTCCATCTTTGAGTTGAGGTATGTTTGAGCCTTGTTTGAGCACTTGAGGGTGTGTTTGCCTTGGTTTTATTACTTGGAATTGATTTCTTCTTCAAGAGGTATAAGGCTTTGCCTCTTTACTTGTTGTATTCACTCTTTTTCTTACTATTTTCCAACTGTTTTTACACTGTAAAAACTTTGTATTTTTTTGGTTGAAACTTGGTTTTAAGGCCAATAAAGGTTGAGGGGTGGCTCACCCTTCTTTACACCTTGCTTTCAAGGCCTTTACTATTGTGTTTCCTACCTTTGCATCATCTTTTTTTTGTGCTTTTAAACATTGATTTTCAGAGTCACTTCAGTGGCTAAAATCATGTTTTGAAGTCCAAAATTGGAGGGGTTAGCCTCCTCTCCTTGTGTTTTGCTTACTAGCCTAGCATAATCCATGTTTTAGCTTATTAATCTAGCTATTTTTGTCTTAATTCCAGCATATTTTAGGACTGTTTTTAGACTGTTTTAGGACTATCTTTAAGTGTTTGTTGCATTTGAGCTTTGTTTTGTATGCTTGTAGTGTAATAGTCCTCATGAGTTTGGTGCTTTAGGCCTTAGACACCATCTTATTTGAGTTGATTGCATTTATTTATGGCTTTCCATACTTGTGATCACTCGTGATCACCTCTGCAACCTCCCTCCTTTCTTGGCCTTTGTTTTGCTTTGAAAGTGGCTTTAAACTACTTGCTTGTTTAAGCATAAGATTGAGATGTCATGCTTAATGGTTTAATCCCTTTAGGGGTTCATTACCAACGGTATGATGTCTCTTTCATGCCTAAAACAACTCTTGGTTTGAACCTTCTTTCCATTAGAGGACTTAAACTCACCTTTGGACTCAATTGACTAAAGAATGGATGGTAATCTAAAATAAATTAATAAAACTGAGGCTAAAAATGAAACAAGATAATAACTTGTTTGGGTTCGATCAGACGTTAATCGAACCCTTGAGTTTTGAGTCGTTTTATACTCATTAGTGATGAAAATGGTTCAAGATTCATTGTCAACTACTTCCCTTAATCTTTCATGATAGGGAGGTGGTTTTGAGAGTCTCATTTTGTTGCATTTATTGAACTTGCACATTTTGGTTCATAGGCCATCATGCAATGAAATTACATCGATTGATGGCTTGTGAATCAAGTTTTGCTACTCCTTTGAGCTGTTCAAATGATAAGGAGGGGTAAATTGTGTAAACAAACCCTTAAGAATACACTATCTCTGCTCTATTTGCTCTCTATTGTAGCAAGAAAGTTCTGTCATCAACGGCCATTATTGGTGGCCAGTGGCTAGCAAGCCATTTCTAGTAGACAGCAGGCACTCTGTTGGCCACCAGTGCAAAATCTAGCAGTGTACTCCCCAACCGAACAGAGTTAGTCTGAAGGTGAAAATCAATGCAAGTGTTCTACTGTGTAACAGAGGCACTCAATAGCAGAAACAGTGGTTTTTGGGGTGGAAACCGTATTCATGCATAAGCCCTCCATCGATCATCGGGATCCATGTTATAAGTACATTAGTGTTGTGCTTAACATAGTTAGTTTTGTACTTAACTAATTAGAAAAGCGTTCGTGTTGTAATTATTTTAGTTAATTAGCTAGAATAGTTAATTAGTTCGATTTGTAATAATTAATTAGTTTAACTTTAATTAGTTAGTTAGTTAGTTCATTCAAACTCTCCTTCGTAAGAGCGCAATGTTGTAATAACGTGTATGTCTTCTAACCCCACGTCTTTCTCTCTTTCACTTACTAGCTTATGATGGTTAGTTTAGGGACATCACGTTTTGTTTAGCATTCCCATGTTTGCATCCACTTGTATTGGATGCACCAACGCTCGGTTCGTCATTCTAACTTGCATTGTTAGTTTAGTGCTTATTTGAATACGTGCTTAGACCGCATATTATCAAATTGCTTCATTTGCCACATTAGTAGCTGAGCCTATTTAGATTGCATTCGCATGTGTCGCATTAGTCATATTGCATAGTTAGGATCACGCATTTTTTTCTAACTCATTTCTCTTTTTGTCTTGGAGTACTAGGTGACCTTTACTCGCTTTAGCATATCGCAAGTGTGTGATTATTGCCATGTTTAGCATGCTTACCATGAGGCTAATTGCTTAAGTGATAAACTACTTAAATGCCTGTGGATGAAGGCTTGTTGCTTGAATTGGAATAATTTGAGTAATGTTTATATGCGATCACTTTTTCAAGTGGTACATATTTCGAAATAATTTTTTAAAACAAATATGAATCAAGTGTTCCAATTTTTACAAGTTACTCTATATTTGTGTGTATGCTCATCACATAGTAATGCTAGCCTAATAATCGAAAAAACAGCATATAATGTAGATAAGTTTTATATCATAATTAGTAGAGGCCGATCTTTGATCGGGTGAGCGGGGGTGCTCAATTCATGACCTTCTCCTCTCATACCCAAGTTCCCGAGTTAAGACAATCTTGGTGATGAAGGACATGTGGCCTTTGGCATGAGTCATGGGTTTTCTAAATTTTCCCAAAACAAAAATATTTAGGTGGCGACTCTGTATTTGGCAAAGCAGTCCATTTTTGACAATTTGATTCAAAATCGATTTTCCAAAAGATTTGCCGGATTGGGACTTTTTGGTGTTTATCTATTTCACATTGCACTTGTGAGATCAGATTCAGAACTGCGGGAGTCCGATATTGTAGGGCTTATTCGACTCCCGAAACGGGGTGCGAAAAAGCCGAGCTACAATTTAGGTAGTTTTGCTGGGGTACCCTTTTGACCATTTGGCTTAGTTGCATATTGAAAAGCCATAGAGACTGTTCCAAACTAGGACATGATGCTCACTCGAATACAGGATTGTGTGAAACCGTTTTGTTTGAATAGTGAACCCTAGTTCTTGAGATAACTAGGACAGGGTAACCTTACCTCCTCATAGGGGTGTTTTGGCTCCCACTTAATTGGTATGTGTTTTACAGTGAAACTGTACAGAAATGTGTATATCAGTTGCAAGTTTGGTACCCATTTTGGAGGGCAGAAGTTAGTGTTGAGTGTAGTCCTACAGCTTTGATTACATCTGTGTGTTGTTAACATCAGTAGCTGTGATGTTATGCGGTTTCTGATTACTACTTTCCTTTTGCTTTATTTCTTTTTGCTAGATAGTATAACACCATAACTTCGGAAAGTTCAAATATCCCCCAAGTGCTTTGAACCCGTGTTAGAAGCTTTGCAAAGCCAGAGATCTTGTTAGGGGACAACCCATGTTTACTTCATTCTCATCGGTTACAAGATAGAGGAGACTCAGGCAAACTTCACCAGTCCAATTTTTACATCAATCACCCCTTATTTCACCTGCATCCAGTCAGGCTCAGGGACAGTCTTCTATATCTAGTCCAGCACGAGATTGCTCGCCTATTCTGATGACACAGTATCCCCCAGTCAGTATGGAGGAATTGATTCATCATTTTCAACAAACAGTTGAAACCCTGCAGCAAGATACTGCTCATCAGGCTGAAGTCACAGCCCGTCAGGCTGAGGTAATAAACCGGCTGCAACAACAATAACCACAGCTGGCAATGGCTTTTGCATCTCATGCACCTCCTACGGGTATCCCAGCACCCGGAGCCACTGCCTATATTGCTAATGTCCAAGAGAATCAGGGCAATCCAGCAGAGTCAATCCCACCACAAACCTCCAAAGCACCTGTGTATCAAACTGAGGCTCCATTTGAATTTGTGGTTGATCCAACTGTACTTAAGGTCAACAAGCTGGAGAAGTTATTCAAGAGAGCACAAGGTGTTAACTCTATCTCCAACATAGAATACGGGTATACTGACTTTGCAGTGACATTACTAGATCGGTTCAGAATGCTGCACATCAATCGATTCGATGGTTTCAGAGATCCTATATTTCATCTACGGCTGTTTTCAAACATCCTGCAGCCGATGGGCTTGACCAGGTTGCAGAAGCTCTCGCTCTTTGACCATACCATGTTCGGTATAGCCGTCATATAGTATGCGAAGTTGGAGGATTCTTCTAAGCAGAATTAGAAGGAAATGGCCGAGGCCTTTATTGCTCAGCACTCGTACAACACATAAATCGAGGTCACAACTCGTGATCTTGAGGCAATGCGCCAGGAGCCAAATGAGGGCTTTTTAGAATTTGTGACGAGATAGAGGGTTAAAGCTTCAATGATGACCACAAGGCCTTCCAAGAAAGATCAGATAAGGATGGTAGTCCGCAATCTGCACGGGAAGTTGTTGCAGAAGATGATCGTCTTACCTTTGTTCACATTCACTGAGCTCCATGAGATGGGAGTACAGATTGAAGACGCCATGAAGCAAAGGCTGATTACTGATGAGAAAGAGCAAGCAAAAAGGCCTTTTGTGCGCAGTTCCAGTAGCACAGCTGTGAGGCCATCGGATGTGAGTGTTGTTACCACCACAACCAAGATTGCCAATCCCTTTGCCAACACAGCTCCACAAACTTCAGCCAACCCTACCCGATCCCAGAGGACCTTTACCTAACTCTACATGTCCCTATCTCAAGCCATGAAGGTGCTGATCAAAAAAGGGCACCTTAAACCATTAGAGCCTCACCCACTACCTAATCCTCTTCCATCGAAACACAACCTAGCAAAGTACTGTGCATTTCACCCGCAGCATGGTCACGATACCGACCAATGCTTAAGACTGCGTCATGAGATTCAAGACCTCATTGACAACAAGGTGATTGCACCACCCGAGAAAGCAAATGTAACTACAAACCCTGTCCCAGCCCACAATCAAGTTCCCCCACCTCGAAATCTAAACCTAGTCCATACACTAGCCATCCCCTACGACCCCAGTGTATATATTACCCCTTCCCACCTACCAAGACCGATAGTGTTCATTTCTAAAAGCACAAATTTGTGTATGATGGACACGTCCGCACTTCAACCTAAGCCTGTAGTGGTGATAGTTGCAATAGAAGGGAGGATGGCCTTGGAAGAAAGTATGAGTCCATTGCCGGAAAGCTCTAAGGACTTGCCTAAAAGGGTGTACGATCCAAGCTGTTACATTGTGCCGATTGATCAAATCAAGCCAGAATTAGTGTTGCCAACTATAGTGGAGGTTAATATGGCTAGAGAGGATGGCCCGAGCCAAGGGTTGGATGATCTGGCGAAGCTAGAGGAGAATTTAGACAACCTGTAATTTTTTGCTGAACAAGATCAAGGGGATGTGCAGATTGACTGGTTTGTTTTGAACGGATCAATGGACAACTCTAGGTGGCTGAGTGATGGGCCGAATAAGGAGGATGGAACTGAAATGAAATCGGGAGAAAAGGAAACAGGAATAGTTGTAGTGGTCGGAAGGGCCGATGAAAAGGGAAAACTGCCAGAGAACACTGGCATGGAAAATTTAGCTCAGGAACTGGACGCCATGAGCACTGTGGACACAAAACAAGAAGCTGCGCTGAAGCAATTTGAACAAAAGAGGCTTAAAGACAACCAGGAACTGTAATGGCCTAACACCCTGTGGGGAATAACTGTGATGTGAAAGTGATCCAAACGGAGCTGGACAACTGTTTGTTAGCTGCCAGAGGTGTATAGTGAGAGGATGACGATCTATACCAGGCTCACATCGATGAAAACTCGGGTGAGTGCCTTCCCGACAACACGTGGTATGTTGAAGAAATTAACCACATGACAAGAAGTGGGCGGTATTTTAAGCCACCACACTTAGATCAAGCTGAGACATCTGGGAAAGACAGAGAGGTTGAGAAACAGAAAGAGAAGTAGCTGGAAGAAGAGGTAGTGTTGAAACAACTGAAGAAAATCCAAGCCGACATCTCAATCTAAGGTCTTCTTATGGCCTCCCGGGTACATCGACAGGCAATACTGTCAACAATGGACAAGGCTAAATTGTCCATTGACACTACCCCTGAACAGTTTATGGGATTGGTCTTCCCAGGTGGCGCCGAGCCAACCCTAACCTTTTCTGACAAAGAACTGTCATTGGAAGGCTCAGCTCACAATAAGCCCTTGTACATATCTATTTAGTGTTGGGAAAAATGGTCACCGGTGGTGTTGATAAACACCGGTTCGGCTATCAATGTTTGTCCTTCTCACATAGCTTATGCAATCGGCCTTAGACCAGCAGACTTTGTGCCCACGGCCCAAGTAATTCAAGCATATGATAATATGAGCAGGGAGGTTATGGGCACAATACAAATCAAAGTCCAGGTGGGCCCAGCTCAGCAAGATGTCGAGTTCTATGTCCTGGATGTACCGGCCACCTTCAACTTACTGCTAGAGAGGCCTTGGTTGCACCTTGTGCCCTTCACCAAATGCTGAAGTACCCTCACGAGAAAGGGGTGGCAATTGTTTTCGGGAATTCATCCATTCACCCGTCGCCAAAGGTAATTACACCAGTGTTGGAAATCATACACGGTGAGGAGGATGTTTTCCTCTCAAGGTTCACTCTGGCTGAGGCCCGGGTAGTGCAAACCCAGTCTATTTATTTCATGAACAAACTGCAGCATGTGCCTGGAATGGGATTTGGAAGAAGTGGCTGAAAAGACATCATTGCACTAAGAGACGTGCCGCACAATCCACACGCCTTTAGTCTGGGTTATGTACCCATCAAAGAGGACTGGATCAGGAAAAGAGAAGAGATAACAAGCAGAGCTAGAGCCAAGCAGGTCGGGAAACACTATGAGCTCATTCACAGGCAAATCCGAGGAACATTGAATGGCCGCTTTGTTTGGGAGGGAGAAGATTTCCTTTTTTGCAGCTTTCCGGAGCCCTAGATGAATTCCACAAAGCAGTGTGTCCGCGGGTTTGAAATCTTCTTCGACTTGCAACTATAAGATAGTGATACTGAGGAAAAGGCTGAACCAAGTACTGAAGTTGGGCAGAGCATGGAAAATGACTCAGACAACAGCGAACTTAGAGTAAGGACAACACTGGTATGTCTCCTTATAGATCCTGTGGCTGACTTAGAGAACTTGGGGGATAACCTTACCATCTTTATGATCGGGGAACAATCGGGTGTGAACCCATCTAGCAGTATTTTGGGTGCATCAAAGGTACCATCTTTTATCTGCCAGCTGGAGGAGGTCTACTTGTCTAGTTCTAAGTCGGGTGATTAGCTAGAATCTGATTCCACTGAGTTTGTGGAGTCGGAATCAGATTCCAGTTCTTCTGAGTCTGAGTCCGGTATTCCCGGGGGTGATAACCTGGATGCCAAGGTCTTATTCAGGTCCTTTTTTTCTTTTGCTTTTGAGTCGATTGTAACCGAAGATCTAGATCTTATGAATGAGAACACTGCCGCTTTTGAGTATTTCTCTATGCCGCTTATTTATTGTATTGACCAATATTTTTAGAATTTTAATGAAAACGAAGAGGAACGAATCCCTCTGGTTTTGAAAAACTTGATTAATCGAGAGAATGAGAGGTTTGCTAAAACCTGTGCTAATAAAATCATTGCTATTGTGGGGGCCGAATATCATGAGCCGTAGAGAAGCCGAATAGTTGGACCTGGAAGTCAAAATATGCGCATCGCATTCGGCTCCGTCTTTCACATTTAAATCCTACCCTATCCGACCAAACAGCCAGTTGAGTAAGAAGCCGAATGAATAGCGGTTTGTAACAAAAAAAGCCGAATAAATAGTTATACGGCAAATAGAAAGTGGGCCCAGCCCCGAGGCCCAAGAAAGAGAGGATATAAATAGAAGAACACCAGCTAGAAAGAGGTACGTGAGAGCTAGTATGCTTAACTTAAAATACAAGTAATCCAGAGAGAGAGTAGAGACTAACTTGTCCGTCAGAGTGCTAATTCCGGCACCCCCAACCGGAGTGTTCATTTCTTTTCAGGTGTCTCTTTGAGGATCACGAGCATCCCCCAGGATCCGAAGAGTATTTCCAAACCACTTCTCCACAACTGGCGCCGTCTGTGGGAATACTCAAATACATCCATGGCGGGCGTAATGGGGGACCCTCCAATAGTCACTGACGAAACCACATAGAGAGACGACCTCACCCCAACAAACATGCTTAGACCGAAGACTATCACCGCAAGACGCGCCTTGAACTTCGCCTCACCCTCGACTTCAAAGCATGAGACAATGCAAGCGATCATGGAACAAGCAAAGCAAAACGAACAGAGGTTAGAGAACATGATCGCTGAGAACGAACGCCTCCGTCAAGACTTGGCCTAGGAAGCGGCGAAGTCCAAACAAGCTGTCCGCCCAGATTCAGAGCGACCTCTGAGGGTAGGTGGTCGATGACTTCAAGCCCAACAACAAGACACTGATAGTGACTCCGACTCATTATCTCTGGAGCCCAAAAAGAAGGGACGACCCGAAACAACCAGTTCCTCTGAAGAGAGTCCACACATAAGGCATAAGTGAAGAAAAAACAGTTCAGACGAAGAAGACCAACACGATCCCTTTGTACGACGGATCGCAAGGGCAGTGTTACCCAAGAAATTCAAAGCACTGTCATTCATCTTATACGATGGTAAATCAGACCCCACCGATCACATCCGCTATTACAAGCAAGCCATGACACTACATGCAGACGACGAAGCTCTCATGTGTGGAATATTTCCGAGCAGTTTGGGACCACTAGCTGTCAGGTGGTATTATAAACTGGAGCCGGCTTCGATCAAGAGCTTCCATCAACTCTAAAAATCCTTCAGGGCAAGGTTTATCACTAATGAGGTCCAGCCAAAGCAAGCCGATTCCCTCTGGGCGATGCAGATTCAATCGAGGAAGACCCTTCGTCCGTATTCGGCGCGGTATTGGGAATGTTTTAATCTGGTAGATGATGCTTGCAATGACTCCATGGCCATTACCGCCTTCAAGATGAGGCTACATCCCGACAGTGCCCTCTGCAGCTCTTTGACTAGACGACCCCCCAAAACAGTCTGGTTGTTGATGAAGAAAGTTGAAGAATACTGTAAAGTGGAAGATGATGCCTTATGGGTTAAAGCCGGAAATATGACCAACAAGACGGCTCCCACTGAAATTGCTCAGCCGCTAAATTCTGTGCCGCCTCAGAGCCCTGAACCATGGCATCGGGCTAAACCAGATAAGAGATGAGATTCTCGCCGATCAAGTGACCAATGCTCCCACCTAGCAAATGAACAACTGCAAGTCGACAGCAGGTACACAAGGTGCGCCGATAAGAAATATACAGAGTTGTCAGAGCCGATCAACACGGTCATGTCCAAAATCCAACATTTTCCATTCTTCAAATGGCCGTCGGAAATGGTGGGGCCTCCCGAAACAAAAAGACGGGATAGGCGGTGCGAGTATCACAAGGATCACGGCCATGAAACTGAGAGTTGTTACGCATTGAAAGATCACTTGGAAGAATTGGTACAAGATGGTCGGCTACAACAGTACATCCGAAAAGGCAACTCAACCAAAGCAATAGCCTTAAGACAGGATTCCCCTCCACTCAGCGTGATTCACGTGATTTAAAGCCTGCCAATCTCATCCGCAGTGCACACGATTCAGTCGAGTCCCTACCCTCAAAGTCAGCTCACTCCGGCTAAACGGCCCCATGAAGCTACGAGCATTGCTTTTGATGATTTAGATTTGGCAGGAGTGACACTTCCCCACATCGATCCCTTGGTGATCGAGTTACACATAAACCGATTTACCGTTGAGCGCATACTCGTTGATCCAGGGAGCACATCGAAAGTTATGTACTACTAAACATTCACCAAACTCGGCTTCTCCAAATCGAATCTCTCTCCGGCTCCTTATCCACTATTCCGCTTCAACGCCAATCCAGAATACCCGTTGGGAAAAATTACACTACCCATTCGAGCGGGCTCCCGAACAGTGGATGTGGAATTCCTGGTCGTCAAGCTGCCATCACCATATAATCTCATCATGGGGCGAACCTGGTTACACACTATGCAGGCCGTGCCAAGCACCTATCATCAGCTGCTGCGTTTCCTGTGATAACCCTGTTTCTTATTATGCTAATTGGTCCTTAATATGAATATGATTATGTGTTTGATATGATTTTGTGTGCCATTATGTGAAAATATGTGGTTTTGAATTTTTATCTGTTCGCCATAGGAATACTTGTTTGATTATCTGCTTTGGAATTTAAATTGAAGGCCTTATCAGCCACGAAACCCGAAATTGATTGCACCATTGTGATTGGCATAATTTTAAGAGTCTATGGTGAAATTTAATTGAAAATTGATTCAGATCAGATTAAATTAATTTAATTAATCAATTACGTGCTCAAATATTTAATAATTATAATTTTGATTAGTGGGGCTATATATAAAAAGGGCCATATACTCTCTCATTGGTTTTCTTTTGAGCTCAAAATCTGAGTTATTCATTTGTGAGGGTGAGAAGGCCGGCTATAGAGAGAGAGAGAGAGGGGAGAATTGTGCAATTTTGCTCAAGAAGCTTGGTGATCTCGAAGGCACACTCAAGAATTTACCATAAATTGTGAGAATTAAGGCTCCCAGGTGAGTAATCAACCTTTGACTCATGGATTTTAGTTTGTAAATTTTGTATTCAAGCTAGTTGAGTAATCAAAAGTGAGAATTGAAATGAAATTGAGTTGATCATGTTGAATTAAAGGTCAATGTATGTATGCATGTAAGAAATTGCTATGAATTTCCATGTTTGGGCATAAAGTATGTGATCCATGTTGATTTTTTGATTGAGGTCCATATATTTGATCATCTCTTCACCAATTAAGTTGAGGATAATGAGTATCTCCCACATGCATGAGCAAACAACAAAAGTGTGAGCTTTGAATGTTTGAAATTAGTGTGTTGGTGATGAGTTTGAGTCAATTTGGAACATGCATGTGAGTAATTCATGGAATTAAGCTTCATAATGTTGTAAATTAGTGTTTGTATCATGTTAGAACATGTATATATGAAGTTTGGGCTGAAATTATGTGTTTAGAGCCTTTGAATACCAAGTTGAAGCTCAAGAACAAGTTCTGGATTTTCTAGAAAATTTGATGTCCGCTCGAGCGGGGGAACTGCCGCTTGAGCGTGGAATTCGTGCTCCTAGTATATTTTGTAGACAAGGTGTCCGCTCGAGCAGGGAAGTTCATGCTCGACGGGGAGCTATGTAGACAGACCTTTAGCTCGAGCGCCCGACTTCACGCTCGAGCGTAAATTTGATGCATCCAGTACTTTTACAGACCTCATAGGTCCACTCGAGCGGGGAAGTCCACGCTCGAGCGGGGACCCCGTTTCTGAAAATTTTAAAGAGGCATTTTGGGTTTTGTTTTCTGTTCTCTTTCACTTCTAGGTACTCTTAGGCATACATTGAGCATTGTAATTGAATTAAAGAGATAAGAATGAAGCCTAAAGAGGAATATGTGAATTAAAGAACGAATTGAATCATTTGTGACCCGTATGTGTTATGTAATGTGTAGGGTCAAGCTCCAGGGCAAACTAAACAACCGATTACTGTGAGTAATATCTTGACAAAGATATCTGAAATATGTTGTTGTCCAATTGCTTACTTCTATGTAAGTTTATTAGTTTGTTAATTTGATTGGTGGACAATATTTGCTATGCCAAATGAATGGGCCGAAGGCCAGTTTGACATGAGAGTATGAATGGGCCGAAGGCCAGTTTGACATGAGAGTATAAATGGGCCGAAGGCCAGTCTGACATGAATAAATGAATGAATGGGCCGAAAGCCAGTCTGACATAAATGAATGAATGAATGGGCCGAAGGCCAGTTTGATATGAAAGTACAAATGGGCCAAAGGCCAGTTTGACATGAAAGTATAGATGGGCCAAAGGCCAGTCTGACATGAATGAATGAATGAATGGACTGAAGGACAGTCTAACATAAATGAATGAATGGGCTGAAGGCCAGTTTGACATAAATGAATGAATGGGCCAGAGACCAGTATGATCCGAATGAAAGAATGAATGGGCCAGAGGCCAGTCTGACATGAATGAAAGACAAATGGGCCAAAGGCCAGTTTGACATGAATGGATTGGGCCCGAGACTGTCCGAAGTGTTTGGAACCGAAGTCACTTGATCTATAGCTATTTATATACTAGATAGAAATATGAATTGGGCCTAAGGCCGTCCGATGTATATTGTTCCAATGCATCTTCTTCAATTGATATTATTCACTGGGCTTTCGCTCACGTTCATTCATGTGTTTCTAGGTGAGCCAAGAGAGGTCCAGACCCAACCTCAGTGAAGTCTGTGTGGAACAACCAAGGTTTTGAAGAGTCAGCCCTTGCGTCTCACGCACGAAACTCGTCTTCGCCTTTTGTTATGTATTTACATTTTGTCATGTTGGCGAAGACTTTGAATCTGTTGTATATAGTCTTCATGGGTTGACTTAGACTTAAATGATCCTATTTGTATAGAACCTTATGCTACTATATTTTCTGAAGTGGGTTATTAACATGTATGTGTATGGTTTGTTATGACGTGCCGTGTAAGCACAGCTCTATGGACAAAGTTTTAAATTTTACTTCCATTTGGCCCCTTTACTCTGACGAGTTATGTCTGGTTTGGTTTGAGGCCATAGGTAATCTCATGATTACTGGCCGGTTATGTCCTTAACCCTTGGGGGCGGGTTCGGGTCATGACATTTCTCGACAGAACCCGGCATTGAGCAAATCCGTGGCTCCTAGAAGTCAGCACAAGCATGCTATCTCCTTGCTGGAAAGACGCCAAAGGAGTTGCAAGTGAATTCTATTGAGGTGCCGGATCACGAGAGCCTCGACGATATTGGGTGGCTCCCAAGTGAAAAGGCCACAGAAGCCCTAGACCGAGTTGAAATCGACGGAAACCCAGACAGGTTCTTCATGGTCAACGCCTCCCTGAATCAAGCCGACAGACAGCAGCTAATTTCCTTCCTGCTCAGCAACTTTGATATCTTTGCGTGGACTCCATACGAGATGCCGGGTATAGATCTGTCTATTTCGCGACACTGATTGAATGTTGACCCTAAATGCAAGCCGATCATTCAGAAAAGTCGGCGGTCAGCCGCAGAGCACACTACCGCCGTTGTTGAGGAGGTTGACAGGTTGCTTGACGCTGGGGCAATCACGGAAGTGACCTACCTTACATGGCTCTCTAATACTGTGGTTGTGAAGAAGAAAAATGGGTCGTGGCGAGTGTGCGTTGATTTCACAGACCTAAACAAAGCCTGTCCCAAGGATTGTTTTCCTCTATCCAGAATTGACCAACTTGTAGATGCGATGACATGCCATCAGCGTATGAGCTTCCTCAATGCTTACAGAGGCTACCATCAAATCGCCATGCATCCGGAGGACCAAGACAAAACTGCATTCCTCACCCCAAAAGGAACCTACTGCTATAAGGTTATGCCTTTTGGGCTGAAGAATGCAGGGACAACTTACCAAAGACTGGTCACTGCCATGTTCAAAGAGCAACTCAGCCAAACTATGGAAGTGTACATTGATTAGATGGTGGTCAAGTCCAAAGAAGAGCAAACCCATCTAGCCAATCTAGAAGTGACATTAGGCATTTTACGCAAATACAAAATGAAGCTGAACGCTTCCAAATGTGCGTTTGGGATCGGCTCTGGCAAATTCTTGGGTTACATTGTCAACCACAGAGGAATCGAAGCTAACCCGAGGCAAATCACAGCAATCTTGGAACTCGGCTCCCCTCGTTCGGTAAAAGAGGTTCAAAAGTTGATGGGGATGGCTGCCGCACTCAACAGGTTCATTAGTCGGTCCACAAATCGCTGCCGACAATTCTTTCATACACTACAGCAGGGCAAGGCTTTCGAATGGTCAGCCGAGTGCGAAGCCGCTTCAACAGCCTTAAGACCTACCTCCGATTAGTGCCACTGTTGACAATACCTTCAGCAGGTGACCCGCTCATTTTGTATCTGACAGTTTCCAACCGGGCCGTCAGCGTTATACTGATAAAGGAAGAGCTGGGGGAGCAGCGGCCAGTATACTATGTGTGCAAGGCAATGGTTGACGCCGAAACATGCTACCTTCCGCTGGAAAAACTCATCCTAGCCCTAGTCATGGCGGCAAGAAAACTGATGCATTACTTCCAGGGGCATAGCATCAGGGTGCTAACAGATTACCCCCTCCGATCAGTACTACGTAGTGTAAAAGCATCAGGACGCGTCTCAAAGTGGGCTCTTGAACTCGGCCAGTACGACGTTCAGTTTCTACCTAGAACCTCAATCAAGGGACAGGTGCTTGCTGACTTTGTTGTCGAATTCACCGGGGGCCTTGCCAACCTAAGGTCCGATGAAATTCGACCTAAGCCGAACTGGAGAATTTTTGTTGGGCACATTTGGAAGTTATGCTGTGATGGATCGTCCAATCAACAGAGCAGTGGAGTCGGAGTAGTAATCATGGCCCCCGACAGCGCAATAATTCAGTAGGCCGTCAAGCTCAACTTCAAAGCATCAAATAACGAAGCCGAATACGAAGCCCTTCTAACCGGTCTGCGGAATGCACATCTTCTGGGTGCTCGGCGTTTGCTTGTATTTTGCGATTCAAAATTGGTGATCAATCAGCTAAAGGGGGAGTATGCGGCAAGAAATGACCGTATGGCGGCTTACATGAAAACGGCTAACTCCTTGCTAGCAAAATTCGACCACCATGAATTGAATCAGATAACACGTGATTAGAACACACATGCAGATGCCCTGGCTTGCCTAGCCTCCGCCATTAACTCAGAGATTAAATAGACCACCGAAGTAGGTTTCATCTCGGAGCCGAGCATTGGTCCTTCGGAGGAAGTCTAGGTCAATGTCATAGAATCTGGACCGAGTTAGATGGATCCCATTGTTGTATTCCTATCTTCCAAACAGCTTCCAGAGAACAAGAAAGAAGCGCACAAACTGCGAAACAAAGCCTTGTGATATTACTTGGATCCGCAAGGAAAGCTTTATAAAAAAATCCCTTTCTGGTCCATATTTAGAATGCGTGCATCCGGACAAAGTCGAAGAGCTTCTAACTGAAATACATGAAGGCAGTTGTGGCACCCATTCTGGCGGGCGCTCTTTGGCTCATCGAGCCATGACACAAGGGTATTACTAGCCGACAATGAGAGCCGATGCCGAATGTTACGTGAAAAAGTGTGAACAGTGCCAGAAGTTCTCTGCGTTGACCTACCTGCCTGCAAAAGAGCTAAGCTCCATAACCAGTCCTTGGCCGTTCACCCAATGGGGACTTGACATCGTCGGACCACTGCCTTGTGCCCTGGGTAACAAGCGATTTTTAATTGTCGCAACAAATTATTTTACAAAATGGGTAGAAGCGGGGGCACTAACGCACATCCGAGATACCGACATGAAGCATTTTGTTTGGCAAAATATCATAACACGATTCAGTATTACTTATCTCAGATAACGGCACCCAGTTTGATTGTGGCGTCTACCGAGAGTTGTGCAGCAAGTATGGCATCCGGCCTTACTTTTCCATGCCGACTTATCCACAAAGCAATGGTCAAGCTAAAGCCTCTAACAAATCCATCCTGGACGGCATCAAAAAGAGGCTGGGGAAAGCTAAAAGCAAATAGGTCGAAGAATTGCCGAGTGTGTTGTGGGCTCATCGAACTACACCGAGGCGATCCACTAGGGAAACGCCGTTTGCTCTATGCTTTCGAACTCAGGCAATAATATCTCTGGAGATCGGCCTCCCAACCTTGAAATTGAAAGTTTTTGATATGGGCCAAAACGACATGATGCTAGCCTTGGATTTGGTTCTGATTGAAGAACGAAGAGATCGTGCCCTTGTATCCATGGCACGGTATCAGCAACAGCTTGCTAAGATATATAATCAATGTGTTCAGCTACGATGCTACACACCAGGAGTGTTAGTCCTGAAGAAGGTACTCCCAGCTGCTAAGAAACTGGCTGATGGAAAACTGGTTCCTAACTGGGACGGCCCCTATCAAGTCGATTCGATCGCAGGAGTAGAGGCATATCGGCTCAAACACATGTCTGGAAGGAGTCTGCCATGGCCTTGGAATTCAACACACTTACGTAAATTTTATCATTAAACCCGGCCTATGGGGAATGATACTAGTTTTGAATGGTTCACTATGTACATACTTCACTTTTGCAAATACAAATTTTCCCATTTCCCCATCGCGCAATTCAGTTCAAAAGCCTCTGGATTTGAAGCGTCCTTTATGGATATCATGATTGGCCAATACAAGTCTCCGGATTCGGAGCCCCGCTGGTGCATGACACCTTTGGGCTGATTAAGCCTCCGGATTTGGAGCGCCCTTCGTGGATATCACGATTGGCCAATACAAGTCTCCGAATTCGAAGCCCCGCTGGTGCATGACACCTTTGGGCCGATTAAGCCTCCAGATTCGAAGCGCCCTTCGTGGATATCACGATTGGCCAATACAAGTCTCCAGATTCGAAGCCCTGCTGGTGTATGACACCTTTAGGCCGATTAAGCCTCCGGTTTCGGAGCGCCCTTCGTGGATATCACGATCGGCCAATACAAGTCTCCGAATTCGAAGCCCCGCTGGTGCATGACACCTTTGGGCCGATTAAGCCTCTAGATTCGGAGCGCCCTTCGTAGATATCACGATTGGCCAATACAAGTCTCTGGATTCGAAGCCCCGCTGGTGCATGACACCTTTGGACCGATTAAGCCTCTGGATTTAGAGCGCCCTTCGTGGATATCAAGATTGGCCAATACAAGTCTCCGGATTCGGAGCCCCATCGGCGCATGACGCCTTTAGGCTGATAAAGCCTTCGGATTCGGAGTGCCCTTCGTAGATATCACGATTGGCCAAATAGACTCCGGATTTAGAGCCCTGTCGACGCGTGGCGTCTTTGAGCCGATCAGTCATTCGGATTCAGAGCGCCGTTCAGGCATAATACTTTGGTCCGAATAATACTTCAAATTCGGAGTGCCTTTCATGACGAAGGTTAAAGTGGGATGCTCCATTAAGTTGAGTCGGCAAAAACCATTTACACATCGAAGCATATAGGCATTCAAAATGAAGTGCTTAGTTAACTTGAGCTGGAGCAACAGCATAAACAAATTAAAACATTTGAAATAAGATGCCTAATTAAGCATGCGTAAATCCAAAATGAAAAACAAGCATTTAAAATAAAACATTTTATTCAATTAGGTAGTAATTACATAATCTTGCATGCAATCTGCGTTTGAACATTACAATATTCATTTTTATACGGCGTCTCCTTCGTCGTCACTCTTCTCGACTTCGAAGGCAGAAAATGAGAAGTGATCGCGTTGGTATAGCGGCAACGCCAAATCAACGCCCGCTGCTCGGAGAGCCTCCGCGGCTTGAAATGCCTTGATCCAACTGTGCTTAAATCCACGATTTTCACATTGGTACACTTCCTCGGCGAGCTTTTCCCTAGTTTTCTCTATCCCAACCTTCCGGCCATCGTGAAAGCCTTTTTCATAACCCATGGTCCTCGCATTTTCTACGGCAAACATACTTGCCGTATCTCGGTCAGCAATCACATGACTTAACAACCGTTAGGTCACTCTCTCCTCCACGATCGGGTTGGACTGACCTACCGCACGCGGCTCGGTGGTTTGAGCCTTCCTAAGCTCCCTAAGCTCACACTTGGCCTTCTCTGCACGAGTCTCCAAACTTCGAATTCGTTCGTCTTTCTTCTCTATCTCTTGTCGCGTGGCGCACAGACACATGCCAACTTCATAAGCGGTATACAGCCCTTTCACCGCCCCATGGATGCCTTCTCGAAATACTTCGAAATCCTGTTGGCCAACCATCGACTGGTGGACTTCTAGTGGAAAGATCTGTCGAGCGAACTCAACTGCTACACCTGGGTCATTGACGATAGAATCCGCCTCCGTCATTGGTTTATTCCCCACGAAAACTGTAAAACTCAACGGTCGCGGTGTCGCATCGGGCTCGTTTCTCAGTCGCGGTCGCGGGGAGCTTCCCCGTTGCTGTTTTTCTTTTCGGGGAGATCTGCTTCGATGACTTGGGGGCTGACGTTTTTCCCGTTCCCTGGACGTCCTTCCTCTTATGCGTGTAGGCTCGCTGCTACGATTCATTGCAGTGTCAAACTCAGCCAATGTTTTTCCCTCTCCTTTGCTCTTGAAGAACAGTCTATTTGACATTCGCACTTGTCTAAAGCTAGTTTAAATCGAGTCTAAACGCGATAAGTGGAACCACTGGCGCGAAGAACTCACCCCATTTATTCCTAATGTATGCAGCGCACCCGAGGCGACTTCATTAATGCTAAACTCCAAAAGCCCGATGTCGATCAGATTACTCCATAAACTAATAGCATTCGGCTTTGGAGCTCATGCACTGGCTGGGGCAAGGGCAGATTCATTAATCTGATCGGCCAAATACTTAAGCTTGATGCTGATCGATTCATGCCACAACCACTCCATGAACTAACAACATTCGACTTTGGAGCTCATGCACTGGCTGGGGTAAGGGCAGATTCATTAATCTGATCGACCAAATACTTAAGCCTGGTGCTGATCAATTCATGCCACAGCCACTCCATGAACTAACAGCATTCGACTTTGGAGCTCATGCACTGGCTGGGGCAAGGGCAGATTTATTAATCTAATCGGCCAAATACTTAAGCCTGATGCCGATTGATTCATGCCACAACCACTCCATGAACTAACAGTATTCGACTTTGGAGCTCATACACTGCTGGGGCAAGGGCAGATTCATTAATCTGATCGGCCAAATACTTAAGCCTGATGCCGATCGATTCATGCCATAGCCACTCCATGAACTAACAGCATTCGACTTTGGAGCTCATGCACTGGCTGGGGCAAGGGCAGATTTATTAATCTGATCGGCCAAATACTTAAGCCTAATACCGATTGATTAATGCCACAGCCACTCCATGAACTACCAGCATTCGGCTTTGGAGCTCATGTACTGGCTGGGGCAAGGGCAGATTTATTAATCTGATCGGCCAAATACTTAAGCCTGATGCCGATCGATTCATGCCACAGCCACTCCATGAACTAACAACATTCGACTTTGGAGCTCATGCACTAGCTGGGGCAAGGGCAGATTCATTAATCTGATCGGCCAAATATCTAGGCTATCTAATCGACAATTATATTTGAATGTTTTATCCAAAGTACAAAGGAAATTAAACAACAACTGTACAAAGGATATTTAACAGCAAAGTACATGCATCAATAGAAACATTAAGCACAAGTAACAGCGAAGTAAAAGGGAAATTTTCATTAGTAAAATTAGGCACAGACTGTAGCCATTTTACATGTGAAAACTACTAGATAAAAAGCTAAAACAAAAATTACATTCAAAATCCTAAAACAAAAAGCTGTAACATTAAAAGCTGTAATATTACATTCAAAATCTTAAAACAAAAATTACTGTCGCCCTCATCAATCCTTGGAGTCAGACTCCAGCGGCTCAATATCTACTTGCTCATATGGAATTGGCATAGCCAATGTCACATTAGCAGCAGCAAGGGCTTTGAGCCAGCCGTGTTTGAATCCCCGATTCTCGAATTTGGGGACTTTTTCCACGTAATTGGCAAGGGCAGCGCTTTGCCTAGCCTTATACGCCTTCTTAGCCTCAGAGTCGGCTATTTCTTTCGCCACCTTTGATTCTGCTAAGTCCACCTTAAGTTTGGCGATCGCCTCTTGGGCTAACTTGAGTGCAGCGTCGCTCGCAGTCGCCCTCTGTTCGGCAGCCAATCTGAGTTGGTCTGCATTCCTTGCCCTCTCCATTTCGGCCTCGGCCCTTGCAGACTCCATCTTTGCCCGCGCCTCTTCAAACTCGGCCCGGCTCCTTTGGCCCTCAACTTTGGATTGTAAACGGCCAATCCGTTCGATGGCGTCATGTTGGCAACGGCCTAACTCGACTATCCTTCCGGCCGTCCGTAAAATAGGAGATTAAAACCAAATTTTATGCATAAAAGAGAAAGGTAGGATCAAGATATTTACCAGAAGAGCCGATTGAGTGGCTAGCACTATTACCAAAAGGTCCGGCTCTGAGCGGAAAGCCGCCTTATCAGACGGCAATAAAATAGATGAGGCCATGCTCAGCGCCACGACTGGATTTTTCATAGCCGACGCATCAGAGGACATCGGCACATTTTTTATCCTTGGTTGAACCACAAAAGGCACAACCAAATCTGACTCCTCTAGACGCGGCTGTTTGTCAGCAGGGTCTTTTCCAGAGCCGGCCTCAACCTCAGCAGGACGCTTCTCTATCCTTCGTTCAGCCTCCTGATTTGCCGGCATGACTGGCTCCGACTCCGCATCTTGGGTTTGAGTCGTCTCCTCAATAACAGGCAGGGGGGGCTCAACGTCGACGACGGGTGGCACTTCGGATCAGATGGCCTCCGCTCGAATGGCCTCTGCTTTCTGTCGCGCAGCCATTCGTTCGGTGTTTTTCTGTTTTGCAAGTTTCGTGAGTGACAACCCGGCCATATCTTCGGGGTATGCGCCGGGAAGATCGTCTAACCCAATAAAGACATCGTTGTAAACTTCCCGACCCGAGGTGGACGGAGGGTTGGCTGAATTAAGGCTGGCCTCCTCAAAGGCTACCCTTAAGGCCTCGTCTACTTCGGCCTCAGACTGGCCTGATTCTTTACCAACCTTTGTGACTTCCGCACGTTCCGAGTCGGATCCTTCGAAACTGATCTGGCATAAGTTCCTGAAGTTGCTTAAAATAAAAGCCGTAAGAAATTCTTCACCCTTCGGAATCGGGATATTTTCTGCTACCGAGAAGGTCGTGTACGTCGGCTCATATTGAAGAAGAATGTGTGCCGCCCTCCCTTGTTTTTGAAGGCTTGGACGACCTAAGTATTTCAGCGCAACTTTGATCTTTGAGAGAACGGCGTCGTCGGTCGAAGTCAAGACTTTCTTCAAATCATTTCCTGCACAAATCGAACCGTGAGACCAAAAAGATAAAGTCTTGTATATGCAACAAAAATAAGTGCAAAGGGCTGTATGGCCATCTGGTTCGCCCCTCCGCCTAGGAATGGGATCTAAGCGGTCCTCGCCTTCACCGAATTCCCATTTACCTCGGACAATGACCATCACGTCATTGACTCGCTTGCCAGAGCTAGAAAGCATGGTCACTAATTGATGGTTAGTGTCCTTGGCCCTGAGGAAATAGCGCCCGTGCCGGCCAGATGACTTGGCCAAGACATAACAATGCCGAATAGCAAGTATGCCGAGGTTAATCCTAAGGGGATGGTTTAATGCTACAATCCCCATTACGATTCTAAAAAAGTTGACATTGGGTTGGGAAATGATTAGACCCCAATGGCGAAGGATAGCCCTGAGGAATGGGTGAAGGGGGAAACGGACTCCACCCTCTGCGATTGATAGGAGAGGGAAGACGATGGAGCTCTCATCAACCCTGTCCATATCGAGGGTGTCGTCTGTCACAAGTGACAGATGGACATCATCAGGGATGGAAAAATGGCGTCGAAAGCCAGAGATTCGATCCGCGGAGAGAAGGTCTTTCAGATGCTTTGCCATTTCGGACAGCCTTTAGGAGTATACTAAACTAAAGGTGAACCAGGAAAAGGGATTCGAAGCAGAGAGGAAGCAGAGAGGAAGAAACCTTACAAGAAACGGAGAGGACAATGAAGGTTGAATGGGAGTTACAGAGGTGAGTCGGAAGGCAATCCAAAAACTCTTAAGCATCCAAAGACGTGTGTTTGAAAAGACGACAAGATTTTAAATCACAATAAATGGAAGCGTACGAAGGGGCGGGAAGTTGAAATGATAACCGAGAGGCGTGTGCTCTGACATCCGCGTTGAAATGAGGTTAGCTGCCGAATTTCGGCTCTGACTTTTCGAGTTCAAAACCAAACACTCCCGCTAATTGTCGTTAGTGGAGTGATTGGGGGGCAATTGTAGGGGCCGAATATCATAAGCCATAGAGAAGCCGAATAGTTAGACCTGGAAGTCAAAATATATGCATCGCATTCGGCTCCGTCTTTCACATTTAAATCCTACCCTATCCGGCCAAACAGTCGGTTGAGTAAGAGGCCGAGTGAATAGCGGTTTGTAACAAAAGAAGCCAAATAAATAGTTATACGGCGAATAGAAAGTGGGCCCAGCCCTGAGGCCCAAGAAAGAGAGGATATAAATAGAAGAACACCAGCCAGAAAGAGGTACGTGAGAGCTAGTATGCTTAGTTTAAAATACAAGTAATCGAGAGAGAAAGTAGAGACTGACTTGTCCGTCAGAATGCTAATTCCGGCACACCCGACCGGAGTGTTCATTTCTTTTCAGGTATCTATTTGAGGATCACGAGCGTCCCCCAGGATCCGAAGAGTATTTCCAAACCACTACTCCATAGCTATTAATGTGGGTACTGAGAAGGATCCATGTCTGGTCCAGATTGGGTCCGCGTTGTCTTCAGAGGAGCACGAGCACTTAGTCGCTTTGTTAAAAGATTTCAAAGATGTTTTCACATGGTCCTGTGAAGACATGCTTGGAATCGATCCTGAGATTGTACAACATCGTATCTCTCTTGACCCCAAGGCCCGACCTGTCAAGCAAAAGCTGCATATAGTTCACCCAGATTAGGCTTTAAAAATCAAGGAAGAGGTCACCAAGTAGATCGAGGCAGGTTTCTTGTTAGTATCTGAATATCCAACTTGGTTGGCCAACATCACCCTAGTGTCAAAAAAGGATGGTAGAATCCCGGTGTATGTGGACTTCTGGGATTTGAAAAGAGCTAGTCCGAAGAATGACTTTCCTCTACCGCACATTGATGAGTTAGTGGACTTCATTGTTGGCCATGCATTACTATCCTTTATAGACGAATTTTCTGGGTATAACCAGATTCTGATGGCACCCGAGGATAGAGAGAAAACTGCATTTACTATGCCGTAGAGTACCTACTGCTACCGGGTTATGCCGTTTGGGCTGAAGAATGCCGGGGCTACCTATTAGAGGGTTACAACCACCATTCTGCATAATATGATCCACAAAGAGGTCGAGGTGTACGTGGACGACATGATTGTCAAGTCCAAAGAAAGAGAGGGCCACTACACCGCCTTGAAGAAATTCTTTCAATGGATCAAAGAATACAGGTTAAGGTTGAACCCGCAGAAATGTACCTTTGGCGTGACAGCAAGGAAAATGCTAGGCTTTTTGATCACACAGAAGGGCATAGAAGTAGATCCTTCCAAAATCAAAGCCATCCTAGAGATGCCACCACCAAGGACTGAAAAGGAGGTGCGAGGCTTTCTGGATAAAGTTCAATTCATAAGACAGTTTATTTTGAAATTAACTTTGACTTGTGAACCACTATTTGGTCTCTTGAAAAAAGGGGAGAAATTTTGATAGGATGATTGATGTCAATTTGCCTTTGAACAGATTAAGCAATACCTCCAGAATCTGCCTATGTTGTCATCGCCAGAGCCGGGAAAGCCTCTGATTCTGTACTTATTAGTCATAGACACGACTATGGGATGCATGCTCGCTCAAGAATTTGAAGATATGGTGGAGAAAGCCATCTACTATTTGAGGAAGAAAATGCTAGATTATGAGACCCGCTATACTCTATTGGAGAAAGCTTGCCTACCCTTGGTATGGGCTACCAGGAAGTTGAGGCACTAATTGTTAGCTCACTCCGTAATCCTAGTTTCGAGATTAGATCCCATCAAATATCTCTTTAAGAAACCGACGCTTACAGGTAGGCTAACTCGTTAGTTGCTTCTCCTCTCCGAATTCGATCTCAAATATGTCACCCGCAAGTCGATCAAGGGAAGAGCTGTAGCAGAGTTCCTGGCAGATCACCCAGTAAAAAGAGATGAGGCGATGGAATATTTGTTCCCAGATGAAGCCATTCTGCAAGTTGAGGAAGAGACTTGGACGATGTATTTTGACGGAGTAGTCAATCAGTATGTTCATGGGATAGGTGTGTTGATGATAGCACCCGATGACTCCCGTATACCTTTCGCCTTCAAACTTCGGTTCAAGGTGTCCAATGATGAAGTAGAATATGAAGCGGGTAGTTTAGAAGTTGCCCTGGAGCTAGAGGCAACAAGGTTGGATATTATCAGGAGACTCAAACTTAGTTGTTTCTCAAGCAAATGGAGACTGGAAAGTCAAAGAAAAAAAGATGAAGGTTTATCACCAGACCTTGGACGTTCTGATTCCTAGGTTTGAAAAGCTGACGTTTACACATCTACTGAGAGAGAACAACAGGTTCACTGATGCTTTAGCAACTCTATCTTCTATGGTAGACATCCCACTTGGAGTCCGGATGTGTTCGATTATCATTGAGCAGAAATATACACCGGCCTATGAAACTATCCCCACAATAGATGAAGTGTAAGACAAAAACCCGTGGTACTACAATATCTGGAACTTCTTGGAAAAAGAGTTTTATCCACTAGAGGCAAATGATAAAGACAAAAGGGGAATACAACGAATAGCCATCCAATTTATCATCTGCGGAGGTATACTGTATAAAAGAGGTCATCTGGGAATGCACAAGTTGTGTGTCGAAGAAGAGGAATCAAAGAGCCTGATAGAGGCCATCCATGGAGGAGAGTGCAGAGCGCACATAAACGGAGTGATGCTAGCCCAAAAGATTCTCAAGCACTGTTACTACTAGTCCATCATGGAGAAGGATTATATTGGTTTTGTTCGGCAATGCCATAAATGCCAAATTCACGCTAATCGCATGAATATCCCGTCGTCAAAACTGTACAACATGACTTTGCCATAGCCTTTCTCGATCTGGGGAATCGACGTCATCGGCACAGTCACACCAAAATGGTCGAATGGGCATGAATACATCTTGGTGGCAATTGATTACTTTACAAAGTGAGTAGAAGCTTAGTCCTATGAAATGTTGAAAGCATCACATGTGGCCAAGTTCATTAGAAACAACATCATTTGCCGATATGGAGTCCCAAACGAGATCATATCAGATAATGGCTCGCACTTCAAGAAAGAAGTCATAGACTTGTTGGAGAAATTCAATGTGGCTTTCCATAAGTAATCTACATACAGGCCGCAAACCAATGGAGCCGTTGAAGCTACCAACAAGAACATCAAGAATATTTTACTGAAGATGGTTGAGACCTACAAGGACTGGCCAAATAAATTGTCATTCACATTCTGGGGCTACAAAACTTCAATCTGAACGTTTATAGGGGCAACTCTTTATTCTCTCGTCTACAGGATGGAAGTTGTTCTGTCTATTGAAATAGAAGTCCCGTTGCTGCGAGTTATAGCTGAGTGTCAGATAGCAGAGGCAGACTGGCAACAGAGCAGATTTAAAGAGTTGATGTTGTTTGATGAGAGAAGGCTGAAAGTGTTGTATCATGTTTAGGGCTACCAACGCAAAATTTGTCAGGGCTTTTAACAAGAAAGTTAAGTCTTAGAATCTCAAAGAGGGAGATATGGTGCTGAAAGACAACTGAGCTTCCATTCATGACCCTAGGGACAAGTTCAGACCCAATTGGACTGGTCCTTACATCATCAAAGCTATCTGGTTTGGTGGAGCTATTATTCTCATGGACTTAGATGGCCTAGAATTTTCATAACTGATCAACATGGACAAGTTGAAGAACTACCATCCTTGAGAAGCTTGCTAGGCCGAAAACCCAGAAGGGCGACCTAGGCAAAAGTTAGAGCATGAAAAATTTGAAATAAAGAAAAACTGAGTTCGCAAGGTTGAAAACCCTAAAAGGCAACTTTGGCAAAAGTTAGAGCATAAAAGGAGAGTTAATACTCGAGTGAACCTTAACCGAACTACGTAAGGCCTGATTCCCATCTTCGGGATACGTAGGCAACTTCATCCCGATGTTTGGCCGCAATCACCTCCAACTCAACTATCCTGTCCATGTGTTTGATCAGGTCATCTCTGTTTGTCCTTTACTTGAGAGTTCAGTTGTGACCTTCATTCTAGAGAGAAGAGCTGGTTATAATGCAGAGCAGTGGTATTCAAACAAGGGCATTTCTAATATTTTGATTCAGGGTTGTACGTCTTGGAGATTGATTCTATGCCTATCAAGTGGTGACCCTTTTCGAAAATGGTTTTGAAAGTTTTGATAGAAGTTGATTTTGTTCAAATTTTACCTTTTACAAAATAGATCATTTTTAGACCAAAAGGAAAATTTTAGTGCTCACAATTTTAATTTCATTGATTTCAACATAAAGTTCTCCAACTCTCTGATACAAATTAAAGTTGCATTCATTACATTGAAAAAACTTGAAAAGAAAGGTCAAAACAATAAACTAGGGGCATAAGTGAGTCAGGTGCTCCTGCATCCTCTGCTCGTGCTTGTGGAAGCTTCTGAAGCCAAAATAGGCCCGGTTTGTGCCTCATCCTCGAGCCGAGCCAAGCCAAGTGTGAGGTATCTAGCCAAGTGTGAACCACAGATGGGGAATGAAATCGTGTACTCTACCCCTTCCTCTGGACGAGTCTGATCATGCCCGAACTGACGTCTGAATCAGAAAGGGAAGTAGAACGCGCAGTGCATGAGGCCAATCAATTGTATGCCAGGCTGTTGAGCCATGCTATAACTTATCTCGATCAGATTAAGCCAGGGGCAACACCAAGCTATGTCAGCAGCAAACCTGTTGCATATCCAGTTGCACCACCATCCCTCATTTGGGAAATCCACCAGTCGGTGACAGAAAAAATAACCTCAAGCTAAGTACTCAGGGCAAGAATCCACTACCTTCAGCTTATCCATAAGCCACACCTGGGAAGGGATGAAAAAAAATGAGAGATTAAAGAATAGAGATATGTATGTTGAGAGAAAAATGAGAAAATGGGTTTGAGAGAAAAATAGAGCATGGGTACCGAATGATGTGAAAAACACATATGAGAGAATGTGGGAAACAATACCTGAAGAAGTAGTGGACTCCTTGTGAATTTGGTAGTCTCTCGTTGATGAAAGGAATCTAAGCCCATCAAGGTCTCGGCCAATGCCAAACCAATGCAACTATTGCCTTCTTTCAGACCTTGGGCCACTTTGATCAATCGAATACTGGACTCGCCAAAACTAGGGGCAAGAAGGAAATGAGCAAGCATACATAAGCATAGGGCATGTTGTCGAAAACCTCGCTAAAGAAGGTCGCCTCTGTCACCGATATCACAAAATTGATGAATCAAGCTGGGTATGTCTAGCTCTTCATTGTAGGCCAGAGATCGAGCCTCGTGCTGAGTGGGCCCACACATTTGTCCCAAAGCTTGGGTGTGGCCAAAACAGGCTCGAGGCATAATTTTCTCATCGCGCCGGGATTCCATTAGTGCCTAAAATTCTTTAATTGTTGGGCATATTTCTTGTTCCCCAAATCGAAAGACATGCGTAATTGGGTCCCGGCATTGGGTTGCGGCATGAAGGAACAAAAAACAAAGTGGAGTACGGCTCAACGAAAAAAGTGCATTTATGCCGAAACCGCAGAAATTTACCTTTTCTGTGCCATCTAAAGTAGCTATCCAATTTGAGAGCTTTTCAGCAAAAAATGGCTCATTTGTGAAGGAAATTACAACTTAAATGAAGCTCTGAAGAGAAATCACGAAGCTGAACCTTTTGTAGAAGATAAGGCTGTGAGTGAAAGCCAGCTATCAACAATTTGGAGGTTGCTCACACTGGTGGCCGGCATGCCACCTTCTCTGGCCCACAAGCTCTATCTCTAGCCGGTAGCCTTCTTTTCTAGCCTGCTGTCCACCTATGTGTCGGGCAGTGCTAGAAGCTTGTGTTTTGTCCTGAACTTTGTATTTTAATGTCTTGTTTTAAGTCTTTTTTTTTTGGTTTTAGCAAGTGTGTTTATTTGTATTTGAGTTGTTTTTGCTTTGTTTATTGAGTTGTATGTTGTATTTTGTATTTCGGTTGTTGGTCGACTCATTACCCAATTAAGAACATTGTTCCAATCAAGTGTTCTATTGGCTAACTCGATTCCATGTCCATTTTGATGCAAATATGGTGCTCATGATGCAAAAATAACAACACTTTTCATAAAAACTGCGAGGTTTTATTCTGATCATGTTTTTTTACAAAAGAGAGGTACAAGTTTCAAAGCAAAAATAAACCTATCTGAAGCTATACATATGCTAGTGCTACCAAACAAAAAAAACTAAGCAAAAGTACAAAAAAATCAGCGCTAGTTGCCTTATGCTCGAGAGGCCCTCTTCGTCCTCTTCCTCAGAGGGGTGGACTTAAGGGCACTATCTCCATCGGCACCACTGTCCGAATCAGTCTCTGAACCCGAGCTGGTATTGTCTCCGCTCTTTGCCTCAGAGTCCGCAACATCGTCACCTCCACTCTCAGATCCTAAGCCAGTATTATCATCTCCACTCTCAGATGACTCCAAATGCTAACTCACTGCCTCCTCTGAGTCACTAGTCTCAGCATCATTATCACTCATGATGGGCTTTGAAGGGCTGCTCTGGCCTTGGGTGTCCCTATCTCTGCCTCGACCACCACCCATATCTTGGCCACAAGCTAGGGCCTGTCTCTCTCTCCTCTATGCTGCTGGAGGAGGTGCAACCTATACTGGTGCTACTGTTGCCGCTGGCGTCATCAGTGCAAATGAAATCTGGAAAAATAGTTGTCAACATATCAGTTACAGTATGTGTATTAGATGCAAGCATAGTATGTAGAATAAGTGGTATGCATAAATCAGTTATAGTAGATGAGTACAGTGTATGAGTATAGTGTGCCAATGCAGTGTATTAGTGCAGTTTGGGAAAGACTACAATTGAAATGCCAATGTATCAGTGGAAATATGATAGCATGAAGCAGAAACTGAAGGAAATTACCTGGATGCCTTGGAGACCAAGCAGCGTCTCCCTCCTCTACACCGTACCTATCAAGGAAGCCACCAGCTCGAGAAGGCTCCCCGTATACTCTATAGATGCCTGCAAATGCATTTGGGTGATCAATGTCTGAGATAAACATATCTGAAATGGAAATGTGGTGTGCAAATGATAAAGTGTGGTCCATACCTAGGATGAACCTCAAACTCTGACAAGCTCGTGTCTAGCCTCTGCCAGCTCAATCGAGATCTGATAAGTAAACCCGGTACGCCTCCAGCATGTGAGCATTGTGGGAAGCTTTGGCCAGCAAGTAATCTGCCCAACAGGGGGAGCCCCTTTAGCATAGGCCCTAGTCACCCGAACCGCCTCGCTTGCTATAAGGACCTTTGCCTCCTTGCCTGCATGAGCGCCTGTTAGAGGTGGCATGAGGTGGGTCTGAATAAAGGTCGCGTAATCGCCCTCTCCCCTGAAGAAATCAGCGTCCAAGCCCACCATGAACTGAATAAATGTGTCCACAGATAGGTTGTCTGCTGACCTCATAGACTCTAGAGGTGACATTGGGACGACCGAATCCAGGAAGCCCATGGTCTGGCAAACGAACCGCTCACTCAAGAACCAGGCCCGGCAAACTAGGCCCTCTAGCAAAATTCAGAAATGGGACGTAGCCCAATCCTCGGCATACTAGTCCTTCACCCTAGTTAGCATCATGGCCCAAGGCTGCCACGCGATCTGCAAATAGAGAGTGTACAGATTGTTAGTTGCTGTCAGTTGCTAAAGTGTGAATCAGAACAATTGTAAAGCAAAAATGACTATGTTTCGAATTATCTCGTGGGTAGCCAAAGTATCGAAGTAATGGCGGAAGAAGGCAAAGGATTCGCGACTCTGGCCCTGACACCGGCCATCATATCGCCTCGAGTAGGGAATCGTCATGGGGAGATCCTCCACAGGCTCTGGAGCCAGGGCTGGAAAATATGTATAAACCCCTAGTTGCAAGGAAAATATAGTGATATGTGATCAACAGTATGAATAGATGTAGAAAGTGAAAAGTAGAAAGCATAGCATGAACAAATATAGAAAGTGCAAAGTAGAAAGCATACAGCTTGAACAAATATAGAAAATGCAAAGCAGAAAGCACAGTTGTTGAACAAATATAAAGTAGAAAATGCAAAGTTGAAAATGTAAAGTGCAAAAGGGAAACTGAAATGCATACCTCCCAGGTTTGCCAGTAGCCTCTGATCCGCTCTCCTCTCAGGCAGGAGGTAGAGCTCATATAGCCATATAGGGTAGCGAGTCCTACTCTGCCCCAGTCATAGAAGCGTACTCGGGGAAGGGTCACTAGGGCGCTTAACAGATATAAACCCACGGTATTTCACCTGTTTGAAAACAAGGTGGTATTGAAGACAAACATCAAGAAGCCCCGGGCATATTGCTCTATCTCCTCCAGCATCTCGAGCTCATTCCCTCTAAATTGCTCAGCGAACCAGCTGTATCTCACCATAGTTGGCTGGTATAAAGGTGCGCGCACTCCTAATATGTCGATGCAAGCAGCATCCCACTCCCCCATGTCGGTGTCAAAAGGGATCAAATTGCCCCCTACTCCTAAGCCTATGATCATGGTAAAGTCGTAAGGAGTCATCGTTATCTCCCCGGCTATGGAGAAGTGGAAGGAGTTGGCGGTGTCCCACTACCTCTCCACTAGTGCTCTCAGAAGAGGACGGCTCACAATGACTTGTGTCAAGCTAGAGCAGAAAAGGCCAAAGCCAATCTCGTCGACAATATCACGGACTCCAGCAGGGAGCTCGTCATTCCAATCCCTCCCTATTATCGCTTCATACCGCCTATAGGCACAAGAGTCTCTCTATGGCAAAGAACAGATGAAATAGATCAGGCAGTGATAAAAGTATAATCAGATGAAAGGCAGTGCAAGAAATGTAGTCAAAGTAAAGGCAGGAATGCATGAAAACAGAATTCATACCTTAGTAGTGCTCAATGAAAGGTGAGAGGCCGGCTCCCTCGGTAGGAGGTCCTCTAGTACACCGTGAGCAAAGTCACTGAAGCGCCTAATGCCTCCGGGCGGCAATATGTGCGTGTAAGGATGATATCTCGCTGGATCGAAAGGCCACACCCTCAATGGTAACGACACTGGCTCAAACTCAGGATCAAACTCAACCTCAAGGTCGGCCTCAATGCCCTCAGCTGCCTCGCCAGTGTCGGCAACTACCGGCTTCTCTACCTTAGTAATAGGGGGAAACACGGGGGGAACCTCTGGAGGAGCTCCGTCGTGAGGAATATCGTCTGCCATCTGAAGAATGGGTGAAAAGTAGGTGAAAAGTAAAGAAAAATGGAGAAAAGAGGGTAAACTTGGAAAAGTCAACCTTAGGAGAGAGAAAATGGGAGAAAAAGTCAAAGCCCGGAAGAGTTCACGAAACCCGGGAGAAACTCGAGGAGAACAAGCCTAAAGTGATGAAAATCTAAGAAAAAGTGTCGAAATCAAAATTTGATTGGTTCAAAGTGAAGAGAACTAAGAGGGTTTTGCAGAAAGAAATGTGCATGGGGCATTGAAAAACATGTAATAAGTGCAAATCTAGAGAGGAAGAGCACCTAGAGAGAGAGTGAGAGAGTTTTCGGAAGTGTGGGTGTATGGAAATGAGGAGTCTTGATCTATACTTAAAGACCTGCGTGCGGAAAGACCAAAATGCACCAATCTGCCATCGATGGCCGACAGGCCACATTGTTGGCCAGCAGGGTATTTTGATGGCCAACAGCTAGGCGGCGCTCTCTCCATGTGGCCGGAAAGTGGCCGGTGGCCCTCCTCTATGTTCGGATGCTGTTTTGTGTCTTTGTTTCCCAAAAAGTGTAGGGAAGGTTTGCTATTGGGTCCAAATTGTTTCTAAGAGAGCTCATCTAATGCCCCCAAAAAGTGCAATAATACATCCCCGAACGTTTATAAATAACAGTATAAATCAGAGTAAATAATCCTTTCATTACATAGATTTGGTATTACAAAAGAGTTCATGTAAATAAATGCCCTATTGGCTTACACCTTTCCAAGCCATAACTTGGGTACAACGAAAGAGAGACTAGCGCATGCACATTTAGCCCTTCGCTTTACAAAAATATATAATTCAAGTAAAAAAGCTCTTGCTCCCAAAATGTCCCTCCAAGCTATTGCCTTGGTGGAGGTAAGTCACTAACACCTAAAAATGTTATTCCCAAATAGGGTGAGCCACAGCCCAGTAGGAATCATCTAACACAGTATATGAAATTGAACAAAGGTATAAGTACAAGGAGTGTATACAATGTCTATGATAAAATATCTATGAATTATTATTCTCATAAGACATCAAATCTCAAATCATAATCCGGTTTTCATTTCCAATTCATTTATTCGTCTCAATTCATGAGTCAATTTCATAATTTCTTTCACAATCCAAATGAAACTACAACTCAAAGGTTCAACAATCACATCATCAACATACAAACACTTCAAACTGTCTTTTCACAGATATTTTGTGTGTGGGAAACCATCAAACGGGACCCATGTAAACGTAGGCTATACAAGCACTACAATTGCCATTTTACAGATATTTCGTCTGCGAGATCAGCACCCATATATAATTTTGGGACTCTCACCCAGGACACTCCGGCCAACTTAATTATAATGGAGTCCATCTCCTTTCTCCTCCCAAACAATGGAGTTCATCCCCTTTCTCCTCCTAAATAATGGAGTTCATCCCCTTTCTCCTCCTAAACAATCATTCATACATATGCAATGTATTTAAACACATAATCATATATGGAGCACATCCCCTTTTCACTCCCAAATAATCATACATATGCAATGTATAAAAACATAGTCATATTCAATGACAACCAACCATGGACTAGTTTTAGTTCACCTAATCCACATGCAATTTCTACAACAAGCAAAGTTATCCTCCACCGATAGCTCAATACAATATTTCTAAACAGATACACAATCTCATGACAGATAAATTATTCAAAAATTCCAAATAATAAGATAATGCGTAACAAATTTCACCATTCATACCAACACCCTTCTGATCTCACATTTTCAATGTCAACTTCAATTATTTATACAAAATAATAGTTTGATCCAATTAGGGAAAACTCGCTCCTTTTTTCCCAAACATTAACCAAGTGCTAAAATCATCAAATTAGACACAACACAACATCATTTTCAAACCCCTCAATCATTTATTTCACCTTCACCCAAAACCCCTCTTTCCATTTTATACCCACACCCTAGGTTTTGCCTAAAACATCCTCAAATCACACCATTGTTACACAAATGACAAATAACTAAGTTAAAGGTCATATGAATGTGTAGAAAGATCCCTACCTCAAGTTAGAAGAACAAAGGAATGAGGACCAAGCTTCAATGACGCCAAAATCGAAATCTAATCGAATCAAAACGGAGCTCCCAAGGTGATCTACCTTTTTCTCAAAGGCGCTAGGGTGAAAAGATCAATGGATCTAGATGAAATCTAAGAGAGAATGTGAGCTTTAGAGAGAGAATGTGTAGATCTAGGTTTTTGGAAACTTTGAGAGAGAGAGGGAAGTGAAAAAGTGATTCAAGATGACATTTTCACGGACTATTATACACGTAATCTGCTCGAGCGTGGAAAGTGACGCTCTAGCATCAGACACAAAGTTCCGCTCGAGCGTGAGAAATTATGCTTGAGTGTAGGATACACATTTCCAGAAGTTTTGTAGATGAAGGGCCGCGCTTGAGCGTAAGATTGGACGCTCAAGCGTCCAATGCACTCTTCCAATATTTACAGGTCTGCAAAAATACTGAGAGTTGACAAGTCTCGCTCGAGCGCAAGAATGGCCGCTTGAACGGAGGAGCAAAATTTGTGAAGCCGGCTCAAGCGCAAGAATGCCTACTCGAGCAGAAGAGCCAAAATCTGGGTATCATAGGTTTTAAAATACAAGCAACCAACCTGTTCCAAACACACAATTACAATCCAATAACTAAAATAAAATGGGAGACAAGGGAAACAGGATATGAATAACCAATCTAAACCATACCAATCCGAGTCCAGAATACAATAGACAACAGGTCAAAACCGGAATCGCTATAGCTCAAAACTATGTTTTGGTGCATGATGTCCCTCACTTGCCAACATGAACAAGGTGTATCCTTTTTGAGCATGTTGTAAAGTCTCCGAGAAGTAAATCGCAGGTTGTCATTGACTATTGTTTTTGCTCGTTCTGTCAAAATCGCATAGTTGTTCTCTTCTATTACATAGAATGTGCATTTTCACACATACATATGTTGCATGCGTGTCCTGCATCAATTACGATTCATGCATAGAACATGCTGTCAATTTTGCATAGAATGTGCCCTTATTTCATGCGTAGAATATGCTTTACTTTTATTTTTTGCATAGAACATGCTTTCAATTAACATCATGCGTAGGTTGTCTATCTTGCATGGAATATGCGTTGTCACTGTGTTGATTTATAATATTGTTCATTTTGTGCATCTATCGCACTTGTTCACTTTGCACGTCTATCGCACTCTCTCGCTTTGTGCATCTATCACATTTATTCATTTTGTGCATCTATCGCACACCTCTTTGTTTTATCTTGAGACGCGTGAAGCGCGAGCCCGAGCGGTTTCTCTTTTATCTCAGGATGCGTGACGCCCGGCCCTAGACGTATTTTATCTCAAGACATGTGAAACACGAGCCTGAGCGATTTTCTTACATCTCAAGATGCGTGAAGCGCAGCCCTGGGTGTGTTTTATCTCGGGACGCGTGAAGTGCGAGCCCAAGCAGTTTTCTTGTATCTTAGGACGCGTGAAGTGCAACCCTGGGTGTATTTTTATCTCGGAGCGCGAGAAGTGTGAGCCTGAGCAATTTCTCTTTTATCATAGGATGCATGAAGTGCGGCCCTGGGCATGTTTTATCTCAAGATGCGTGAAACGCGAGCTCGAGCAATTTTCTTGTATCTCAGGATACGTGAAGTGCAGCACTGTGCTTGTTATATTGCAGGACATGTGAAGCGCAAGCCCGAACAATTTTCTTGTATCTCAGGATGCGTGAGGCGCGGCCTTGAGCATTTTTTTTATCTCGGGACATGTGAAACGTGAGCCTGAGTAGTTTTTCTTATATCTCAAGACGCGTGAAGTGCGGCCCTAGACATGTTTTAACTCAGGACGTGTGAAGCACGAGACCAAGCAATTTTTCTTGTATCTCAGGATGCGTGAAGCACAGACTTAGGTGTGTTTTATCTCGGGATACGTGAAGTGCGAGCCAGAGCAGTTTTTCTTATTTCTCAGGATGTGTGAAACGTGACCTTGAGCGGTTTTTATCTCGAGGTACGTGAAACGCGACCTCGAGCGATTTTCATTCCTCTGTTTCTTAGGACGCATAAAGCACAACCTTGAGTGGCTTTTATCTCGGAACGCATGATACGCGAGCCCAAGCGGCTTTCCTCTATTTCTCAGGATGCGTGAAACGTAACCCTGAGTGGTTTTTTCTTTCCTCGTCCCGTGTCTTAGTGTGGTTAGAGTGTGTTTTGTTTCTTTTTGCATGGAACTTGTGTTGGTTTTAGCTTGAGGTTGCTCATTCATACGTTGTTATTTTATTCTTGCTTGTTGCATTTGTTATTGCTTATTGCATTATCTTACATGAGCATGAGTTTTCACAATAACCAGCTTCGCAAAGCATGTGAGTCCAGCTTTCAAAGTTGCATTGTGCATATCATTTGCATCTTGCGCCAGAACTACGCTAGTTTGATTCCTTGCAAAGGGATACGTAGGCAGGCTGCAGGCGCAACCATTTATTTCTGTCTTAATTGTTTGTCTAAGTCTTACGGCCTTGTCAAAATGGGTTGTCTTCAGGCTTTGACATTCACTCAGGTCATTTCATGACTCTGAGTTTTGTCAAAGAGGGGCAACTGTAGACACCCCATTTTTGACAGCCCTTACGACTTGGAAGTCATCGCTTGCACACCCAATGATGAGTCTATATGCTTGTCAAGTACTCGAAATCCTTAGCCGAATGCCATAACTTTGAGTCTTTCAAACCCTTGTACCCTTGTTGCCTTATTTTTGGACAAAACCCAGTGATTTTCAAGACTGCAACCCCAGGTGGTCTGTCGGCCACTACTTTCGGCTGTTAGCCATCACTCTTTGTTGCCGACCATTGATGTGGCTGGTCGGCCGGCCACCAATGTCTTTTGCAGATATTTTGTGACAATTGTGCCAACTATTTGCACAGATGCATGCATCTGCTCCCACTTGTATGGATGGATGTTTTTGATGGAATTGCATGGTTCTCTATATATAGAGGACTTCCCTTGTTGCCATGGGGTTAGAAAAATTTTAGAGAAAAATTTTGGCACTCTCTCCACAATTCTCTCTCTTGTGCTAATTTCTACACCTTTGCCTATACACTTTTAACCAAACCTCTTCATCTTTGAGTTGAGGTATCTTTGAGCCTTGTTTGAGCTCTTGAGGATGTGTTTGCCTTGGTTTTATTGCTTGGAATTGATTTCCTCTTCAAGAGGTACAAGGCTTTGCCTCTTTACTTGTTGTATTCACTCTTTTTCTTACTATTTTCCAACTGTTTTTGGGCTGTAAAAACTCTATAGTTTTGGACTGAAACTTGGGTTTTAAGGCTAATAAAGGTCGAGGAGTGGCTCACCATTATTTACACTTTGCTTTCAAGGCCTTTACCCTTGTGTTTCCCACCTTTGCATTATGTTTTTTTGAGCTTTTAAACATTGATTTTCAAAGTCTTTTCAGTGGCTAAAATCATGTTTAGAAGTCCAAAATTGGAGAGGTTAGCCTCCCCTCCTTGTGTTTTGCTTACTAGCCTAGCATGATCCATGTTTTAGCTTATTAATCTAGCTTTTTTTGTCTTAATTCCAGCATGTTTTGGGACTATTTTTAGACTATTTTAGGACTATCTTTAAGTGTTTGTTGCATTTGAGCTTTGTTTTGCATGCTTGTCATGTAATTGTCCTCATGAGTTTGGTATTTTAGGCCTTAGACACCATTTTATTTGAGTTGATTGCATTTATTTATGGTTTTCCATACTTGTGATCACTCTTAATCACCTCTGCAACCTCCCTCCTTTCTTGGCTTTTGTTTTGCTTTGAAAGTGGTTTCAAACTACTTGCTTGTTTAAGCATGAGATTGAGATGTCATGCTTAATGGTTTAATCCCTTTAGGGGTTCATTACCAACGGTATGATGTCTCTTTCATGCCTAAAACAACTCTTGGTTTGAGCCCTCTTTCCATTAGAGGACTTAAACTCACCTTTGGACTCAATTGACTAAAGAATGGATGGTAATCTAAAATGGATTAATGAAACTGAGGCTAAAAATGGAACAAGATAATAACTTGTTTGGGTTCGATTGAACGTTAAACGAACCCTTGAGTCTTGAGTCGTTTCATACTCATTAGTGATGAAAATAGTTCAAAATTCATTGTTAACTACTTCCCTTGATCTTTCATGATAGGGAGGTGGTTTTGAGAGTCTCATTTTGTTGCATTTAATGAACTTGCACACTTTGGTTCATAGGCCATCATGCAATAAAATTAAATAGATTGATGGTTTTTGAATCAAGTTTTGCTACTCCTTTGAGCTGTACAAATGATAAGGAGGAGTAAATTGTGCAAACAAACCTTTGAGAATACACTGTCTCTACTCTATTTACTCTCTGTTACAGCAAGGAAGTTCTGTCATCAGTGGCCGATAGGCCACTATTCATGGCCGGCAAGCCGTCATTAGTGGACGGCAGGCCCTCTGCCTGCCACCAATGAAATATCCAGCAGTATACTCCGCAGCAAAACAAAGTTAGTCTGAAGGTAGAAATTAATGCAAGTGTTCTACTGTGTAACAGAGGCACTCAGCAGTAGAAATAGTGGCTTTGGGGGTGGAAACCGCATTCGTGCATGAGCCCTCTATCGATCCTCAGGATCCGTGTTATAAGTACATTAGTGTTGTGCTTAACATAGTTAGTTTTGTACTTAACTAGTTAGAAAAGCTTTCGTGTTGTAATTATTTTAGTTAATTATCTAGAATAGTTAATTACTTTAGTTTTAACAATTAGTTAAGTAATTTAGCTATTTATTCATTTGGTTTTGTAATAGTTAATTAGTTAGCTAGTTAGTTCATTCAGACTCTCCTTCGTGAGAGCGCAATGTTGTAACAACGTGTTTGTCTTCCAATCCCATGTCTTTCTCTCTTTTACTTACTAGCTTATGATGGTTAGTTTAGGGACATCACATTTTGTTTAGCATTCCCATGCTTGCATCCACTCGTATTGCATGCACCGAGGCTCGGTTCATCATTCTAACTTTCATTGTTAGTTTAGTGCTTCTTTGAATACGTGCTTAGACCACATATTATCAAATTGCTTCATTTGCCACATTAGTCGCTGAGCCTATTTAGATTGCATTCGCATGTGTCACATTGGTCATATTGCATAGTTAGGATCATGCATTTTTTTCTAACTCATTTCTCTTTTTGGCTTTGAGTACTAGGTGACCTTTATTCGCTTTAGCATATCGCATGTGTGTAATTGTTGCCATGTTTAGCATGCTTTCCATGAGGCTAATTTCTAAGTGATAAACTGCTTGAATGCATGTGGATGAAGGCTTGTTGCTTGAATTGGAATAATTTGAGTAATGTTTATATGCGATCACTTTTTCAAGTGGTACATATTTCAAAACAATTTTTTAAAACAAACATGAATCAAGTGTTTCAATTTTTGCAAGTTAGTCTATACTTGTGTATGTGTGCATCACATAGTAATACTAGCCTAATAATCGGAACAAGAGCATATAATGTAGATAAGATTCATATCATGATTAGTAGAGGCCGATCTTTGATAGGCCGATCTTTGATCGGGCGAGAGGGGGTGCTCAATTCATGACCTTCCCCTCTTGTACCCAAGTTCCGAAGCTGAGACAACCTTGGTGATGACGAACACGTGGCCTTTAGCATGAGTCATGGGTTTTCTAAATTTCCCTAAACCAAAAATATTTAGGTGGCGACTCTGTATCTGGCAAAGCAGTCCATTTTTGACAATTTGATTCAAAATCGATTTTTCAAAAGATTTGCCAAATTGGGACTCTTTGGTGTTTATCTATTTCACATTGCACTTATGAGATCAGATTTAGAACCGCAGGAGTCCGATACTATAAGGGTTATTCGACTCCTGAGAGGGGGGGCGAAGAAGCTGGGCTACAGTGGTCAATGTGGACAACGTGGTAGATTGAGTTTGGCATTCCTTATTTTGAGCACAGTTCTATTCGATCATGGCGACCGTGGATCATCGCCTTACTCGGCCCACTTGGCTTGCATGTAGTCATTTGGTTAATTTTGCACAGTGCTTAGTTCGTTAGTGTGCTGTTATTGATTTTTGTGCTCCATCGATTATGAGCATAGGCTCTATTCGGCTTTGCTTCACCTCGACTGGTTAGCCATAGGCCCCTTGTTTGCTTTTGGTGCAAGTTACCTCATGTTTCTGGGTTAAACTTGGGCAAGCCAACTCGGTTGCTCCATCTGGGTCCAACTTACATTTTTCTTAGCTCGGTCGACCGAGCTACTCAATCTGGTTCATTATTCGGTAAGTGGAGCTCAACCCTTTTATTCGGTCGAAATCTGTTTTTGGTGTAGGGGTTTGGCATTGTTTCCTAGCTAAAACCCACTGTTAGTCTAGGCTTGTCCTTCCATTTAATGTATTCAACACGTGGCGTTGCTTCATATGCTCTCAGCCAAGCAAACTGTCACACCTTGTTGATTGAGGTGATGTGAAGAGGCACAACTGTTGTAACTGTTGTAATTTAATTATGAAGGTGTCATTTCACATACCTAGGGTTGGTTGCTTATAAATAAGGAGTCTTCCCTCCCAACTCTTCTTCTTCACTGTTTCAAATTTTTCGAAGCCTTTAGAGCTCCTGGCTGAAAATCTCAATTCTCCCAGATTTCTTTTCCCGATCGTGTTTCATTTTCGCCCTTCTTTTAAGCCTTTTCGTTCATTTTTAGTTTACTGATGTTGCACCATTGTGTCTGGTGAAACGCTTATGTCACTGTCGCTGTTGACTTTTCTTATTCCTTTTATCTAATACATACCCAAGGGTTAGGGTAGATGGGAAAGTTTAGGAGTCTTGTTGACACCCCAACCAAGCTACTCGTTTTCGTTACAAGTATCAAATCCCCAACAATGTTACGTTGGTGCTGGCAGCACCAAACATTATTCGGCTATCGACCGCAAACATTGTCCCTTTCCCATAGCATCCATTAAATATGGAGGAGTTCGATTTCCTTTAAACCCACTATGGCTAAAATTATTCCATTACTTCAAGCTTACTCAAATGCAAACATTGATGAACACTTTTAGGGTTGTAGGTGGCTTCGTAGATTTGAACCGTTTGCTTAGCATTAGCTTAGGCGTCTGGGACATACTCCATTGCTATAGTTTTTTGCACAATACCAATGGCACTTTTTATCTTTGATCTCGGTCTTTCATACCCCAAATGGTGTTGGACCTTCCTGATTCAAACAAGCATTCTATAGACTTTTTTTATAATATGAGGAAATTTTGAGCACTCGGTCAGCACTGAAGATTGACCAACGTGGGTACCACAAGAGGAATTATCTATGTGGATTTCTTATCTTTTATAGGCTTTGCACAAACGAAGAGGCGACCGAACAGAAAGCATCTAGGTGAACTTAAGACAACCTTTGAATACAAAAATTGGTTGGCCACTAAGTTACTCGGCTACATAGCAACTTACAAGCACAAGATCACCAAAAAATTTAGAGTCACTAACTACTTAAGTCACTAGAGAAGTCAGCTAAAGGGCAAGCTTGTAAAACTACTGCTACATCTTTGTCTGCTGTTGTCAGGTTAGTCAATGGTACCACAAGTGAGGGGCTTCATCCAGACAATCTTGAAGATATGGCATGCCGAATGTTGGACTTATCGGCTTTTGCATATAGGACTAATCCCATCCCAAAAGTGGCCACTGCAATTGTTCGGCCGACCGAACAAGGTATTTTGGTTCTTGTGCAATCTAAACAAATTGTTTGCCAAGTCCACCCTCCACCTCCTCTTACTTCCACCCAAATTGATGCACAGAGGAATACCAAGAGAAAGAGGAATAAAGGCAAGGAAGTCGCTGGAAGCTCTGAGGAGCAGACTTCTATCTTGGAATGGCATCCACCCTTGGAGCACGGTGGTCGGTCAATCACTGTTGCTGATAGCGTGATAAGTTCGCATGATTTAGCTTTTGATTTGTCTAAGGCCTTACTTTTGCCATTGGATATGGTAGAGCACAATGTTAGCAATGAAGCCTTGATCAAAGGGTCTCTTCAAATGATGGTCGCAGTAAGTTCCTTTTTCTTGTACATTGGTTGCCTTTTATTTTTCTAGCATGTTTTTAAGAGTTTTCTCTTGGTCTTTTGTAGTGCATGCAATGGTATCATGCTCTAAAGACGCATCGTATTGAGCAAGAGGCCAATTTTGAACAAACAATGAAAGTTCTGTCTGAGGCTGACCTAGCACTAATATTGGTCAAGGCTGACTAGTAGAGGGCCGAAGAGGATGGTGCAGCTGCTAAGGCGAGCCAAAAAGGCTGCAAGGTGGCTCTAAATACCAAGAAAGAAGCCGAAGCCTTGGCCTTGGAGGCTAAAAAGAGGAAGGTTGAAGTTGAGGCCGAGTTAGAATCAATGAAGGCTAGTCAAGCCAAGCTAATTGAAGATGCTGGGCATAAGGGTTGGGATGATGTCTGGGCGGCCTGAATCTCATTAGCGTTCACTTATGACTAGATCACGTTAATGACCCAAGGTTTCTTAACCTAAGGTGCCAAGCGGCGGCAGTGGCGCCCCAGCTTGGGCCCAATCTAGCTTGACCTGCTTTACTCTTGTTCTTTCTTTGTCAACTAGATCTCTCACATATCCTTGCCTAACAAGATCTTCCAGATGTTGCTTTAGGGATCGACATCCCTCTGTTATATGCCTATTCTCTCAATGGTATGCATATGACTTCGATTGAAACCTTTCCATATATTCCCCAAGGATCTGTTGACGTGGTCTGAAGTAAGGTTGGTCCTTAATTCTTTCCAGGATCTTATAAATCGGGATCTTGAATGCAGTGCTAACTACGTGTATAGATTTCATCTTAACTCTCCATTTTCGCCTCCGTTCCTCCTCGGCAATTGGTTCTGTTGAGGTGAATTATTTCTCTTCTCATGCTTAGATGAACTGCCTCACTTAGGTTTATCCTCTTCCACCTTTGCATACTTCTCAATCCTTGCTATTAGATCCTTCATTGATTTTGGGAAAGTCTTTGCCAAGGATTGCCGAAGTGGGCAATCGATCTCCAAGCTGTTCTTGAATAAGATAATGGTGAGCTCCTGGTTACCCCCCGGGATCCATTTGTAAACCTCGTAGTATCTTTCGACATAAGCCCTCAGGCTTTCGCCATCGTTTATCTTCAAAGCGAGCAAGGAGTCAACCCTTACTGGCTGTATAATGTTGGTAATAAATTGGGCAACAAACATCTCAACCAAACCATCCCAGCTCTTCACCAATCTCTTTGGTAGCTTCAAAAATCAATCTGAGGTTATGTCCTCCAATGTTGTTGGGAACACTTTACATGAGATCATGTCATTTCTATACCACAATGACATTGCACTAAGATAAAGCCCAATATAGATATTAAGGTCAGATTTACCATCACACGTATGGAACTTTGGTGTGGTAAATCTCTTTGGTGCTTTGAACACCTTAAACTCCACGGAGAATGGTGACCTCAGCATGTGGAGTGAGGTGACCTCGGCCGCATTCTTCTTCTTTTGAAAGAGGTTCTGTAGATCCTCCTTAGATCGCTTTGGTACTCTACTATTAACTGATTTTAACCCCTTCAACTTACTACTCCTCGTGTTGGGATTTGACCTCTTGGATTTGTTAAGATTCAACATCTTCTCAGGGTTTTGTTCATGCCTATTGACTTGCTTTGATCCTCTGATATGTGACTGTACTTCCCTTTAGGATTCACCTTTGCCGATTCATACTAATCATCGTGGTGAGCCCCTTGGCTACCTCTTATTAAGTCGTGCCGACACCTACCCCTTGTTCTGGGCACCAACATTGATTACCATGGTCACGGATGGTGGTATTGGGTGCAAAACCTGAGTCTGTACCACGAACTTTATCATGGTCTGTAATTCTGCTACTTTGTTGAACAAATCTTTTACCTCATCATCGTAACGTAAAGATTGGTCCTTCCAAACTTGGATATCACTCTCCTTGTAATACTCATGCTAGCCCTGATCTTGTGCTCTTCCATTATCCCTCCTCAGGTCATCATTTACCCTTAGATTTCGGCCGTTGCTGGCATTGTTTGCTTGTGGATCTCCCTCCTGATTTTCTCTACTATTCTAGTTAGCTCCTACGCTAAGATTGATGTGCTCTTCATTCTCACTAAACATGTCGTCCCCAACATGTTGATTCAGACCATTATGTGCAACGTTGGCCATTTATGCCAACTAAGTTCCCACAAACAGTGCCAAATTGTGGGTGTTGAAATCTAACCTCAAAACCAATCGAATCTCGTTGCCGAGATTCAGGGATCAAAGTTGAAGATCACACAACAGGATAGAGAAACCCAACACTTACACACAAGAAGACAACAAACACCGGTGGCTCATCCACCCGGGGGCACTCCGACGATCAAGTTAGTCAACTTATCTCTCAAAAATAACAACTCAATCACATAACTCACAAAGTAAAATGTACCTTAGACCAACGTGGTGCTTATCTTTTATAATCATTAATGCCCACTTTTCCCTAGAAGTCTACTTCATAGGATTGTATCCGTTACAACAATATCACTTATCTAGGACTCTTGTCCCTTATCTGAATATCTTGGACTCTGATATGATCGTATCATATCTCGATAATCCAAGACCACTCACGTTGTGCGGACTGGTTTCCACAATAGAGTAAGATAAGACTTCGTAGATAAACCTTGGTGCACCGATGAGTGAAGGCCTGCACAAGGAACAAATGGTTAGGCTGCTCGATCTAGGGTTGGTCGGAAACCCCTCCGATAGTCGAGTTAATACCAGAGTTTGATAGAGAGAAGACGAGTGTGTATAGAGTGTCTAGAGATCGATCCTTTGTAAAGGGAGGTATGGTTACCTTTTATTAAGAAGGCTTAGCTTGTTCATCAAGTTTCTCTCTCTGTCAACTGGCACTTATTTGTTATGCTAGGTTACTCCTCATTGGAGGAGAGCAAAGACTCTGTTGAGCGGTTCCGTCATTCGTGGGCACCACAAGCCTTTTACTCACATGATGTTGGTTGATCCGTTAGAGCTCAAGTGTCTTGGAGTAGGAGTCTTGGAGCCCAAGTTATGGACTAACCCACTTCAGAGTGCGAATGGGTGCTAGGAATATGCCTATGGCCTTCCGTACTTCAGAGTGGGAAATGGGTAAGACTGAACCCCTAGCTTGGCCCATCTTAGAGTGAGAGAGAGGGCCCACTTTGGAGTGGGGACATTCGTTTAGCCCAACTAAGTTCCATACAAATAGGCTTGAATAGTTGTGCCCCCTTCATTTTCCCTCCTAGCTTGCACTAAAATTTATTGAGTGGAAGCCATTATTATATCTCGGCCCAATTTGTTCAAAGTGTACTCTGGCCTTCTTACTTATGGACGGTTCTCGGCCTTCAAATTTATAATAATAATAATATATATTTTTTTTTATAAACATCTCAACCCACTTGCTTTGCAGCATGGTGCTTGCTTGGTCCCTCGGGGTTGGCTTGTAATTGCAATGTTTGTTGATGTACATGCTTGGCCGTGAGCAAATTAAGCGGGCCCCATATCCACTGAGCCTTTTTCTTTACTATTTCTTCACTTGCTCTGCCTTTGTATGTGATCTTCAATTTATTTAAACAATAATCTTTGAGTTCTTGCTGGGCCCATTACTCTTGATTTTCGAATGCCTTTTTTTTTTTGGCTCGGTCCCACAGTTGGGTTTTCAACTCCTCTGAAATATATGCTTCTTCGGCCCACTTAAATAAGTTGTCCGGGTCATTTGACTTGGTGTAATGCTTGCGCCGTTTCTTGCTGTGCATTTCTTCCAATTTGAAAATTGCAGGAGCTCGGTCCTTCACAGATTCACAGTGTAGTTCGGCTCTGACCTTACATGTACTGTCTTCTGCCAGACAAACATGTGGTTGTCTTAGGCTGGCCCATGTACTGGTTGTTTTTATACTTTCTCTCACTAAAACTTCAAATTTTGTTGACCCAACAGCTCTTCTTCTTCTCTCAATCATTTGATTTTCAGCTTCTCATTCCAGCAACTCCATTTCTACCGGAGCAAGTTTTGAAGACCTATCTTCTCTGACCTTGCTGTCAACCGGTTTGGCTAGTTGTCATTGTCTTCTCACTACTTACGGCAAGCTTGGCTCGTTGTCGTCGCCACTATCATGTGAGTTCTTTTCGATCGGGAACTCCACCTCTAATTAGTATTTCAGTGTCCCATATTTTGAGCTCTGCCATTACTTTATGCACCTTGCATCCAGCGACCGAAGTCGTACCCATTTCTGGTGTTTCGCTACCAACATCTTGACTGATGAGTCATTTTTCTAACTTCGTTTTCTGACTCCGATGAGATTTCAATCGATTTCAAGCACTATGCTCTCTTCCATGTTGGTAAGTCTTTGCACTTACATTTCTATTTTTGATTCGTGAGATAGTGAACCCCTTTTGGTTGTCCGAACATATATATATATATATGTTTTATATGTCACTGTAGTGGGTTTGCTCATCCATCTTCAATTGATTTTGATACTCGCTCCTATAAATCTGCTTTCAGTGCTTATTGATTTTTTCAAAATGGCTAAAAACCTTCTTCACCTACTGGCAAATTCTCATTTCTTGGTATGAACTTTGATTTAGACAAATGTGATTCTGATGCTACTTTAATAACTCTCTTTGTTAGCAGGTCGGTCTTGTTATTATGGGTTTTGCGGTCAATCATTGCTTAGTGGATGTCATTGCTTCATAGTTGGTGGCACTGGTTTGGTATTGTAAGTTCACCAAATTTGTTTTACCTAACAACTTAATTCCTTGTGGTAATTTTACTATTGGACATGCCCCCATGCTGTTCGGTTGGTCCTTCTCTTGTTTCGAACCCTTGATTCTGTCAAATGGGTAAGTTTAGGAGTATAGTGAACACACCATCCAAACTAGTTCTCTTCCGCGAGAAGTACCATATTCCCAAAGACGTCACACTGGTGTCAGGGGGGTTAAACACACTTCGGTCACCGATCGACAAGACTGTGCCTTTTCCTGTAGGAGCCATTATAAAAGGGGGAGTTCGGTTCCCCTTGGACCCTTTATGGCTTAAGTTTTTTCATTACTTCAAACTCCACCCCATGGAGATATCCATGAATGCTTTTAGGATTATAGGTGGCTTCGTAGCCCTTAACAAATTGCTTGGCCTTAACTTAGGAGTATGGACATACTCTATTGTTACAACTTCTCCTATCACCCAAGTGGCACTTATTACCTTAGAGTTTGGTCTGATGTACCCCAAATGATCTTAGACCTTCCTGATGCCAATAAACATTCGAAAGATTTCTTCATGGCAGGAGGGAACTTCAAGTATTCGGTCGACGTAGAGGACCGACTAACGCAAATATCTCATGAAGGGGTTGGTCCAAGTTAGCTTTTGTCCTTAATGCTTTACTTCCATACTTTTGATGTTGACTCTTACTTTTGTTGTATGGCTTTGATAGGTGTTTCTCGAACGAAGAGGAGGATAAACAAAAAGCATCCGGCCGACCTTAAGACTACCTTCTCATTCCCAGACCAAGCTGTGACAAAGTTGCTTAGTTACATGGCCACTTACAAGCACAAGCTTAACGAGAGGAGGGTTCGTGTGATTGACTACTTTAGGAAGTCCCCAAAGAGGTTGTCCGAGCAATAAGCTTGTGACAACACCGGAGCTTCTACTTCTACCATTGTTCTGTCATTAAGTGGAACTACGAGTGAGAGCCTTCTTGTTGAAGACCAAGAAGGCATGACTCGTCAAAAGCTTGACCTTGTAGCTTTTGCTTACGGTACAGATCCTGTTCCTAAAGTGGCTACTGTGACCGTTCGGTTGGCCGAACAAAGAGTCTTGGTTCCAAAACAGTCCATACAGATTTCCACAGAGGTTCTTTCTCCTATTCAACCTACTACCATCCATACTGAAGAACTGAGGGGTTCCAAGAGAAAGAGGAGTAAAGGAAAGGATGTTGTTGAGGGATCTGAAGAGTAGACTTTGGCTAAGGAGTGGCTGCTGCCTTTGGAGTATAAAAGTTGGCCTATCATTACGGCTGACAGCGTGACAGTTTCTCGTGAGTTGGCGTTCAATCTGTCCAAGGCATTACTTTTATCCTTGGACATGGTTAAGTGTAATGCGGATTATGAATCTCTAATCAAAGGATCTATTCAAATGGTGACCATAATAAGTGTTCTTTTCTTGATTTGATTGCTTTCCTTTCCTTTTTCAATGAACTTCTCTAAGTGTTTTATCTTGGTCCTTGACAGTTAGCCCAACGACTTCATGTTCTGGAGTGGCGTTGCCTGGAGCAAGTAACAGACTTCAACCGAACTACGAAGGTTCTAGTTGACGACGACCTTGCTCTGAAGTTAGCCGAAGCCGATCGGATAAGGGCTGAAGAGGAGGCTGCCACTACTAAGGCGATGGCTATTGCTAGGGAGAAGACATTGTTAGAGGCTGAGAAAACTGCTATGATGGCTCTAGTTGCCAAAAAAGAGGTCAAACAGAGAAAAGCTGAAGTGAAGGCCAAGCTGGAGGCTGGCCAACCAGAAGTGCTGGGATGAGGCTGAGGCTGATTATGCCCAACAAGTGCTGGAGCTGAGGGATGACTCATTTGTCAAGGGTTGGACAGAGGCCTTTCGTGTTATTGGAACCGAGAAGACTTCTGCTCTCTTCAAGGATATCCCTGTTCCATCTAAGACTACTACTGCAAAGGTTGCTATGGCAAAAGAGACGTTAGTGGCTAAGACTTCAGAGGCCACTCTTTCTGTTTCCCCCCTTTGTCTACAGAGTCCTATTTTTGAATGAGCAAGAGCAGCCTTATGATAAGGCTTAGTAGCCCTTTACTTTTTTCTTTTTCTTTTTCTTTTTTCTTTTTTTTTTTACTTTTTTTTTTTTTTTTTGTATTTTGTCACATTATTTCTACAAGTGTTGGAGTTCGACTAGTTAGGCATCTTTATTTTGTAAGGTCGAGCTCCTCTTTTTGTAATGGACGCTTTATAGTAATGCCATGTGTAGACACCCCATTTTTGATTGTCCTCAAGACTTGGACGTCACTGATTGAACACTCAATGATCACCCTTGTTAGTGTTCGTTTTGAGTTCCCGGAGGCTTCGGTTGCGCGCCTTGCCTTAGGATCTCTTAACTCGTTCGTTTAGTGTTTGGTTTTGCACCAAACACTTGTGTTTTTGCCTTGGAAGGTAGGGAATGGTTTGTTGGTCATCCCCACACTCCACCAGCCCTCCCTTTACATCACCGGCCTTTCCTTGTTGCCACCGGCCATTGTTGCTTGTTATCAATGGCCGGTCGGCACTCTCTATGGCTGGCCGGCACTTTATTTAGCCGGTGACCTATTTTTCCGGCCGGTGACCCTTCTGCACCCCTTCAGGCTTGGTGCATACCAGCTGTGCCAGCTGGAATACACCAACACCACTCCCCATGCACAAGGATGGCTGCTTTGAGCCTTTGACCCCTTTTTCCTTCTAGAAGGGTGACCTCTTTGGCCAAGCTTCTTGGGGAAGCTTGGCCAGCTGTCTTAGCTTCTTCTAGAAGCCTTGACTCCTTTGCACCCTTTGCCCATTTTCATTTAGCTTCTTTGAGAAGCTTCAAGCTCCTTTTTTGTCTATATAAGCCCCTCTTCTTCTCCATTCATAAGGGTTAGAAGTTTTGAACAAAAAACCAGAGAATATATGCATACACATCTGATATATACTCTCTCTCTATATATATATATTCCCCTCTCTCTCATCCTTTGTGTGTGTTTTGTGGCCTAAAAGTGCAATTTTGCCTTAGTTTTGCACTAACACACACACTACCACACCTTACTTCGACCTTGAGGGACTTAGAGGGTCTTTTCTTGAGTTTTTGGACTTGTTTTGATCAAAAGAGAGTGGCTGGACTTGCTGTTCTTGAGGTGTTATTCAAGGCTAACTACTTTGCTTTAGTTTCCCCAATTTTGCAACAGTTTTTTACCTGTCTTGCATGATGATTTGAGCTTTGTGTATAACTAGAAAAAGTCTTATATTTGCATGCTTTAAATACTTCATTAATGTCATTTTTTGGTTTGGGGTCGAACTCACCCTCTTAGGCCTTATGTGGCCCTTTTGGTGCTTCTATTGTTAGGCTTCATTTGCTTGAGTCTTTTGTTCTTTTCACCACTGAAATCCAGTGGATTTTTAGTGGTAAAGAAAAGGGTTTGAGGTCTTGTATAGGGGAGGGACACCCCTCTCCCCTTTGTCCCTCTTTTATCCTTGTTTTGGCTTAAAGAGCAACGTGCATGCTTGGTTTGTTTTTGGCTCCATATCAGATGTTTTTGGTGCTATTTAGGTCACATGTTGTCTTTGTTTTTGGTCAGATTTGTGGCCTTTTGCATGCTTAATATACTTGCTTTGTATTCCCTTGTGTGTGCCTAGAAGTGCACCATGACTTTTGGCTACCATGCTCTCATATCTTGGCTTTACTTTGTGAAGTTTTTGGCTATATTTTATCATGCTTAAGGTCTGTTGGCCACTGATTTGGTCTTGTTTAGCATGTTTGGTATAGTTGCTTCACATTTTGGCTTGTGAGCTTTGAATGTGTGAATCATAAACATGCATTGGTTAGGCTATTTCAATGATTTGGAATCATTTAATATGTTATTTCAGTCCCTATACCATGCTTACATGTCTCCATTTATCATCTTATTCAGGCCTTGAAGAGTTGGCCTTTCATGGCTAGGAATAGGTCATTGTGCATAGCCCTATGTTTGAGGCTTTGGGGCTGCCATATCAGGGGTATTTGGGGCTTATTTTGCATGTTAAAATTCTGTTTTGAGTTGTATGGTTCATGCCATGTTTGTTTGGGGTAGTGGTAGTAGAATGCCCCTTTGTTATACCTTAGCTTTGGGCCTCTTTGACTTGCATGTTTGTTGTGCATTTTGTCCATCATTTGGGATGCTTTTGGCCACTGTTTTGGGGTGGGCTGAGGTCTACCCCTTCATGGTTTAAGTCCACCATTGCTTACTTGTCACATGTTTGTTGCATGTTTGATTCATGATGTGTTGTCACATGCTAGTTCTTTTGCATACTTGCCATGACATGTTGTATTGCATTTGGCATGCCTTGCATCTTAATCTCATGTTGCATCTTTGAGCCATGTTTGCATGACATGCATTGCATTGCTTGGTTTGGGGTGTCAAGCCAAGTGTAAGGATTGAGAAGTGTTCATACTCTAAGTGATGTAACACGTCTCAACTCTCGGTCACCGAGGCCCTTGACTTTGACATGATAGAGTCTTGGTATTCATTTGTGTGTTGCATGCATTTTTCATCGAATTGCAACCTTGGCCTCTTAGGCCATCATGCATCAAAATGCACAATTGATGGCCTGAGGATCGAGGGCCACACTCCCTTGAGTCCATTACATGATAGGGAGTGTGTCCGGGCATACATTTGCCTGAAAATTCCATGCCATACACTGCTTGCCCTCATCATTGTCAATTGCGTGTTCTCAGAGGAAGTTTTGGCCGATCGACTAAATATAGTGCCGGCCGGCCATCAATTTTTGGCCGATAGACAAAAAGGTGGCCGGTGATCATTCCCTTTAGCCGGTGGTGTTTCTACTTGGTCGGTGATGCTCCCCAGTGTCCAGAGAAGCATTCTTGGGACTTTTGCAAGTTTTCAGGGGGCAAGGCAGTGTAAACAGAGGCAACAGTGCCATGGCAATAGATTTCCGAGCGAGGCCAATCCGAGCATGCGTGCATCCCTCTTCCCGAGGCCTTTTACTGCTTTCCTTAGCTTAGATAATTTGTTAATTAATTAAGTGGTCTGTAATCATTAATTAGCTTGTAGGTTAATTAATTTGTATATTCTTTTGGTCCCTCCGAGCGAGGGTAAATTTGTAATAAGTGTGGGTGAGTGTGTGCATGTCTTCCAACCCCCACTTCTTTCTCCCTTTTACTTACCTGCTTTCAATGGTTAGTACTAGGGCATATTTATTTTAGCATCCTCATGCTATGCATGCATGCATCATTCATCTGTACTGCATGCACCGGGCTCGGCGCATCATACTAACTGCATTGTACTTCAATTCCAAGTTAAATGCGTGTTATTTGTAGCATTTCACATGTCATTGTAGATTAGCCGAGCCTATTCTAGTGACATTCTATATGTGATGCATTAGCCATTTTTAACATGAACTAGGATCATGCATGATTACTAACTAGTTTCTGTTTTGGCACGGAGTACTAGGTGAGCTTTTATGCTTTAGCATACCGCATGCGTGTGAGTGTTGCCATAATTGCGTGATTACCATGAGGCTAGCTGTTTATGTGATATAACTGCTTGAATGCCTGTAGATGGAGGTTGAATTACCTAAATTGGAATGATGCATTAAAACTGCGAGTTTTAAGCCCACTTGAGGGTGGCAAAAATCTGCATTTTCTGCCTACTTGCGAGTAGCAAACCACTTTCAAAGCAAACCTAAAATGTTTTATTCCAATTTGGGCAATTCAGTCTATACTTGGTTGCTGTAACATAGTAAATCTAGGCTAAATAACCGGAATAAGAACACATAAACATTTTCAAAATTGGATATCACGGTTAGTAGAGGCCGATCTTCGGATCGGGCGAGAGGGGGTGCTCATAGCTGAGCTTCCCCAATCGTACCCAAGTTCCCGAGCCGAGGCAACTTTGGTGATGACGGACACGTGGCCTTTGGCACCGAGTCAGGGTTTCCTAAATTTTCCAAAATAAAATATTTAGGTGGCGACTCTGTATCTAGCAAAGCAGTCCATGTTTGGCACTTCTTTTCTAAAAATCTGTTTTTCTCAAAACGATTTGCCAGATTTGGACTCTTTGGTTTAGATTAAGAACCGTGACAACTTGAGTCCGAATCAGTAGACCCAAGAAACGAAGCGAGCGGGACTCATTCCTCCCGGACGTCAGCCTCCCGGGCGTTCGGGGACGTCTAGCTTCGCAACTCATTGGGAAATTAGAGAGCTTGACTCGAACTCGTGATATCCTGTTTTGATTACATTTATGTGTTTCTTTGCATTGCATGTGCATTGGTGCGCCTAGGACACCGTGTTGGCCGTCTGCTATTCCTAAGCGGTCTGCCGGAGGCATGACTTTGTCAAAGCATGCCATAAGGCTGACCGGTTGCGGGCTCTGCCAGTATGGGAACACAAACCCCGGTTTTACCGAGGCACCCTTTTCGACCATTCGACCTAGTGCATATTCAGAATCCATAGTGACCATTCCAAATTAGGACAGGTTGCTCACCCGATTTTAGGTTGTTTGAAACCGCTGCATGCATAGTGAAACCCTAGCTCCTGACGAAATAGGACAGGGAAACCCTACCCCAGCATAGGGGTGTATTGGCTCTCATTTACTTGCTATGTGTTTTTAGAATGTATCTCTACAGGGACACGCGTACTGGCCTGTGAGTTTGAGTATCAGGCACGCGGGCATCAGTGTTTTTTGGGAATCAGTTATCTGTGGCTATCAGATTCAAACTCAGGGGCAACGATTCAGAAACAGTGATCAGTGTTTGAGGAACGATGTGTTCAGCTTATTGGCAGCATATTATGATACCCAACCGTGTGTTGTATGTTTATTTTACGCCGTTACGCTGTCCGATTGTCTGTTTATTTATACGCTTTATTTATCTTTTTTCTAGGTAGTTGAGCACAATTGCTTCCGACCCAGCAGATATTCCCCAAGCACTCTGGACTAGAGGTCGTCGACTCCATCGATCTGAGGATCTGGTAGACGGACAACCAGTGTACCACTCTATACCCCCGGTTACTAGACGGAGGACCGTTAGGCAGAGGGCATCGATCTGTGATCGATTCCAGAGGGCCTTATCTACCCCACCTGAGTTCAGTAGAGATCAGGGTCCTGTTTCACCTACAGAGAGGGAATATATACCGGTAATTCAACCAGAGCAGAATAGTATGGCTAGCTTAGAGGAGATGGTGCGCCAGCTCCAAGAGAGCATGAAAATGATGCAGCAGGATGCTGTCCGACAGGCAGAGTTTGCCAAGCAGCAGGCCACAGTTATGAATGAACAAGCGGAGTTGATTGTGAGGTTACAGCAGCAAACCGGAGCCTCTGCTTCGCAGCAAGTTCCTCCCCCACCAGGAGTTCCAACCCTCGGGGAGACAGCCAATGTTCAAAATGATACAGAACTTCCCACAGGACCACCTCCACCCCCGATCCTACCCCAAATCCAACCCCAGTTATCAAAAACACCCACCAACCTACCGGACTCTCCCTTTGAGTTTAAGACTGATCCCACCGCACTAAAGTTGAGCAAGCTTGAAAAGCTGTTCAAGAGATCCCAGGGAGTCGAGACCATCCCCGACATTGAAGATGGCTATACCGACGCAGCTGTAACGCTGCCCGACAGATTTAAAATGCCCCATATTGATCGATTTGACGGGTCCGGGGACCCCATGGTGCACCTGAGATTGTTTTCAGATATCTTAAGGCCAATGGGCCTCAGTAGACTGCAAAAGATGTCTTTGTTCGGCCGGACCCTGTCAGGTGTAGCGGCCATATGGTATGCCAAATTAGAAGATGATGTCAAGAGAAACTGAGACGAGATGGCTGAGGCCTTCATTGCGCAGTACTCATACAATACACAAATCGATATTACAACCCGTGATCTCGAGACAACAAGGCAGGAACCTAAAGAGAGTTTCTCAGAATTCGTAACCAGATTGAGGGCCAAGGCTTCGATGATGACCTTAAGGCCTACAGACAAAGATCAGATCCGGATGATTGTGCGCAATCTTCAGCCGAAGTTGATGCAAAAGATGATTGTACTCCCTTTTCTTACTTTTTCTGACCTGCATGAAATGGGGGTGCAGATTGAGGATGCCTTGAAGCAAGGTTTAATTGATAATGACCGGGAGCAACCCCGAAGAACTTTCAACCGCAACACTAATGCGGGCCCGAGCGACACTACAACTACAAGAGCCTCTGAAGTGAGCATGGTCACGACCAACCCCCCTCCGAGAACCATGGCAGCTGCACCATTTTCCGGTGCGTCCGGCAGCAACCCACCAACAGCCAAATACCCACCCAAAAACACCAGAACCTTCGCTCCACTTTATATGCCCCTGTCCAAAGCTCTGGGGGTGCTAATCAGAAAAGGGCTCTTGAAGCCCCTAAAGCCGCGGCCCCTACCAAAAAGACTTCTCTCTACCCACAACCCAGCCAAGTATTGCGCATTTCACCAACAGCACGGTCATGACACCGATCTGTGCTTCCGATTACGTCACGAGATTCAAGATCTCATCGATAACGGGGTGATTCTGCGCCCGAGAAGCCCAATGTTACTACAAATCCTCTCCCCGCACATAACCAAGCTCCACCACCCAAAAGAATCAATTTCATCCATACTAGGGTCGTGCCCTACGATCCTAGCATCTATATCACACCTTCCCACCTGCCTAAGCCGGAGGTTTTCCTTCCCGATTGCACCGACTTGTGCATGATGGACGTCTCCATAACTCAACAAGCCCAAGCGGTGGATCATGAGGACAGAGAGAGGAGGTCCCAAAGGAGAAGAGGATAGTTGAGCCGGAGTCTGTGGAATCTGGGAGTTGTGTTGAGAAGACATATAGTCCGGGTGACTACATTTCATCAATAGACCAGGATGGGCCAGATGTGGAATTTCCAGCAGGAGGAGAGCTGTGTGTGATCCAAGGAGATAGTCTGGGACAGGGAACAGATGATTTAACAGCTGTGGAAGAGGACCTTGCCAATCTCTAGTTTTACAGTGACCAAGATTCAAGGGGCACGACAGTCAACTGGTTCGATTATGAGGAATCGGCAGAGGCTACTGGCTGGTTAGATGATCAACCGGATGTGGTGGAAGAGTTCCAACCAGAACAGGGCCCGGCAGTGGCAAGAATGTCAGTGACGGTCGGAAGGGTCGAAGAACAGAGTGCATCACTGGAGAGCGCCGGTGTCAAGAATTTCGCTCGGGATTGGGGCATTTCGAGTACGGAAATTATTGAACAGTCGGTTGTATTGACACACCCAGAACAGGAAAAATTCGAAGACTCTGAGAGAATCAGGAAGGCAAAGGCCCATGTGGGGACTGAAACTGCTGTGTGCACAGGAACTGAGAATGCTGCGAACATATAAGTGGAAGGTGCTGCGAGTACAAGAACAGTCATACCAGAGCTGGACAGATGTTTATCAGCTGTTGATGGAATGTGGTAGGAAAATGAGGACTTGTGTCTTGCCCACACAGATGAAGATTGGGAGAACAACCAACCCGATGACACCTGGTACCTTGGAGAGGTCGACCATATGACGCGGAGCGGGCGGTACTTCAAACCCCCGCACCTAGATCAACCAGAGACCTCGGGGAAGGATAGAGAGGCTGAGAAGCAAAAGGAGAAGCAACTTGAGGAGGAAGTTGTACTCAAACAGCTAAAAAAGATACAAGCAGACATCTCCATCTGAGGACTGCTCATGGCATCACAAGTGCATAGACAGGCTGTCTTATCAGCCATGGACAAAGCGAAGCTTTCAATAGAAACCACGCCAGAGCAGCTGGTGGGATTAGTCTTTCTGGGAGGAGCTATCCCGACGCTGACTTTTTCCGACAAGGAATTGCCACCCGAGGGGGCAAACCCTAACAAGCCACTCTACATTTCAATGTAGGGATAAATGGATACCGGTGGTTCTTGTTGATACTGGATCCGCCATCAACGTCTGCCCGGCAAGGACAGCGTATGCAATCGGTTTGAAAACCGCGGATTTTGTACCAACAGCCCAGGTCATCCGGGCGTATGACAATACAAGTAGAGAAGTGATGGGAACCGTAAAAGTTCAGACTAAAGTTGGGCCGGGACAGCACGAGATAGATTTTCATGTCCTAGAAGTCCCCGCAACTTTTAATATGCTTTTGGGGTGGCCGTGGCTGCATCAGGTGAAGGCGGTGTCATCCACTTTGCATCAAATGGTGAAATACCCCTATGGGAAGGGAGTAGCCATTGTTTTCGGGAATTCATCAATCCATCCACCACCGGAGTTATCCACGCCTGTTCTAGAAATCAAGCATGGCATGGAGGATGTGTTCATATCAGGTTTTATCCTAGCTGAGGCTTAGGTTGTATAGAACATCATGGCTGCTAACGAGGGGATATACGTCAGTGCCTAAGCAGTGTATCTCATGAACAAGCTCCAATACATCCCCGGGATGGAATTAGGAAAGAACGGCCGCAAGGGCATCGCAGCATTGGCCGAAGTGCCACACAACCCCCATACCTTCGGCTTGGGTTATCTGCCCACCAAGGAGGATTGGGTAAGAAAAGGAAAAGAGATGGCTGGGAGAGCCAAAGCGAAACATATGGGAAAACCTTTCGACTTAATGCACCGGCCCATTCAGGGTACCCTAAACGGACGCTTTGTCCGGGAGGGGGAAGACTTTCCATTTTGTGGTTTTCCGGAGCCGTGGCTGAATGCGGAGAGGAAGCGCGTACCAGGGTTCGAGATTTTCTTTGACCTACAGTTACCGGGGGATGATGTTGCTGTAGAGCAGATAAACCCGACAGTTAAGGCTGAACAGAGCAGGAAAGTGGAGTCTGAGGACACCGAACTTGAAATGGGGGTAGCACTGGCATGTCTACTCTCAGATCCTTCGATCGACCAGCTGTGCTTAGGGGATAACTTCTCGATGTCCATGATCGGGAATGAAACGGCTGCGGGCCTACCGTCAACTATTTTGGATGCATCTATCGCACCCTCCCTCACTTGGCAGTACGATGAGGGATTTTTGTCCAGCAGCACCGGGTCAGGTAGTGAGCCGGAATCTGATTCCACCGAGTCTTCTGAGTCAGAATCAGGTTCCAGCTCGACTGAGTCTGAGTCCGGTATTCTTGGGGGTGACAACCCGAATGCCACAGTCTTGTCCAGGTCGTCTTTTTCTTTCTCTTTTGAGTCTGTTATAACAGAAGAATCGGACGGTTTGGAAGTACATGATGAGAATGATATGAATGTGGTTTCCGAGTACTTTTCTGTGCCTTTGATTTATTGCTTAAATCAGGACTTTCAAAATTTTGATGAAAACGACGAGGACGAAATTCCTCCCGTTTTACAACGTTTAATTGAACAAGAGCAGGAAAGGTTTGTCGAACCTTTAGTTGATGAAATCATTACTGTGAATGTTGATACTGAGAAGGACCCGCGGCTGGTCCAGATCGGGTCCACGTTGTCTTCAGAGGAACGCGAGCGCTTAGTCGCTTTATTAAAAGATTTCAAAGATGTTTTCGCGTGGTCCTACGAAGACATGCCTGGAATCGATCCTGAGATTGTACAGCACCTGATCCCTCTTGACCCCGAGGCCCGACCTGTCAAACAGAAACTCAAGAGGATCCGCCCTGATTGGGCCGTTAAGATCAAGGAAGAGGTCACCAAGCAAATCGACGCGGGCTTCCTGCTGGTGTCCGAATACCCAACCTGGTTGGCCAACATTGTTCCAGTGCCGAAGAATGATGGCAAAATCTGGCTATGTGTAGACTTTAGGGATTTGAACAGAGCCAGTCCGAAGGGCGACTTTCCCTTGCCACACATTGATGAGTTGGTAGATTTCACAGCGGGGCATGCTTTGCTTTCGTTTATGGATGGCTTCTCAAGCTATAATCAGATAGTAATGGCACCCGAAGACCGGGAGAAGACTGCATTCATCACCCCGTGGGGTACATACTGCTACAGAGTAATGCCATTTGGGTTGAAGAATGCTGGAGCTACTTATCAACGGGCAGCGACCACAATATTGCACGATATGATCCACAAAGTGGTTGAAGTGTACGTGGACGACATGATTGTCAAGTCCAAAGAAAGAGAGGGTCACTACACCACCTTACAAAATTTTTTCCAAAGGATCAGAGAATTTCGGCTGCGGTTGAATCCTCAGAAGTGTACATTCGGTGTTACAACGGGAAAAATGCTAGGGTTTCTGATTACACAAAGGGGCATCGAAGTCGACCCTTCCAAAATCAAGGCCATCTTAGAAATGCCACCACTAATGACTGAAAATGAGGTGCGAGGCTTTCTAGGTAAAGTGCAATTCATAAGACGGTTTATCTCAAAACTAACCTTGACTTGTGAACCACTTTTTGGTCTCCTGAAGAAAGGAAAGAAATTCCAATGGGACGGTCGGTGCCAAGTAGCTTTTGAGCAGATCAAAGAATATTTACAGAACTCACCCGTGTTATCACCGCCAGTGTCGGGAAAATCGTTGATATTGTACCTGTCAGTAACCGAGACTACAATGGGCTGTATGCTCGCACAAGAGTCAGAGGGCAAAGTGGAAAGGGCCATCTACTATCTGAGCAAGAAGATGTTGGATTACGAGACCCGCTACACTCCGCTGGAGAAGGCTTATTTGGCCTTGGTATGGGATACCAGGAAGTTGCGGCACTACCTGTTAGCTCACTCTGTAATGTTGGTTTCACGACTCGATCCTATCAAATATCTTTTCGAGAAACCGGCACTTACGGGTAGGCTAGCTTGTTGGCTGCTGTTGCTTTCCGAATTTGATCTAAAGTATGTGACGCACAAGTCCGTAAAAGGGAGAGCGGTAGCGGAGTTCCTTGCCGACCACCCGGTTGAAGGGAATGAAGCAGTTGAGTACCTATTCCTAGATGAAGCCATTTTGCACGTCAAAGACGAAACTTGGACAATGTACTTTGACGGAGCGTCAAACCAAGACGTGCACGGATAGGATAGGGTGTCTTGATAGCGCCCGACAATTCCCGTATCCCTTTAGCATTCAAGCTCCGGTTCAAAGTCTCGAACAACGAGGCAGAATACGAGGCATGTATTGCCGGCTTAGAAGCAGCTCTAGAACTAGGGGCAAAACGGTTGGACGTTATTGGGGACTCGAACCTTGTTGTGTCTCAAGCAAAAGGAGATTGGAAGGTCAAAGAAGAAAAGATGATAATTTATCACCAGACCTTGGATTTGTTAATTCCTCGGTTTGAAAAGCTAAACTTCACTCATCTAGTAAGAGAGAACAACAGGTTCGCAGATTCACTAGCAACTTTATCTTCCATGATAGACATCCCGTCCGGAGTCTGGATGCGTCCAGTCATCATTGACTAGAAGTTTGTGCCAGCGTATGAGTCAATTTCTGCCATAGATGAGGTTCAGGACGAGAACCCCTGGTATTACGACATTTGAAATTTCTTGGAGAATGAGACGTATCGACCAGGGGCAAATGCCAAAGATAAAAGGGCAATTAGAAGAATGGCTGTTCAGTTCATCATCTGCGGGGGTAAGCTATACAAGAGAGGTCATCTAGGAATGCATAAGCTGTGTGTAGAAGCTGAGGAGTCAAAGCGCCTGATGGAGGCCATCTATGGAGGAGAATGTGGTGCACATATGAATGGAGTCATGCTAGCGCGGAAGATCCTCAGACAGGGTTACTATTGGTCCACCATGGAGGAGGATTGTATTGGCTTTGTTCGACGATGCCACAAATGCCAGAACCATGCAAACCGCATGAATATCCCGCTGTCGAAGCTATATAACATGACTTCGCCATGGCCATTTTCAGTATGGAGAATTGATGTGATCGGGGCTGTTACTCCGAAGAGATCGAATGGGCATGAGTTCATCCTGGTTACGATAGATTACTTTACGAAGTGGGTCGAGGCCTAATCTTATGCAGTGTTAAAGGCTTCGCATGTTGCAAAGTTCATCAGAAACAACATTATCTGCCGCTACGGGGTCCCAAACGAGATTATTTCTGACAATGGTTCCCACTTCAAGAAGGAGGTGATTGAGTTGTTGGAGAAATATAATGTGGCTTTTCATAAGTCATCCACATATCGGCCGCAGACCAATGGAGCGGTTGAGGCCGCCAACAAAAATATCAAACACATACTGCAGAAGATGGTGGAAACCTACCGGGATTGGCCAGATAAGTTGCCATTTGCTCTGTGGGGCTACCGGACTTCAATTAGAACTTCTACTGGGGCGACTCCGTATTTATTAGTCTATGGGATGGAGGCCGTTCTACCTATCGAAATTGAGGTTCCATCACTACGAGTATTGGCTGAGTGCCAAATAGCCGAAGCAAATTGGCAGCAGAGCAGGTTTGAGGAACTCATGCTCTTCGATGAGAGAAGACTGAAGGCACTGTACCACGTTCAAGGTTATCAGCGCAGAGTTGCCCGGGCTTTCAACAAGAAGGTTAAGTCCAGGAATCTAAAAGAAGGAGATTTGGTGCTCAAAGACAACCGAGCTCTCATCCATGACCCAAGGGGCAAGTTCAGACCCAATTGGACTGGTTCCTACATCAACAAAGTTATCTGGTCGGGTGGAGCTGTGGTTCTGATGGACCTAGATGGCCTGGAGTTCTCACAACCGATCAACATGGACAAGTTGAAGAAATATTACCCTTGAGAGGCTCGCTAGGCCAAAAACCTGAAAAGGCGACCTAGGCAAAAGTTAGAGCACAGAAAATTAGAAAATAGAAAAACTGAGCTCGCAAGGTTGAAAACCCGCAAAGGGCGACCTTGGCCAAAGTTAGAGCATAAAATGAGAGTAAAAATACCCGAGTGAACCCAAGCCGAACTACATAAGGCTTGATTCCCATTTGTGGGATACGTAGGCAGCTTCATCCTGAAGTTCAGCCATAAACTTTTTCCCCGATCAATTTTGTCCATTTGATCATCCTGGGCCATCTTTGTCTATTCAGCATCCAAGGGTTCGGTTATGATCTCCGGTACAGTGTTATTTCAAACTAGGGGCAACTTTCCGTTGCTATGCAATGTCGCGGTACTATTCAGACTAGGGGCAACTATCCAGTTGCTGGGATTCAGGATTGTGCATCTCAGTGACAAATTTCAGGCATGTTCAGTTCTGATCCATATCGAAAATAGTTTCGAAAAGTTTTGATAAAAATTGACTTTGTTCAAATTAATCTTTTTACAACTAAAACCATTTCTAGACCAAAACAGGAAATTTTCAGTACCACAGTCTTCAATTTCATTGATTTCAAAACAGAGTTCTCCTGCTCTTGCATACAATCGAAGTTGCTTTTTTATTACATTCATAACGAAAACTTGAAAGTACTAATAAAGCAATAAATTCGGGGCATAGTCAAGTCAGGTGTCCTTGCGCCCCCTCCCAGAGATGGTCGAAGCCTCTGATGCCAAGCTAGGCTCGATCTGTGCTTCTTCGTTAAGCCAATCTACGCACTCATCAGACAAAGTGCAACTGAAAGTGGGAATGAGGGCCAGAAGCTCTCTAGTTCTCCATGCTGTCGCATACCGGGCAAGCTGTGCGCCTCGAATCGGGAATGCAGCTGGGTATTCTATCTCTTCTGGTGGACAAGTCTGGTCATGACCGAATTGACGTCGGATCCGGAACGGAAAATAGAAGACGCAGTGAGTCAAGCCAATCAGCTGAATCCCAGGTTGGCGAGTCATACTATAGCTCATTGCCGGTAGATTGAGCCAAGGACATTGCCAAGCAATGTGATCCGCGGACAAGCTACACATCCAGTCAAACCACCAACCCTCATCGAGGGCGTCAACTAGGCGTTGCCTGAAGAAGTAACCACGGGCTAAGTATGTTGGGCAAGAATTCACAACCTGCAATTTGTCCATCAACCACACCTGGGAAGGGATGAAAAATGAGAAAATAAAGAATAGAGAGGTGTACGATGAGAGAAAAGTAAGAAAAGGGTGTCGTGAGAAAAACCGAGCTTGAGGGCCGAGTGATGTGAGCAATACATGTGAGAGATGGGGTGGGAAACTTCACCTGCAGTAGTAATGGACTCCCCGCAAATTTGGTTGTTTCGCGACAATAGAAAACATCTAAGCCCATCAACGTCTCAGCCAAAGTCATGACGATGCAACTCTTACCCTTCTTCAAACCTTGGGCGACTTCAATCAGACGAATGCTAGATCTACCGAAGCCTGAGACAAATAGAAAATGAGATAGCATGCACAAACAAAGTACGTGTTGCCGAAGACCTTGCCAATGATGGTCACCGCGGTCACTGGTGCCAGAAAAACGTAAATCAAACTCGGAATATCCAGCATTCCGTCACAAATCAGAGATCGAGCATCAGATATAGAGAACCCGCACATTTGTCCTAAGGCTTGGGTATGGCCAAAACGAGGTTGGGTCAGGATCTCTTCATTGCGCTCAGACTCCATTAAAACTTAAAAATCTTCAAAGGTGGGACATACCTCTTGCCCGCCAAAGCTAAAAACATGTGTCACCGGATTCCAAAACCTTGCCACGGCATGAAGAAACGGAAAGTGCAGCGGGGTACGACCCAAAGTGAATAGTGCGTTTACGCCAAAACCCCAGAAATTCAGCTTTTCCGAACCATCCAAGTTGTTAATCCAAGACAAGAGATTTTGGGCAATAAATTCTTCCATTTGGAGCAAATCGGTGTTGAAATGAGGAAAACTACGAAGCTGGGGCCTTTTATAGGGGATAAGGTTGAATGAAGGACAGGTGTTAGCATTCTGCTGGTTTCTTCCACTTTTGGTCGGCCGGCCAAGTATAGTGCCGACCGGCCATCACTTTTGGCTGGTGTAGATTTCTCATGGCCAGTGGCTTTTCACTGGGGCCGGTGGTCTTCCCCCTGGTTCCCTGAGCTATTTATGCTGAGAAGTTGGGGAATCTCACCATTTCCAATACCCTCCAGTGATCAATTCTTGCGGGGCTGCGCCCATTTGCTTATCGAGTTGTTGTACATTTGCTTAATCGAGTTGTATTTCACTCTCTTTATGTCTTTGATTTGCTTATCGAGTTGTACTCGCACTTGGTGGGTTATGTCAAGTTTCTCTTCTTTGTTTATCGAGTTGTAAGTGGATTCACTACCTGATTATTACGATGCGAATGCTCTATTTTCAAACGAATTTCATCCACATTGTTATGTGATGTCTTGCGATGTGATGCATAGAACGTGCAAATGTAACATCTTTTGAACAAAATAGCAGTTTCATTTCCATCATGTGTTTTGCAAAAATGCGCAGCTTTGAAAAATAATAACAAACCTGCCTGAAGCAGTGCAATGTGCTTAAACTGCCTGTAAAAAAAAGAAAGTAAAGCAAAAGGAAAGTAGGGCAGCAGAGTATCGGGATTGCTACTGATAACCCCCTCCTTTTTCTTGAGGTCGATACACCACCTACGCCCTTGTTCAAGGTCAATTATATGGTTTGGCACCTTCATTATTCAAGATATCGCAAGAAAGCGCATTTTTAAAACATTAGTAGGCTTTCGAGTTGACCTTAGGCCGTATCTTTTTGAGCGACGCTCTGTACGAGCGAGGAACATCCCTTCCCGTATCCTTTTGCATCTTGTGAGCTCCACAACACGCTTTGATTGTACTGTGTTGCAGTGCTTTGCATTACATGCCTCAAGTTTTTTATATACACATTGCTTACGTAGACCGCATGCTTTACTTATATGTGTTCAAGTCTCTTTTTATACACATTGCTTGCGTAGACCGCATGCTTTACTTATATGTGTTCAAGTCTTTTTTTATACACATTGCTTGCGTAGACCGCATGCTTTACTTACATGTGTTCAAGTCTCTTTTTATACACATTGCTTGCGTAGACCGCATGCTTTACTTACATGTGTTCGAGTCTCTTTTTATACACATTGCCTGCGTAGACTGCATGCTTATATTCAATTTCATTACTTGCGTAGACCGCATGTTCGTAATCAATTACATTGCTTGCATAGACCACATGCTTATATTCAATTTCATTACTTGCGTAGACCGCATGTTTATGTTCAATTACATGGCTTGCGTAGACCGCATGCCTATGTTCAATTTCGTTACTTGTGTAGACTGCATGTTTGTAATCAAACTCATTACTTGCGTAGACCGCATGTTTGTAATCAATTTCATTGCTTGCGTAGACCGCATCAATTCCATTACTTGCGTAGACCGCATGTTCGTAATCAAATTCATTGCTTGCGTGGACCGCATGCTTGTTATCAATTTCTCGATTTGCGTAGACCGCATGCTTGTCATCAATTTCATTACTTGCGTAGACCGCATGTTTTGCTTGCGTAGACCGCATGTTTTGCTTGCGTGGACCGCATTCTCATGCTCAAATTCATTACTTGCGTAGACCGCATGTTTTGTTTGCGTAGACCGCATGTTTTGATTGCGTAGACCGCATGTTTATAATTAATTACACTACTTGCGTAGACCGCATGTTTGTAATCAATTTCATTGCTTGCGTAGACCGCATGTTTATGAACAATTTCATTACTTGCGTAGACCGCATGTTTTGCTTGCGTAGACCGCATTCTTATGTTCAATTTCATTGCTTGCGTAGACCGCATGCTCGTGTTCAATTTCGTTGCCTACGTAGACCGCATGCTCCACTTACATGTCTGCGTCTTCACAGCATTGTTATGCTTCCCACTTGCTTTGCGTTGTCACGCATTTTCAAGTACATTAATATGCATGTTGCTAATCACATTGTACCTGTTAAGTTTGTTTTCTTTGCAGGCACGATATTGTATGTACGGTTCATTTGCGACTGGTGGAACCAGACGAACCGGACAGGTATTGTATCCTCCGTGTGAGACGTATCGAGAATCGCATAATTCTCTTACATCCTTTCTGCATTGTAGTGTAGTTTGGTGTATGCTAGCTTAAAACTATTGCATGTGTGCTTCGTTACAGCTTTCTTTGCATGATCATAAGTTGTGCCCGGCTCTGTGCATCGTCTTGCATTTTGCCCCTGCCTTTGGGCGCATATCTTGTTTGTCTTGTATGTTTGTCTAAGTCTCCGACCTCGTCAAAAATGGGTCGTCTCTGGGCTTTGACATTCACTCCCATCATTGTTATGACTTTCGAGTTCTGTCAAAGAGGGGCAACTGTAGACACCCCATTTTTGACCGTCCTCAAGACTTGGACATCACTGATTAAACACTCAGTGATCACCCTTGTTAGTGTTCGTTTTGAGTTCTCGGAGGCCTCGGCTGCGCGCCTTGCCTCAGGATCTCTTAACTCGTTCGTTTAGTGTTTGGTTTTGCACCAAACACATGTGTTTTTGCCTTAGAAGGCAGGGAATGGCTTGTTGGTCATCCCCATACTCCACCGGCCCTCCCTTTACATCACCGGCCTTTCCTTGTTGCCACCGGCCATTGTTGCTTGTTATCAATGGCCGGTCGGCACTCTCTATGGCCGGCTGGCACTTTATTTGGCTGGTGACCTATTTTGCCGGCCGGTGACCCTTCTGCACCCCTTCAAACTTGGTGCATGCCACCGTAATACTGAATACACCAACTCCCCATGCACGGGATGGTCGCTGAGCCTTTGACCCCTTTTTCCTTCTAGAAGGGTGACCTCTTTGGCCAAGCTTCTTGGGGAAGCTTGGCCAGCTGTCTTAGCTTCTTCTAGAAGCCTTGACTCCTTTGCACCCTTTGCCCCTTTTCATTTAGCTTCTTTGAGAAGCTTCAAGCTCCTTTTTTGTCTATATAAGCCCTTCTTCTTCTCCATTCATAAGGGTTAGAAGTTTTGAACAAAAAACCAGAGAATATATGCATACACATCTGATATATACTCTCTCTCTCTCTCTCTCTATATTCCCCTCTCTCTCATCCTTTGTGTGTGTTTTGTGGCCTAAAAGTGCAATTTTGCCTTAGTTTTGCACTAACACACTATCACACCTTACTTCAACCTTGAGGGACTTAGAGGGTCTTTTCTTGAGTTTTTAGACTTGTTTTGATCAGAAGAGAGTGGCTGGACCTGCTGTTCTTGAGGTGTTATTCAAGGGTAACTACTTTGCTTTAGTTTCCCCAATTTTGCAACAGTTTTTTACCTGTCTTGCATGATGATTTGAGCTTTGTGTATAACTAGAAAAAGTCTTATATTTGCATGCTTTAAATACTTCATTAAGGTCATTTTGTGGTTTGGGGTCGAACTCACCCTCTTAGGCCTTATGTGGCCCTTTTGGTGCTTCTATTGTTAGGCTTCATTTGCTTGAGTCTTTTTTTCTTTTCATCACTGAAATCCAGTGGATTTTTAGTGGTAAATAAGAGGGTTTGAGGTCTTGTATAGGGGAGGGACACTCCTCTCCCCTTTGTCCCTCTTTTATCCTTGTTTTGGCTTAAAGAGCAACATGCATGCTTGGTTTGTTTTTGGCTCCATATCAGATGTTTTTGGTGCTATTAGGGTCACATGTTGTCTCTGTTTTTGGTCGGATTTGTGGCCCTTTCCATGCTTAATATACTTGCTTTGTATTCCCTTGTGTGTGCCTAGAAGTGCACCATGACTTTTGGCTACCATGCTCTCATATCTTGGCTTTACTTTGTGAAGTTTTTGGCTATATTTTATCATGCTTAAGGTCTGTTGGCCACTGATTTGGTCTTGTTTAGCATGTTTGGTATAGTTGCTTCACATTTTGGCTTGTGAGCTTTGAATGTGTGAATCATAAACATGCATTGGTTAGGCTATTTCAATGATTTGGAATCATTTAACATGTTATTTCAGTCCCTATATCATGCTTACATGTCTCCATTTGTCATCTTATTCATGCCTTGAAGAGTTGGCCTTTCATGGCTAGGAATAGGTCATTGTGCATAGCCCTATGTTTGAGGCTTTGGGGCTGCCATATCAGGGGTATTTGGGGCTTATTTTGCATGTTAAATTCTGTTTTGAGTTGTATGGTTCATGCCATGTTTGCTTGGGGTAGTGGTAGTAGAATGCCCCTTTGTTATACCTTAGCTTTGGGCCTCTTTGACTTGCATGTTTGTTGTGCATTTTGTCCATCATTTGGGATGCTTTTGGCCACTGTTTTGGGGTGGGCTGAGGTCTGCCCCTTCATGGTTTAAGTCCACCATTGCTTACTTGTCACATGTTTGTTGCATGTTTGATTCATGATGTGTTGTCACATGCTAGTTCTTTTGCATACTTGCCATGACATGTTGTATTGCATTTGGCATGCCTTGCATCTTAATCTCATGTTGCATCTTTGAGCCATGTTTGCATGACATGCATTGCATTGCTTGGTTTGGGGTGTCAAGCCAAGTGTAAGGATTGAGAAGTGTTCATACTCCAAGTGATGTAACACGTCTCAACTCTCGGTCACCGAGGCCCTTGACTTTGACATGATAGAGTCTTGGTATTCATTTGTGTGTTGCATGCATTTTTCATCGAATTGCAACCTTGGCCTCTTAGGCCATCATGCATCAAAATGCACAATTGATGGCCTGAGGATCGAGGGCCACACTCCCTTGAGTCCATTACATGATAGGGAGTGTGTCCGGGCATACATTTGCCTGAAAATTCCATGCCATACACTGCTTGCCCTCTACTGCTGTCAATTGCAGGTTCTGTAGGAAGTTTTGGCCGATCGACTAAATATAGTGCCGGCCGGCCATCAATTTTTGGCCGATAGACAAAAAGGTGGCCGGTGATCATTCCCTTTAGCCGGTGGTGTTTCTACTTGGCCGGTGATGCTCCCCAGTGTCCAAAGAAGCATTCTTGGGACTTTTGCAAGTTTTCAGGGGGCAAGGCAGTGTAAACAGAGGCAACAGTGCCATAGGAATAGATTTCCGAGCGAGGCCAATCCGAGCATGCGTGCATCCCTCTTCCCGAGGCCTTTTACTGCTTTCCTTAGCTTAGATAATTTGTTAATTAATTAAGTGGTCTGTAATCATTAATTAGCTTGTAGGTTAATTAATTTGTATATTCTTTTGGTCCCCCCGAGCGAGGGTGAATTTGTAATAAGTGTGGGTGAGTGTGTGCATGTCTTCCAACCCCCACTTCTTTCTCCCTTTTACTTACCTGCTTTCAATGGTTAGTACTAGGGCATATTTATTTTAGCATCCTCATGCTATGCATGCGTACATCATTCATCTGTATTGCATGCACCGGGCTCGGCGCATCATACTAACTGCATTGTACTTCAATTCCAAGTTGAATACGTGTTATTTATAGCATTTCACATGTCATTGTAGATTAGCCGAGCCTATTCTAGTGACATTCTGTATGTGATGCATTAGCCATTTTTAACATGAACTAGGATCATACATGATTACTAACTAGTTTCTGTTTTGGCACGGAGTACTAGGTGAGCTTTTATGCTTTAGCATACCGCATGCGTGTGAGTGTTGCCATAATTGCGTGATTACCATGAGGCTAGCTGTTTATGTGATATAACTGCTTGAATGCCTGTAGATGGAGGTTGAATTACCTAAATTGGAATGATGCATTAAAACTGCGAGTTTTAAGCCCACTTGAGGGTGGCAAAAATCTGCATTTTCAGCCTACTTGCGAGTAGCAAACCACTTTCAAAGCAAACCTGAAATGTTTTATTCCAATTTGGGCAATTCAGTCTATACTTGTTTGCTGTAACATAGTAAATCTAAGCTAAATAACCGGAATAAGAACACATAAACATTTTCAAAATTGGATATCACGGTTAGTAGAGGCGGATCTTCGGATCGGACGAGAGGGGGTGCTCATAGCTGACCTTCCCCAATCGTACCCAAGTTCCCGAGCCGAGGCAACTTTGGTGATGACGGACACGTGGCCTTTGGCACCGTGTCAGGGTTTCCTAAATTTTCCAAAATAAAATATTTAGGTGGCGACTCTGTATCTGGCAAAGCAGTCCATGTTTGGCACTTCTTTTCTAAAAATCTGTTTTTCTCAAAACGATTTGCCGGATTTGGACTCTTTGGTTCAGATTAAGAACCGTGACAATTTGAGTCCAAACTGTAGTAGACTTGCAAAACAAACAGAACGGGACTCATTCTCTCCCCGGGGCGTTCGGGGGACGTCTGCACCATGCTTTGTTGAATTTTTGTAAGTCTTGAACTTCAATCTTCAATATTTGCTTGGATATGTTATGCTTGCCCCCAGCCGAGCAGGGGCTCTATAGAGAAGGAGGCCACCTATTCGTCAGACGAGGCTTCGTGCCTTAGAAAAATTGAAAGAAAGAACTTTTCATGCCCTTCGGCCGAGCAAAGGCTCCGTAGAGAAGGAGGCCATTTGTTCGGTAAGAGCAGGACTTTTGCCTTAGAAAAATTTGAGCAAAGAACTTTCCATCCCCCTCGGGAGAGTAGAGGCTCCATGGCCAAGCAAACCGTCTGTTCGGACAGAATAGGCTTTGTGCCATAGAAAAATTATGGGGGAAGAACTTTCCACGCCCCCCAGCCAAGCAGAGGCTCCAAGATTACATAGGGCGTTTGATCTGTCAGGCCAGGCTTTGTGTCTTAGAAATATTTAAGGAAAGAACTTTACATGCCTTATAGGCGAGCAGAGGCTCCGCGGCCGAGCGGACTGTCTGTTCAGACAGAATAGGCTTTGTACCTTAGAAAAATTGGGGAAAAGAACTTTCCATGCCCCCCAGCCAAGCAGAGGCTCCGAGACTACGTAGGGCGTCTGATCGATCAAACCAGGCTTTGTGCCTTAGAAATATTTGAGGAAAGAACTTTCCATGCCCCCTAGCCGAGCAGAGGCTCTAAGACTACATAGAACATCTGATTGGTCAAACCAAGCTTTGTGCCTTAGAAATGTCTAGTTGGATTGGGCTAAGTATTTCGTTGCTCGGTCTTTACTTGATTCGGTCAAGCTTAAATGATACTTGGCACAAATTTCACCAAGCTATACCACTTGGCGCCCTACTCTGACCAAGGGCCGAGTTTGCGAGATGGGGCATAGGTTAAGGCTCGTAACCCGTTCTTGCTCAATTGCTGAGTGAAAATATATATGCCACATGAAAAAGAACACAACTCATAGGGAAAAGTTGATTTCATTGATACTTAGAAAATTATGATTACATTCGAAAGATGTGTAGATCATTACATCACTGATAGTATTTCTTCAAGTTGGCAACATTCCAAGGACGAGGAATGGGTTTGCCTGCTAGGTCAATCAGGTAGTAAGCTCTATTACCCAAGATAGAGGTAACTCTATAAGGCCCTTCCTAGTTAGGGCCAAGCTTCCTTTCACCAGGGACCTTCTTATGATCCATGACCTTCCTTAGCACCAAATTTCCAGGTAAAATTTGCCTAACCAGCACATTTTTATTGAAACTTCTAGTAAGTTGCTGCTGGTACGTTGCCAAACGGTTGAGGGCTGTTTTACTGCGCTCCTTTTCTAAGTCAAGATCTTAGGCAATAGCCTCATCATTGTTTGTTGGTTCAAAGATTTCAGACTAAATAGTGGGAAGGCCGATCTCCAAGGGGATAATAGCCTTCATTCCATAAGTGAGGGAGTAAAGCGCCTCCCTTGTCGATCACCGTGGTGTTATTCTGTATGCCCACAGAATGTTTGGAAGTGCTTCCACCCATTTGCCTTTGGCATTTTCCAACCGCTTCTTTATCCCATTGATGATCGTCTTGTTAGACACTTCAGCTTGACCGTTGGCTTAAGGGTAGACTGGAGTAGAATTTCTGAACTCAATTTTTAAATCAGAGCAGAACTTCCTGAAAACCTTCCCATCAAATTGGATGTCGTTGTTAAAGTAGGATGCTTGGGATGCCGAACCGAGTAATGATACTCCTCTATATGAATCCTTTCATGTCAACATCCTTGATGTTTGCCAAGGCCTCAATCTCCACCCACTTAATGAAATAGTTGGTGGCAGTAACAAAGAACCTTTTGTTGGTAGTACCCCTTGCTAGGGGTCCAACAATGTCTAGACCTCACTGTGCAAATGGCCATGGGTTAGTAAGGGGAGTTAGGTATTTGGCTGGTTAATAAATGAGTGGAGCAAATCTTTGGCACTTGTCGCATTTTCTAACATACTGTTGGGCGTCTTTCTATATACGCGGCCACCAGTACCCATGAGTGAGGGCTCGGTGTGCCAAGGACCGACCTCTAGTGTGGCTACCACAAATACCCTCATGAATTTCAAACAGCAAGTTTTCTATGATGTTGGGATGAACACAAAGAAGATATGGGCCGAGGTAAGACTTCTTGTAGAGCTTGCCAAAAGGTGAGACCCAAAATCGTGCAACTTGGTGCCTCATTTTATGTGTTTTTTTCTTGTCATCTAGAAAGGTGCCATTTTTTAAAAAAGCAAGGAGTGGGTCCATCCAGCTCGGACCAAGGTTAGTACAGAGGATCGAGCTGGCTAGATCGATAGTCAGTTAAGGAACAAACTTGATCCATATCTTGCGGCCATTTTTGGAATCCACCGAGAAGCCAAGACAGGCTAAGGCATCGGCACAGCTATTTCCATCTCGGCCAATTTTCTCAACCCTAATAGCTTGAAACTTGCAGATGAGGTGTTTGGCTTACTTAGCATATGATGTCATCTGCTCATCGCAGTTGAGAATCGCAGTAAACGAGCAGTTTCTCTACATTAAAGTGTTCGGTGCTGCGTAGACCGGCTAGCAGAGCCTCATATTCTGACTCGTTGTTGGAAGCCTTCCATCCCAGTCTAATTGCTTACTCCTGAACAAACCCTTCTGGTGAAATGAGAACTACTCCTGCTCCAAAACCCTTTTGGTTGGAAGATCTATCACAAACAGCTACCAGATATCACCAATGAAAAGTTTTCATGCCTCAGTGAGAGTCCAATAAGTGTTTTGGACTCTAGTTGCTAGGGCCGAGCTCCCTTTGGAGTGGTTGGTCATCCCTAGAGTAAATTCAGCAACAAAGTCTGCTAGCACTTGAGCTTTGATGGTAGTCCGTGGCTGGAATTTAATGTCAAATTCCCTCAATTCTACTGCCCACTTTGCTGTTCGGCCTGAGAAATCTGTTCGACTGAACACGGACTTGAGGGGATACTCAGTGAGGACAATGATGGTGTGCCCTTGGAAGTAGTGGGCAAGCTTCCTAGAGGCGATCAGTAAGGCATATGCTAATCTCTCTAGAGGCAAGTATCTGGTTTCAGCATCTAGGAGAGTCTTGCTAACGTAGTATACTGGCTTTTGTTCCTTTCCCTATTCTCTAATCAAGACTGCACTCACAGCTTGATCGGAGACAGCCAAGTAGAGAAAGAACACTTCGTTGGGGATTAGAGTAGATAGAAGGGGAGGGAAAGAAAGATACTTTTTCAATTCTGCAAGTGCTTTGGAGCACTGGTCATCCCATTCAAAATTTTCCTTCTTACTTAGAAGCTAGAAGAAGGGCCTCATTCAATCGGTGGATCAACTAATGAAACAGTTCAATGTTGTGGCCATGCCAGCAAGCTTTTGGAGTTCTTTGGCCTTCGTAGGCACTTCAATGTCTTTGAGGGCTTTGATCTGGTCGGGGTTGGCTTCGATGCCCTACCTAGTCACCATGTATCCCAAGAACTTCCCCGAACCTACGCCAAATGCACACGTTGAGGCGTTCAGGCGAAGGTTGTTGGTCTTCAAGATTTGAAAAACTTCCTTCAAGTCTCCCAGATGGTGCTCGGTCAATTTACTCTTGACCACCACGTTGTCTATATAAGCTTCCATGATCTTGCCTAGTTGGCCCTTGAACGTTTTAGTGACCATTCGTTGATAGGTTACACAGCATTCTTCAGGCCGAAGGGCATCACCTTATAGCAGTAGGTGTCCCTTGGACTAATGAACATTATTTTATCTTGTTCAGGGCCAAACATGGGGATTTGATGGTGTCACGACCCAAACCCGATACCCAAAGGCTTAACATCGCAACAAGATAAAAATAAAATAATTCTAATAATTTTGTAATCACAGTGCAAGCCGACAAATTAAATAAATTAAAATAAAATAATTGGATACCAAATGTTTATTAAAACGAATGAAAAATAGTCATTTGGGCTTTTATTTATTATAAGAGTCTAATAAAAAATACAGGTAATGCAAAAAAAGAAAAGAAAACACTGTGATTTATCCCCTATCTTGATCCTGCTAAACCTCGTCCCTGAAAAGGGTAACAGCTATAAGCACATAGCAGAGTAAGAAATATTATACTGTGAGTATAGGGGCACGAAATAGCCATGGATGGTTATTTAAGCTAAGACATTAACATAATTTAAGTGGCATAAATAAATTATTTAAGTGGCAGAAACTAAAATAAAATTTTTATAAATAACTATAATCACGGTACAGAACAGAACAGAACAGAGGTCACTGGAGTGACAATCAGAACAGGGGTCAATGGATCCATGACAAACAGAGGACTACAAGGTGGCCAAACAGGGGTCAATGGTTTATTTAAGTCCCCCAAGGCATGGGACTCCCATGGTGGCACTTGCAGAACATAATTGTTTATAAGATTATTGTCAAATAATTTTTAAAATTTAAACAAACATATCCGTGGGTTTTAATTTAAGCAAATAAGGTTCAAAAAATAATCTACGTAATTGAAACATTAACATAACCATAAAATATAAATTATATAAAATAAATTATGGTAGCTCAAAATATTCGTAAAATATATTATGGTAGCTCAAGACATATTTAAAACATGTTATGGTAACTCAAGGTATACTATAACTCACCTTACTGGTGACCCTTTAGCTTTATGTTCTTACTCCGACCAACTCTCGACTACTTGGTGCTACCTTTTAGTTGTATCCTAGCTTTTTATATACTTTTCCTTTTTTTTTTTTTTTTTTTTTTTTGAAGCTCAGTAAATCACTTCCCTATTTATAGGCAGTAAATGTGCATCAACCATCAACATAAGGCTTGCTAGGTCCGGCCACCTGTCCAACAGGTATCAACTTGTCATTCCCCATGTGACCCTCTAGATTGATGATCTACCAAAGCTATGGTGATTCACCAAAGCTATAACTTTTTTTTTAATTAAAATTTTATTTTATTTTTATTATTGGGACCAAGATTTGTTTTAAATGTATTATTATTATTATTATTATTATTATTATTATTATTATTATTATTATTATTATTATTATTATTATTGTGATTGATTTTGGTATTAATTAAATATTTAGGATGTCACATTTCTCCTCTCCTTAAAAGAAGTTTGTCTCCAAACTTGATGTACCTTGGTTTTCGAAGAGGTGTGGGTATTTGGCTCGCATTTGGTTTTCAGTTTCCCATGTCGCTTCTTCGATACGATGGTTTCTCCATTAGACTTTTACAAGAGTTATACTCTTGTTTTGAAGGACTTGATCACGATGATCAAGAATCTGTACTAGTTGCTCTTCATAAGAGAGGTCTTCTTGAACTTCCAGAATCAACAATATGCTCTGGATCCCAAGATATCGACAAAGCATCAAAACGTGAAACACGTTGTGGACGTTGGATAGTTCGGGTGGAAGCGCAAGGCGATATGCCACAGGACCAATCATTTCTAGTATCTCGAATGGCCCGATATAGCGTGGGTTTAACTTCCCTCGTTTTCCAAATCGGAAAACCCCTCTTGTTAGTGAGATCTTTAGGAACACATGGTCACCTATGTGAAATTCTAAGTCTCGTCTTCGTGTATCCACGTAGCTTTTTTTGTCTGCTCTGAGTAGTGCGAATTCGTTGTTGGATGAGTTGAATTTTATCGCTTGTTATTTGCATGATCTCGAGGCCTAATAATCTTCTGTATCCGACTTCTGTCCAACACAGAGGTGATCAACATCTCCTTCCATACAATGCCTCGTACGATGCCATTCCAATACTTGCATGGTAGCTGTTATTATAGACGAACTCCACCAAAGGTAGGTGATCATCCCAATTACCTTTGAGGTCTAGCGCACACACGCGTAACATATCTTCCAAGGTCTGGATCATCCTTTCAAATTGCCTATCATTTTGCAGGTGATAAGCCATGCTAAACTTTAGAGTGGTTCCCAAAGCTTCTTGCGATTTGTTCTAGAAGTGAGATACGAAGCGGGAGTCTCTATCGAATACGATTGAAACTGGGGTACCGTGCAAACGAATGATTTTTTTAATGTATAGAGTGGCAAACTTAGAGAAGGAGTACATTATTCTGATTGGTAGAAAATGCACTGACTCCGTCAATCGATCTATGATAACCCATATTGCATCATTCTTCGAGATTGATTGCGGTAGTCCAACCACAAAGTCCATAGTAATGTGCTTCCATTTCCATTCAGGAATACGGAGTGATTGCAACATTCCTGCAGGTCTCTGATGTTCTGCTTTAACCTGTTGACAATGCAGGCATTTGGAGACATGGCTTGCTATGTCTTTTGTCATTCCTGTCCACCAGAAGTGTTCCTTCAGATCGTGATACATCTTCGCCATGGTGGATCGCAAACCTTGAGCTATGAGCTTCTACCAATATTTTTTTCTCGAGTTCTGAAGGGCCAGGTACACAAATTCGATTCTGAAATTTTAGCATCCCATTACTTATCATGAAGTCAGGATTGGGCGTGCTTCCTTGTTCCTCGTACTTTTTCTTCAAAAGTTTATCTTCACATTGGCGGATTCTAATTTCTTCAATCAACTCAGGTTCCACGATTATGTTGGCGAGTAGCCCATTGATCTTACGGGGAACGAGGGTACATGCCAAAATTTTGATTGTTTTTCGACTCAATGTGTCTACTACTATGTTAGCTTTGTCAGGGTGGTGATGGATTTCTATATCGTAGTCCTTCATAAATTCTAGCCATTGTCATTGCCTAATATTCAATTCCTTTTGTGTAAACAGATATTTGAGACTCTTGTGATCTGTGTAAATTTCGCAGGTTAGTCCATAGAGATAATGACGCCAGATTTTGAGGGCAAAAATTACCGCGACTAATTCCAGATCGTGGGTTAGGTAATTCTTCTCGTGGGTCTTTAGTTGACGTGAGGCATATGCAATGACCTTTCTATTTTGCATAAGAACGCAACCTAAACCATTGTATGAGACATCACTATAAATTACGAACCCTTCTGTTTCTATGGACAGTGCTAGTAGAGGAGCCGTCACGAGTCTGTTCTTCAATTCTTAGAAGCAACGTTCCTGCTTGTCCATCCATTCAAAGGGTGTGTTCTTCTGAGTTAGCTGGGTCAAAGGTGATGCTATCTTCAAGAAATCTTGCACGAAGCATCGGTAATAGCCGGCTAAACCTAAGAAGCTTCGAATCTCGGGCACATTGGTAGGTCGTGGCCAATCTACGATTGCTACAACCTTTTGGGGGTCAACTGAGATGCCATCTTTGTTAATGATATGACCGAGGAAGTGTACACTAGTGATCCAGAAGTCGCATTTCTTCAACTTGGCATAGAGCTTGTGATCACGTAGTGTCTATAGAACTCTTCGCAAGTGGTGCTCATGGTCTTCTGGCGATTTGGAGTATATGAGAATGTTGTCAACGAAGACAATAACGAACTCATCCAGATAGGGTTTGAACACTCAATTCATGAGATCCATGAAGGCTGCTGGAGCATTTGTGACGCCAAATGGTATGACGAGAAACTCGTAGTGCCCTTAACAAGTTCTGAAGGTAGTCTTTTCAATGCTTTCCATTTTGACTTTTAGTTGATGGTAGCCAGAACGGAAGTCAATTTTCGAGAATACTTGGGCACCTTGCAGTTGGTCGAACAAGTCATCGATTCGTAGTAGAGGGTACCGATTTTTTATGGTGACTTTGTTCAGCTCCTGATAATCGATGCATAACCTCATCGTGCCATCCTTTTTCTTTACGAATAGTACTGGAGCTCCCCACGGCGAGGTACTTAGTCGAATGAAACCCTTGTCCAGTAGTTCCTAGAGTTGAGTCTTTAGCTCTTTTAATTCTATCATGGACATGCGGTAAGGAGATTTTGAGATTGGTTGTGTACTAGGTTGGGTTTCAATGGTGAATTCGATTTCTCAGTCAACTAGGGTGCCAGGTAGGTCTTCAGGAAATACATCCGGGAATTCTCGAACCACAAGGATTGCATCAAGTGTGGAGGCCTCTTGTTGGGTATTGGTCACATAACAGATATAACTACAACAACCTTTTCTTAGAAGTCGTTGGACTGTCATAAAGGATATAACACATAGAGAAAGAGAGACTCCAGTTCCTTCGAAGACAAGCTCGAGTTGGTTTGGTAATCGGAGAAAGACTTTTTCAGCTTCACAATCAATAGAGGCATGGCTGGCAGTTAACTAATCCATTCCTAAGATCACATCAAAGGTACTAATGCAGAGGGGAATCAAGTCTATGTGTAAAGTTTCGCCTTTTAAAGATACAGTCCAAGATTTGTACACATCAGCACTAAAGGCGGAGTTTCCAGAAAGAAAAGACACAAATAGTATGTATCCTAAGGGTTTGGGCGTTGATGCCAACTTGGTAACTATAGCGATCCCAGGTTTTACCCCTTGTGTACGGTGATCTGGACTTGTCTCCGTAGATGTTAGTAGTTGCTTATATCTTGTTTGCATCCTTTTATACTTTGTATTTGAATTATAGGATGTGTTAGGCAGGTTTGTTACAGGTTGGTTGAACTTAGAAACCAAGAGTAGTTGCCCAGATTTTTTCCTTCACGCTCGAGCGAAGCTTTTGACACTCGAGTGGGCCCTTCTTTGTTGCTTCTCCGCTCGAGCGGGAGTTCTAACGCTCGAGCATGATTTTTCATCTCCCAGTATTTCCTCTGCAGTGTTGAACACTCGAGCGGGCGTTTTGACGCTCGAGGGAGGGTTTGTGTGTGACGCTCGAGCGGGGAGTTTTACGCTCGAGCGGGGACCTAGTTCAGCAAAAAGTTCTGGAGGTGTATATCTGCCGCTCGAGCGGGATTTTTGACGCTCGAGTAGGAGTTCAGGAGTGACGCCGGCGGGGTTTCCACGCCGGCGACATTCTTATATAAAACTGAGATCCGACTTTTTGGATCACTTTTTCACATCATTTTCTCTCTCTTACTTTTCCAAAACTCCATTGTTGAGCCTCTCTCTCTAGGACCTTGCCGTCTCTCCAGGTATTGATCTAGTAGCAGTTGTTTCCTCACCTTTGGCCTTTACAAAAAAGTTGTTGATCGTCGAGGGCTATCTTTTGATCCAAGAATCTCTGGATTCGGAGCATTTTCATTTTCTTCATCTTCCTCGTTGGGTGTCAACTTTTGAGGTAGGGATTCCTACTCACTCTTATGGTCTTTGACATAGATTTTTGGTTGTTTTGATAAAGTGTTGAAGTTGGGTGATTTTGGGACTTAAAGTTTCAAATTGTTAAAAGAGGGCTTTGTTATTTTGATTCTAAAAAGTGTATTTTGGGTTCAAAATAATGGTATTGTTCTTGGTTGTTGATTTTTAGACCATAGGGTCAATATTGGGAAATGGGGTAGAAAACCCTAATGTGTTGCATAAATTAATTGGTATAATTAATTTGGAGAGTTGTGGATTTATGGAATTGAGTTGGAAATAATGGAATTGACTCATTATATTGTGAAATGGTGGAGTTGGATTTATTAATCGCTCATTTTCAATAACATTGATATTTTATCTGTTGGAGCTTTTATTAACTGTTTAGAAATAATTGCTTGGGCTACCGGTGGAGGGTAGTTTTGATTGTTGTAAACAATGCATGATGATTAGGCAAACTAAAACTAATCGATTGAGCATGCTATCGAATATAGCGACGGGAATAATACATTAACTTTATGTATTGATTGATTGTATATGATCTATGTTTATATACATGTATGTGTGAGAGGAGATACGGGATATACTCTACGGTTTAGGGGAAGATAGGGGATGGACCTCTAAACCGGATGTTTGTGTGACATTGATACAGCACTACAATGTGTATCAAGTGTTGATTATGGAAGTGTTTGAATTGATTTGATATAGCACTAAAATGTATATCGTTATCAATTGTGAAGTGTAGAAGTGATTCTATGTTTTGTTGGTACAGCACCGAAATGTGTATCCCTCATAAAGTGTGGATATAGCTTGTATGCTTATCTGTTGAGATGCTGATATAGCTAGTATGCATATCTAATGTAAAAATGGGAAACGTTTATTATAAGTCACTGTCTCATGTAAGTTGTTGTCCGGGTTCTGAGCCGTTGTTGTGAATTGTGAATTTGGCAAGAAACGGAAAATAGAAAGAAACATGGACATAGTGGTCATGTAATGGAGACGAATTATGAATTGATTTATGAGGATTAAACATTTATCAATTGCTAATGTCTTAGTCATTGCTCATACAGTGTTTAGAATATCTCTACTGGGCGTTGGCTCACCCTATATGGGACATTATTTTCAGGTACAGGTAGCATGCCACCTCCAAGGACATAGCTTGGATGATGATGAGAGTTGAAGACTCTTTTTGTTTAATTGATTGTATTACATGTATATCAAGCCAAGGGCTTATTTTGTACAGAGTTAGTACTCTTCTTTTATGTAACCAAGTGTTAACTTGGAAAGCTATAGGCCCGTAGGGCATTTGCTTTTGTTGTTAACATGTAATACTGTTGTAAGAGCTACTCTGATGAATAGAAATGGTTGGTTTCCCTTATATCAATGCATGTCTAAAATGATGGGTTTTATGTATTATTTTTGAGGGCGTTACAGTAGCAAAGTGTGGTGTAACAAAAAAATGAGTTGAACCAAAGTCAAAGAAGACATGGGCTAAGTGACCACCAACAGAAAGTGTACCTGACACAACATTCTCAGTAGCTTCTCGGTTTCCAGGCGCCACAGCAAAGGCTCTACCTTGGCATTGTTGGTCCTTCCTCACTCCTCCAGGTATCGTAGGTTTTCAAAAAAGAAAAAAAGAAAAAAAAAGGTCACTCCAAATTTCAACAAATCACTCACACACCTAAACACAGTTCATCAGATCACCTACACATCCATATTCTTCATATTGGCAAGCTATGTTACATGGCCTCGAGTGCGGGTGCAGTATGTATCTAAAGGTCGGACTCGTCAAATAATAAATTTAAGGATACGCAGACTTGACAAAAAAATGTTATATTTATGTTTTTAATTATATGAGATAAAATAGTACTATATGTAACTTACAGTGTTAAAAAAATATTTATAGCAATTATACAATAATATGAACATATAATAATAGTATATATACAATTATACAAAAATTATCCGTTGAAAAGTATCGGACACATTCCATACCCTTGTTCGAGTGTCGGATGTTCGGCATGAGTATTTGATTTATTTTGAAGAGTTCGTGTAACATAGTTGGCAAGTGATTTGAGCACAGAATATGAATAGCAAGCCATGAGCCAAGCTTGTAATGGAACATGACGCCGGCGATGACGCAGATAACGTCAATGAAATTGGAGTAATCGATCTATGATGATCTGGATCGATGAGGGTTGGATCTGGATCTCACGATGGAAACCAATCTGGATCTTGGCGACTGAAATCATTATTGTAGAGGGTTTCATAGTTATAGCGGCGTGTAAGAGTTCCATCGACTGATTTCGCTGGAAAAACAACAAAAGCTTAACCTCTTCAACTCCCCATTGTCGATTGAAAGCTGATTCAACTTCGACTTTCCATCGATCTTAACGAGTTCATTTGCATCGTTATTGTAGAGAGGGAGGACAGAGGTGGGGGAGAGGGAAGAGAGACACTTTCGACGTACATATCGACGTCAGTGGCGGCGGAGGGGCAGATCTAGCCGGCGGAGAGAATGGAGCGGAGTGGAGGATGAGAGAGAGGGAGAGAGAGAGAGAGAGAGAGAGAGAGAGAGAGAGAGAGGGTGAGTGTTTGGCTCATTTGACCGTGTATACAATATATATATATATATGGGTATTCTGATGATTTTGCTTGATCATGTCCTTATGGATAAAATATTTTATAGTGTGGACTTTTGATCAAACAAAATTCAATTTGGATTTATAGAACGAGTGACCTTAAAATAATCATAAATCACAATGAAAAAATTATCAGTAAATTCTATTTTGTTTTGAAAATTATCATATTTTTATATTGACAAATAAATCTATTTTTTTATCTTATTTTATTTTATTTTATAAATTGTTATAAAAATATTCAATTATTTGTAATAGTATATTTTATTTTAATTTATATTTCTCATTAAAGTATGAAGCAAAAATTTCATAAATATTTTTTATTTATTTAAAATTTTATAATAAAAATATTTTAATTGTTGAAATTGAATGAATTCTTAAACAAAAGTATTACGTATAGAATTCATTAACCATCTCGTACATTTGTTTGAGATGTGCTATATGAGTGCACTTTTTGGTTAAAAAAGTAGAGAAAAAATATGTATGTTTGGGATAACTTTTTAACTTTTTGCGAAAAGATGTGTAATAAAATATTATAGTAAAATTAAAATGACCATTTTACCCTTTTAACTTTTTGGGTGGTTGAATTCAAAGGGCAAAAATAATAATTTTGCCCTAGTGACTTCCCCCCACAAGCTACCCTTAAATAGTTTAAACTTTTTAATTTTTTTAATAACTTTTTGACTTTTTTAGTTTATCCCAAACAAGGCCTGTGAAATATATAAAATTTTCATAGTTATTTTTCATAGCACGTTGGAGTCTTTTAGGAAGCTAGTAAAAGCCAACTTCCAGCTTTTTACTCATTTTGGGTCACATCACCTCTCACATAACTTATCCACAAAAAGACAAAATAAACTAAAAAAGCCAAAAGGTCAACTTTTTACCAAATTTCCAAAATATAGAATTTAGCCTTTTTAGATTGTTTACACTAGAAAAATTTGGATCCATTTGTTATTTATGTGTTTTAAAATATAATATTAATAATTTTTACAATTAAAATTTTAAATTTTAGTTAATTTAAAATTTTTTATAAAATTGTTGTTCGTATTAAATCATAAGGGTAAAATTGGAATAAGATAGACCATTATGAAGTAATGAATTTTTTGGGAACATTTTATCACAAATAAGAGTTAGTTGTCCATATTAAAATTTGATAGGACTCAATAATAATCTTGACAGTAAAACATGACGTATTAGTTATTTTCCCAACTTTTTTTTTTTTTGCTTGGTGTTTAACTCGAGAACCTAATTTCCATGGAGTGCGAAACAAAAGAATTGCAATTTACAGCTACTTGATTTTTTTTATTCTATTCATCGGTTGATTTGATCGCCTATCTCATGGAGATTGTTCTATGTTGTAGATATTTGGATTCCTTGATGTGGAGAAAAGGGGTAAAATAACATTCAAGCAGGTAACAATCTCTCTCTCTCTCTCTCTATATATATATCACACACACAGTTACACAGAAAATGAAATTTAATATATTGCTCATGGGTTAGCTCATGTCTTAAAGCAACCGCTATTCAGACAAGCCTGTGAATTAGCCTTCACCGAGTGTCATGCTGATCGAAACCATTACATTTCCGAGCAAGAAGTTCACCTCTTTTTTCTCTTTCTTGATATTCTCTTGATATTCTCTTTCTTGAATCAGTATGAGGTGAGTAATCAACACTCTTATTGGTTCAATAGCCATGTCCATGTAATCCATACATAATCTTATATTTATAGTTTCGACATTTCCTCCCTTTGGGAACCTCGGAGAGAAGAAAAGAAGAGAAAAGATTGTGCTTTCTCTCCATTTTGTTTGGATAAATAGGGGAGAAAAGAAGAGAGAAGATGATGATTTATCATCTATTTTTTTTGGTTAAACTCTTTAAAAGAAAAGAAAATAAATTCTTGCATGTTATATTGCCGAAGTAACTTTTTATAGGGGTCCCTTTTTTTATTTCTTCTATAAAGGGCAGTTTTGGTATTATGAAAAAATATTAATTTGTTATCTTGAGGATTACAAGAGAAATTGGTTTCTCTCCATTTATGAAGTAAGAAATATGTATTTCTTTTCTTTTTGGTTCTTTTCAAATCACCCAATTCAAACGAGCTGTAAAAGTTCTATAAACCCAACATGTCTTTCCTGCTCAAAGCTTTGTTGGATTTTACACTTGCAGATCCATGAACTCTTCAAACTATTTGATACCGATAATGATGGGAAGATCAGCAAGGATGATTTTAGTACCTGTTTAAGAAGAAATCCGCTACTCATAACACTTTTCTCACCCAAATTAATTCACAAGAACTTGTCAGAAGGCGGTGATAAGATGCTAAAGGAAATTGTGTGATGAATGGTTTGATGGGTCAATTTTTATTATAAGTTTGGCTCTGTGAAACATTTTAGCTTCTTCACAAGAGACTAGAGTGAGCGTTTATATCAAATATTTCAGTGCAGGGGTACTTGTGAAAATTTGACACAGTTTGGATAATTCTATTGGGGTTCTTTTTTTCTTTTTCTTCTCCCCCCAAAACCCATTTTTGTATTTATTTTGTTGCTTATTTGCGCGCACACAAAAAAAAAAAAATTTATGGATCATCTTATAAATAGCCTTTGGTGTTGATTGTATGAAGTATATCACTTGGTGTGCTCTTTTGACATTGTCATGTTTGGTTTCCTTGACTGGCCACTATAACAAAAACACATTTTAGTGACACTATACTAGTGGCATGTTCTTAAAAAATATCACAAAAAGATTATTTGGTGGCAGTTTTTAGAAAAAAATGTCATAGAGCCACAAACATACAAGGCTCTAGTGGCATTTCAATTAAAAAAAGTGTCACTTCACTACAACAAAAATGTCACTACAACAAATTTATACTTTAGTGACACTACACTAGTGGCATGCTTTTAGAAAATGCCACAAAAATAAAAATTGGCATTAAATGTTTTAGAAAAATACCACAGAATTACAAACATATAAGGCTCTAGTGGCATTTCAATAAAAAAATGTCACATCAATTTTATGGCATTTTATAAAATAATGACACAAAATTATGTTCGTGACATTTACCAACAGATGCCACTAAACTTTAGTAGCAATGGCATTTTTTAAAAAATGTCAAGACACTAAGCAGGTGCAAATTACTTTTTATGGCACTTAAGTGAAAAGTGTCATAAACAAATATTTTATAGCATTTTGAGAAATGCCACTAAGTTAAAAACTTTCCAAGCTTATAATGGCATTTTTGAAAAAATAAAAAATGCCAATATATTTTCTAAATTTTTAAAATGTAGTAAATAATTAAAAATAAATAAATTAAACTCAATAAACACTATAGGAAAAAGCACATTCAGTGATTAAATTTCCTAACCAAAAAGAATTTGGTCGCTGAAAGTATAGCTTTCAGTAACCAAAACAGCATTAGTAGCCAAAAGTCTATAATTTGCGACTAAAACTAAGTTTGGTCGCTGATTATATGGATTTTAGTAACTAAAAAAATTTTAGTAGCCCAAAGTAAAGCTTTTTGGCGACTAAAAAAATTTAGTAGCCAAAAGTCTACAATTGGAGACTAAAAATAAGTTTGGTCGCTGATTATATGGGTTTTACTAACTAAAAAAATTTTAGTAGCCAAAAGTCTACAATTGGTGACTAAAAAATAAGTTTAGTCGCCAAAAGTGGTCATTTTTAGCGTGGGAGAACTAAAATCCTAAGGCGGGAATTAAATTTTTTGGAGACTAAAATTTTGGTAGCTGAAAGTGTATCTTCAGTGACCAAATCCGATTTTGGTCGGCAAAAGTTAAGTTTTTAGCAACTAAAAAACAATTAGTAGCCAAAAGTATAGAATTGACAACTAAAAATATTTTTAGTCGCCAAAAGTGATCTTTTTTTATTTTGCTAGTAAATAGTTTATTTTACATAAATTATGTTTAATAAAATAATTATATTTATACATATACTTTTATATTAATATGGATGTATGTACTATATAAATAATATATGTTGCATATATAATCATGTGGTGCTATAGAGGTGTAGTGGGAAGAGTGTGGTGCATAAGGTTTATGGTACGGGCGGTTGGCGGTTCAAGTCTCCTCAAGAGCGGATCAAATTGTTCTACAACGAATTATCGTCACGAATGACACTTGATAGAGTCATGAATAGTGTCTACTATAACATTAAAGTATCACTGAAAGGTTTTAGTCTTGATGGTGTAATGACACTTATAAGTGTCACTAACTCTTTTTTTAATGGCGCTTGATAGTGCCACAAATAATATCTACCATGACATCAAAATGTCATTGAAAATTTTTAACCATGATGGTGTAGTGACACTTGCAAGTATCTACCGTGGCACTAGTATCTATTGTGGCACAGATACAAATGGCACTTGTTCAAAATACCACAAAACTAAAAAATGTCATTAAACTAATAGTTTTGTAAGACTTTCAAAAGTCACTAAACTAAGAAAATGTTGTAGTGGGCTTTGATCATACCTATCTCGAAATATACAGGTTTCTTCCGACCTGATAGAAGTTTAGGGGTAGGGACGGGTTTTAGTTCCCACCTCAACTTGATTATATTTATTTTAAAAAATATATTTTATAAGTCGGTTTTAATTTTTTTGGTTGTAGACTTGGATTGTTGTATTGTTTTGATGGATTGGATTATAATGTTTTTATTTTATTATTAATATTAATTTAAATTTTAAATAGTTGTAAAAAATAAAAATAAAAACTCCATTCGAAATAAGTTTTGTCCAAACCCGCCCTTGCTACAAACAAATTTCACCCAATATTTTTTAAAGAAAGTTAAAAGAAAAGGTCATAAATGATTTTATAAGAAGGAAATAAAAATAGATAATTTATATGAAATTTTTTTATATAATGACTAGTTGGGTTTTAAGTTGAGATTTTTTTTTTTTTTTTCAATTTATCAAATTTAAAATAAAGAGCCTATTAAGATGTCTTTAATTACACAAATAATATTGTCACGTTATTTTGGTATAATATTTTGGTAGAATAATATTTTTCTTATAATTATCTACAATCAAAATATAGTGTTATTGAAGTAATGTAGAACTAATTATTTAAAAAAATTATTTTAGTGAAAAAGGTTGATTAATAGATGATAAAATGGTTAATTAGGATGTAATAAATTTATATGAAAAAATTATGCATAATGATTTGGTTGGGTTTTGATATGAGAAATTTTCATCTCTTTTTTTTTATTTAAAATTTATCAATTTAGAATAAAGAGCTTGTTACAATTACACAAATAATATTGTTTTGGTGTAATATTTTGTGTACAAATTTGGTAGAATAATCTTTTTCTTATAATTATCTACTATCAAAATTAAGACAGTTATTTAATTAATGTAGAAACAAGAATTTAAAAAAAAAAAATTTATCATTTCAGATCGAAATGTTGATTGATAGATAACAAACTGGGTAATTAAGATGTGATAGATGGCAAACTATTTTATCAATTATTTTTTCTTAATTAATTTTTGAATCATTCAGCCGACAAATAACTTTTACTTTGTACCTAAAACAAGAAAATAAATTACTCGTGTCATGGTAGATGATGTAACAGAGTGATATTTTGGTCTTGGTTTGAATTTTTGAAAGTATTTTCTGATTTATTTATTTTTTTGAAAAAATAGATTTAATTTGAAAAAAAATTAAATATTAAAAAGATTATTTTTAAAATTTATTTCTTCTCTCCAAAAAGATAAAACTACATAAGAATAGTGAGTAATTTTTTTTTCATTTTTTCACCACATTAATTTTTAATTTAAAAAAAATTTGAAAAAAAAATTCTAAAAACCAAACAAAACCAAACATGCCTCAGTTCCATTTTTAACTTTTGTTAATAAAGGCTATTTTGAGAAGATGGTTATAATTAGTTATTTGATTAAAAGCTTATTATAATCAATTTTTTTTGTGAGAGAGGGAAGTAGGTTATAATTTGGAAAGTAGATTATAACCTGCTGTCCAAAAGATCCCTAAGTTGGAATGCATATGTTAGTGTTTTCATTTTTTTACGAAAATGTTATATCAGCGTCCATGTGGTACAATATTACAGTCACGTGACATAACAACACATTCTTATTACTAATTTGGATAAATTATATTTTGCCACCTAAAGTTTCAAAATTTTCTCATTTAACTTTTAAAGTGTTTTTTTAAAAAGAAAAAAAACTTTGGCCCTATAATTTTATTTTTTTTCAATTTGATCCGACATCTAACGTTTGTTCAAAATTGAATGAATTGCAACACGTTGCCTCCAATTGAAACCCGACACTCCATCGTCCTCTTCTCTCCTCTAAATCTACTAAATGACAATTGAATTTGAGAGATGTTGCTCAATAATGTTGATTTGAAGGGGTTCTGGTGCTTGAAAGTGGTTCTGAGATGTTAGTGGTGTCTAGAAAGAAGTGGATATAATGGTATACTGTTTAGTTGTTGGTGATGACAAATTACCACCAAGTAGGGGGTAAGGGTTTTAGTGGTGGTTGTTTTTGCTGCGTATTATGCATAACAGTAATTGTCGTATATTGAATTGAGTTTATTTTAAGGTATAATGTGATAATTTAAATTGTTTATATTTTAATAAATATTAAGTATAACATATTTATAAAAATTACGTTGATCGGATATTGATAACCCTTTAATCAAATCACATTTGCATGTAGTTTTATATTTTAAATTACACTTGCTATTTATTTTTTTACATACAAATGTGATTTGATTAGAGGACTATTGATATACAATAAATGTGATTTTTTACAAATATGTTTTACCCGATCTCTTCTAAAATATGAGCGTTCAAAATATTAAATTAGGCCCAATAAAGTGTACAATAGTTGTTGTTGCGCGTAGTGAAGGGATAGTGAAAGAGAATTATAAAGAGGGTAGTGGAGGTCTAGTTTGGAAACTTAGTTATTTTAGTTGATTTTTTGGTTTTTAACCATTTTATGAAATGCAAAAAAAAAAATTATATTTGTCATGATATATGAATTTTTTTTATAATTGAATAGATGGTTGTGGGACATTTTATAATATTGGCTATTTTAGGCCTTGTTTGGGAAGAAAATAAGTCCATACTTTTTATCTTTTTTGAATCACATCAATCAACATATCTTCTCTACTTTTCTACATATCTTTTTATAAAAATTCAAAAAGTATACTTATTTAAAACATCCCAAACAACCTCTTAGTATTTTTTTTAATCTTTATTGGCTATTTTAGCCTCAAACCATTGGGTTGGAGCCTTTTTTTTTTTTGGGCCTAAAATAGTCAATAAAGACAAAATATGTTAAAATAGTTAAGACAAAATGTCACATCCAAATCATAATATTTTTTTTCTCACAATTATCAAATCAATTATAAAAAAGAAAACCAACTATCATCCTAAGTACAACTTTTTTAGTCAAGCTAAAATAGTCAAAAAGTTAATTAAAATAACTTATTCTCAAATAAGACATATGAAAATTTGACTATTTTAGTAGGTTTTTTTTTTAATAGCTTTTTACTAAAGAAAATGTTTTGAATGATTTATGATTTTTTTTTTTTTTTAATTGAATAGATATTTGTGGTTGACTATTTTAGTCAACCACATCAACAAACAGATTTTCATTCAATCTTTTATGAGTGTTTGTTGCTGAGTAAATTGAAAAAATATTAGGAACTAAAATATATTTATAAAAAAAAAATTAAAAATTAAAGCGAGAAAATATTAAAACAATTAATGTGACTACTTTTTTGTCCAAAATTGGACAAAAGTGAACAGTTGAAGAAATTTTTGTAGAAACGTTAGAAATGACAAAAAGGTAAATTTGAAGAGTTAAACCATCTTCAATGGTTCACTAAATTCATCACCAAATTTGAATTTGGTGAAAAATGACTTTTTTTTGTCTCTAACAGTTTTATCAAAACAATATCAAATTGAGAATTCACTAAATTTTCACCAAACTGAGAATGCGCTGGATCTTTCACCCAAATACTATTCATTACCGTTATATTTTCACTACCGAATAACCCACCGGATGACCAATTTTCACAAAATTTTGTATAGATTTTTACATTGGGAGGTCGACGTCGACCTCCCCAAATGACCTTCAAGCTTGAAAATTCAACTACAGAATTGTATAGATTTTGCTATTTCCGGTCGACCAGCCAATCCCCGAACGTCCAGTGCGTTTTGATGAAAGGTACAGTACACCGTTGGAGTGATTGATATCAGATTGAGCCAAACGTCATTTTTTTACTCAAATTTAGTGAAAAATTTATTCAACCGTTGGAGATGCTCTTAGAGGTGTTTTGGAAATAAAGAAATAAGCAGTTTTTGCTTTTTTAAAAAATACATTTGATAATTGCTTTTTTATTAACTTTTTTGTTTTTTAAAAATTATTATAATATGATGTGACATCATTTATAAAAATTGTGAAATTCCTATATTATCTTTATGCATATTTTCGAAATTACCATTTTACCTTTTTTAAAAGGATGTATGATCTGTCCTCGTCAATGAAATAAATTGAGGATATTTCGGTAATTTGACATATTATTCATCTTCTTGCCAAAAGAAAACAGACCTAAAATAAGCTACTTTTTGCTTATTTATGAAAAGAGAAAAAATTTTGTTTATTTCTTTGTTCTCAAAACACATCTTAAAAGAAAAAATAACTGAAACTGAAGGGCGAGGTTAGTGTAATTTTTCTATTTCCAAACATGGTATACAGTGTGTTTGATTTTAATTTTTTGAAAATTAAATTTTTTGTTTTTTGTGGTTTTTTTAGTGAATATTTTTTAAAATTTTAAGCATTTTTTTTTACTTTTTTAAATGTACCTTACTTAGATATATCTAAAAATTAAAATATTTGTGAAAAAATATATTAAATTTTCATATTTTTATTTTTGGTATTTAGTGAATTATATAAAGATTTTTTCACGAAAATTATATTTTTTAAGTGTATTTATGTTATGTGTGTCTAAAAATTTAAAAAATTTGTTCAAAATATTAAAAAAATTCAGTAAAAATAAAAAAAAATATGAAAAATAAGAAAATAAAATTTTCTGAAAAATATTTTTAAAAAATTAGAAACAAAAATAGTGAATTTTTCTAGGGATGTGCTACATCCTCCTACTTTTTGGCCCCTTAATCCCCCTAAATTTCAAACCAAGGCAAAAAAAAAAAAATGCCTAAAATGATGTCATTTTAAGCATTAAAAGATTAGAAAAAGCTTTTTTAGAGAGATAAATTATTTTTCATTTTTCTAAATAAATAAATAATAAAAATTAAAAGTAGGCGGTGGAGTCACTGTTAATTGTTGTGTACTACTAGGTTGCCAAGTTTTGCTTTTTACACATTATTTATAATCTATTTATATCCGTACACACCAAAATCAAAGTGACTCAGAACATTCACATCAAACTCTTTAAATTTTAGTCAAATTAAAATTATTTTATTATTTTAGTTATTCATTTTGTAGTATTTATTAACTTATTCTTATTACTAAAAAGTTATTTTTTTATTGTGTTTGTTAGTCTTTTTTTTATTATTATTAAATTGATAAGTTACTAATCAAATAATTCTTTTAAAAAAAAAAATCCGTTGACCGGTTGACTGGCCAGACATCCGGGTAGATATTCGATAACACACAAATAGTGATGAACAGTGTCTCGTTTATTAGAACAAGTTACTGTAGCCATCGTAAATTTTGATGAATTATAAGCGAATTTGATAGAATTAATTTTTTAAAATTTTTAGCTAGAAAATGATTTTAAAGAGTTTGATGCAGATGCTCTCATACTGTGTGAAATATTTTAGCTTCTTCACAAGAGAGGACTGGAGTGAGCGTTTATACCAAATATTTCAGTGCAGGGTTGCTTGTGAAAATTTGACAAACCCCCCTCCTAAAAAAAATAAAAAGCCTTTTTGCATTTATTTTGTTTCTTATTTGCGAAAAAAAAAAAAAAAAACATTTAAGGAGCATCTTATAAATAGCCTTTGGTGATGATCGTATGAAGGGGCGTTTTAGCAAATTGATAAAAAGTTAGTTTTTTAACTTTTTTTTTTAAGTCACATCACCATTCTACTTTTTTATATCAAAAAAATTAAAAAGTTACAAAAAAATATATATATATATTAAAAAATCAATTTTTTGTCATATTCTCAAAACACCACAAAGTATATCACTTGGTATACTCTTCAGTTTTGATCATACCCATCTCAAAATGGATACTGTTATGGTGTGCAACTTACGCCTTACACTTACGCCTTTTCTGTTTGCAGTCCTGCTTTTGTTTTCACCTTTCACTTACACTTTTTGTGTAAGTGACACATGGTGTGCAACCTTGAAAGTTGCACACTTAAGAAAAGTCCTCTCAAAATATACAAGTTTCTTCCGACCTGATAAAAGTTTAGGGATAGGGATGAGTTAATTCAAACCTCAACTTGCTTATATTTATTTTAAAAAATATATTTTATGAGTCGGTTTTAATTTTTTTGGTTGTAGACTTGGATTGTTGTATTGTTTTACTTGCTGATGGATTGGATTCTAATGTTTTTATTTTATTAATATTAATTTTAATTTTAATTTTAAATGGTTATTAAAAAATAAAATAATCCACTCGAAATAATTTTTGCCCGAACCCCCCCTTCCTACAAATAAATTTCACCCAATATTTTTTAAAAAAAAGTTAAAAGAAAACGTCATAAATGATTTTATAAGAAGGAAATACAAATAGATAATTTGTATGAAATTTTTTTACATAATGACTAGTTGGGTTTTAAGTTGAGAATTTTTTTTTTTTGAATTAATCAAATTTAAAATAAAGAGCCTATTAAGAAGTCTTTAATTACAAAAATAATACTGTCACATTATTTTGGTAGAATAATATTTTCTTATAATTATCTACAATCAAAATGAGTGTTATTTAAGAAATGTAGAACTAATTATTAAAAAAAAATTATTTTAGCAAAAAGGTTGATTAATATATGATAGATAAACTGGTTAATTAGGATGTAATAAATTTATATGAAAAAATTATACATAATGACTTGGTTGGTTTTTGAGATGAAATTTTTTTTTTTTTTGAATTTATCAATTTAGAATAAATAGCTTATTACAATTACATAAATAATATTGTCACATCATTTTAGTGTAATATTTTGTGTACAAATTTGGTAGAATAATCTGTTTAATAGATAACAAATTTAGCGTAATATTAAAAAAAAAAAAAATCATTTCAGATCGAAATGTTGATTAATAGATAACAAATTGGTTAATTAAGATGTAATAGATGGCAAACTATTTTATCAATTATTTTTTCTTATTTAATTGTTGAATCATTCATCCGACATCAACAAAATAACTCTTACTTTGTACCTAAAAAAAGAAACTAAATTACTCGTGCCATGGTAGATGATGGAATAGAGTGATATTTTGGTCTTGGTTTGAATTTTTGAAAGTTATTCTTGATTATTTTTTTAAAAAAAAATAGATTTAATTTGAAAAAAATTAAATATTAAAAAGATTATTTTTAAAATTTATTTCTTCCCTCCAAAAAGATAAAACTACATAAAAATAGTGAGTAATTTGTTTTTCATTTTTTCACCACATTAATTTTTAATTTATAAAAAAAAAATCTGAAAAAAAATTCTAAAATGCCTCACTTCCATTTTTAACTTTTGTTAATGAGTTGGAATGCATAGGTTAGCTTTTTCATTTTTTTATGAAAAATGCCACATCAACGTCCATGCGGCACTATGTTATAGTCACGTGACATAATAATACATTCTTATTACTAAGTTGGATAAATTGTATTTAGCCACCCAAAGTTTTAAAATTATCTCATTTTAACTCTTGAAGTATTTTTTTTTTTTAATCTTTTTTTTAAACTTTTGTCCTATAAGTTTACTTTTTCTCAATTTGATCCAACATCTAACTTTTATCCAAAATGGAATGAGTTGCAACCACGTTGCCTCCAATTGGAGCCCCGCACTCCTTCGTCCTCTTCTCTCTTCTAAATCTACTAAATGACAATTGAATTTGAGAGAGATACTGCTCAATAATGTTGATTTGAAAGGGTCATGGTGCTTGAATTCATGTGATTAGTGGTGCCTAGAAAGAAGTGGATAGAATGGCACTGTTTGATTGATGGTGATGACAAATTATCAGCAAATAGTGGATAAGGGTTTTAGTGGTGGTTTTGTGTTGATGAATGGGGAGCCTGCTCAAGGGGTTGTGGCATTGTGGTAAGATTTTGGGGTTTAAGTTCCAAGGTTACAAGTTCAATTTTTTCCTTAGACCAATCTCTTGGGCGAAGCACTGTTGGTTAGGAGGTTGGACCTCAAGTTGTCTAGTCAGCACTTGGTGTGGGTTCAATGCTCCCCCGCTGTGCGAGTCCTGACTTAAGCGGAGCTTGTCTTGGGAGGTCGGGGCAAGTTCCCAGGTTATAGTCTCCTCGCTCGGAACGACTAACAGGACACCTTGGTGATCTCTGCAAGGGACGCCGCCTTAGACCTACGGGAGGGTAAGGAGGATTTTCCTGTAACAAAAAAAAAAAATGGTGAGTCGAGGTTGTTGTGTATCATGCGTAGTAGTAATTGTTGCACATTTAATTAGATTTATTTTAAGATATAATGTAATAATTTGAACTATTCATATTTTAACAAATATTGAGTATAACATATTTATAAAAAATTACGTTGATCGGATATCGATAACCTTTTAATTAAATCACATTTACATGTAATTTTATATTTTAAGTTACACTTGCCATTTATTTTTTCACATACAAATGTGATTTGATGAGAGGATTATTGATATCCGATTAATATAATTTTTTATAGATATATTCTATCTGATATCTTTTAAAATATGAATGGTTCAAAATATGAAATTGGGCCCAATATAATGCACAATAGTTGTACGTTGCAGTAGTGGAAGGGAATTATAAAAGGAGGTAGTGTGCAGGTCTAGTTTGAGAATTTGGTTATTTTAGTTGGTTTTTTTATTTTTGAACTATTTTATGAGATGAAAAAAATATTATATTTTTTGTGATTTATGAATTTTTTTATAATTAAATAAATGGTTGTGAGACATTTTATGTTATTGGCTATTTTAGGTCAAGTTTGGGAAGTTTAAAAAAAGTCAAAAAGTCAAAAAGTTATTCAAAAAGTTCAAAAATTATTACTATTCACCAAAAGTCAAAAATTACAGCTGTACAACTCTCAATCCTAATTTTTCTCTACACACTAATTTATACAATTTTTTAATACACATTTTTTCATAAAAAGTCAAAAAGTTAACCCAAATATTCATATTTTTTCCCTCAACTTTTTAGTCTAAAAAGACAAAAAATACACTTATTTAGGACACACCAAACAACCCCTTATTTTAGGGTTGGTTTGGGATATTCTAAAAAAGTATACTTTTTGACTTATTGGTTTATATGGGTTGGGTTTGATGTGATGTGTTAGAGAGGTGATGTGATTTAAATAAGATGATGTAACTTAAATAGAATAGTGACTTTTTAACTTTTTGTATTATTTAGGTCATGCCAAACTTGGCTTTAGTATCTTTTGTTTTTATTGACTATTTTAATCTCAAACCATTGGGTTAGAGGCTTTTTTTTGGCTAAAATAGCCAATAAAAACAAAATATGTTAGAATAAATAAGACAAAATGTCACATCCAAAAATAATTTACAAGAAAAAAAAGTATTTTTTCTAAATAAATAAATAATAAAAATTAAAAGTAGCTTGGGCCTACTCTATACATAGGTTGGCCACTAGAATAATGATGGTGCAGTCACTGTTAATTGTTGTGTACTAGGTTGTCAAAGTTTTGCATTTTACGCTTTTATAATCTAGATATATCCGTACACACCCAAATCAAAGTGACTCATACTGTATCCTTTTCGGAATTGGGTACTGATATTTCAAAAAATTAACTCTAATTAGCCTTCTTTTTGGGAAGTTGAGATTGAGGCTTGGTTTGGGGTGTCTTAAAAAAGTGTATTTTTTGTCTTTTTATGAAAAGATGTGCAGAAAAGTAGAGAGGGGATGTGATGAAAAAAAGATAAAAAGATAGATTATATAGGTTATGTCAAACCTAGCCTGAATTTTTTTTTTTGAATTAAAATAGTCAAAAATAAATAAAATAAAATATAAAATAAAATAAATTTTTTATTTTAATAAAACAAAACATAATATTTAACTTGTAATCATTACATTTTATTTCTCATAAAAAGTCAACAAAATCAAAGAATCTTTTTTAAACAAAACTTTTTAATCTCAAAGTAAGTGGTGTTTTAAGAAGTTTGTAAAATGTTGACTTTTGACTTTGCCTTCGTTTGGAAAGTGGGTTGGCTTTTTAGTTTTTGGCTATTTTAGCCAGGGGCTAAAAAGTTTGATTTGGGAATGACTTTTTGACTTTTTTAACTTTTTGGTAAGGTGTCTTTATGGTAAATTACCAAACTGCCCTTGACACATGATTCTCATGACAACTCACACTCAAATGGTCCTCCACATTAGTGCCATGTACAGGACCAAAATTGTTTGAATTTTTTTTTTTTTTTTTTTTTGGATTTGGCGTATTTTCCTTTAAAAAATTTAATTTTTTTTTTTTATTTTGGGTTTAGATTTGACGTATTTTGCTTAATTTTTGTTTTTTTATTTTTTTATTGTGGGTTTGGATTTCGCGTATTTTACTTAAATTTTTTATTTTTTTATTTTGGGTTTGGATTTGGTGTATTTTTTTTTTATCTTTTTTATTTTTATTGGTATACAATAACTTTTTTTTATTTTTCAAAAATGAGTTTTCATGTTTTATTTATTTTTAAATTACGTCGCGAATGGTAATATAGGTTTTTATGTTTTTTTTAAAATATTTTTTAATGAGGCATATTTTTCTCGTTATTTTTTTTAATTTACGTTTTTGTCATTTTTTAATTCGTACACATTAATTTTTTTTTATATTTCAAAAAAGGGTTTTCATGTGTTTTATTTATTTGTACATTACATGGCAAATGGTAATTTATGTTTTTTTTTTTTTTATCTTTTTGGATGAGGTTTATTTTTGTCGTTCTTTTTTTTTTTTGAATTTATGTTTTTGTAATTTTTAAAATATTTTTAAATATTTTTGAATGAGGCATATTTTTTTAAAAGTAATTTATGTATTTAAAATTTTTTTTTTTTTTGCAAATGGTTTTTTCATGTGTTTTTTATTTTTATTTTTTTTATTTTCTCTGAAATGATCAAAAGTGAGGTTTTATTTTTATTGTCCTGTGTATTTTAAATAATTTAATTTTAATTTAATTTTAAATATTTAAATATAATTTTAATTTTAAATATTTAATTTTAATTTTAATTTTAATTTTAATTTTATTTTAAATATTTAAATAATGTAAATAATCTAAGAGCTCTGTTATAGAGCCCGAAAGGGTTTCGAGCCAAATTTGGCTCGAATTTGAGAAGGAAGAAGGAGAAAGAAGAAGAAGAGAAGGAGAAGCAGAACTGGAGGGGGCCCTAAAAATGGGGCTGGAGGCGGAGGTAGAGGCGGAGGGAGGCGGAGGCAGAGGCAGAGGCGGAGGTGGACGGAGGCAGAGGCGACGATCGGCCGACGAGCGACGATCTGCAACGATCGGCCGACGAGCGACGGCCGCCTCTCCCCTCTGTTTCTCTCTCTCGCCTCTGCTTCTTCTGTGTTCAAAACGAAGAAGAAGAAGAGGAAGAAAAAGAAAAAAAAAATTTTGAAGCCCAAAACAACGTCGTTTTGGGCTTCGAGCCGCGTTCGAGCCTCATATTTCGGGCCCTCAAACATTTTTCATAATCTAAATAGTTTAATAAGCAAAAATTTAAAATAAATATTCAAAAAATTTAAATAATTTAAAATGTTAATATTTTAAATTTAAAAACAACTCTACATTCAAATCGTAACCAAACACATAAAATAAAACTCAATTAATAAATTATTTTTAAAACTCATAACCAAACACATAACTCGAAACTCTATACTATTTTCACAACTTTACACTCAAATCATAACCAAATACATAACAAAAAAATTAAAATATTTTTATAAAATAGAGTTTGAATTTATTTTTATAAAATATTTTAACAAAAAACAAAAAAAATGATTTAAATTTTTTTTTTTCAACTTTCTTTGTTTTTTCTGGGAAAAGATGTTTTTTGGAAAAAGGTTTTTTTTTTTACTTTGAATATTTCTGACGTTGAGGCTAAATTAACCCGTCTTTCATATGAGGGTAGTTTTGTAAATTTACCTGTGAAATGGTTGTTGCCAAGCTCATGCCATGCTTTTGTCTCCATGTGGCTCCACTTTTGTCCATATGTGGCTAATTTAGCCTCAAACTGCCTTCCAAAACACAGGCTTTTTTAATAAAAAAAAAAGCTAATTTTTTGAGTAGTGATTTGGGTAAAAAAACTAACTTTTTTCACTAAAAAAGTTAAAAGCTAACTTTCTGCTAGCTTTCCAAAAAATTAAAAAGCTAACCCTCTTCCCACACCAACCCTTAAAAGAGTTTCAAAAGACATTTTCCATAATTTATACTATAACAATAGTATCACGTGATGGTATTTTTATTTTAAAAAATAGTAGGTAAATTATATCCTCTTTTTTTTGGGGGGGGGGAGATATTTTTTATAATTATAAAGACTTTTTATGTAATTTTAATAACTATACTAATCTCTTTTACTTTCAAAACTATTATTAAAAAAATTTCAATTTATTAAGTTCGCACAAACAACATTACTTGGGTGTGAAAACAATCATATAATCCTTTGATTTGCACGTGAAAAGAAAAAAATACCCATAAATCAAGAAGTTTCATTCATTATCAATATGGGTAAATTACAATTACCTCCCCTGAAATTTTGTATATATATTATCAAAGACTTATATATATTTTACCATTATTTAATAAAATTCTTAAATTTCATACAATATTAAATAAAACGCTTAAATTATGAAGACATTATTAAAACATTTAATATAAAAAATATATTTTTTTTCATTAATAAAATACTTAAAAATAAACTATCTCTCTTAACGTTAAATGCACAGTTTACCTTGCTAAATATATGTGAAATTATTATTTATTTTTATAACTTTTCCAAAATATAAATATAATTTATTGACTATATTTTTTTTCACAATAAGTTTTTGAACTTTTATAAACAAATAATAAAATAAAAATTCAATCATTAATGATGGTGTGAAATTAATTTGCAAATTTAGTTTAATAAAAATAGTTCAAATGAGATAAATAAAGATGGAGAAATAGATTTTAAGTATCATACAATAAATTAATTGAGCATTTTATTATTCTTAATTAATTAATCCATTCACGTAAGGATTAATTTTAATTTTAGGTGTAAGCAATGACAAATTATTTGAATTGTTTATTATTCTCAAATGATTTCTTGATCCTTTATTCCCTATCAACTAATTTTAATTTATTATGAGGTGATTAGATTTTTTTTAATTCTATATTTTTTTTATTTTTTTTAATCATGTAAGAATATTAACTTGTATTTTTTTACATATGTATCGATTAGAATTTTAATGACTCAAAGATAAAAATTAAAATTTGATAATAATATATGATTGAGAAAAGATAAAATAATAATTTTTTTTACATATGAATAAATAAGTAATGCAAATTGTCAGAAAAAAATAAATCCATTTATTTCAACTTTAAAAAAAAATCAAATAATAAATGCATTACTTAAAATGATAAATTTTACGTCATTTAGGTAGTGTAGAATAAGTCTTATATTAAATCATCATAATGTTATCTAATATTAATTTCAGAGAGATTGTTTATTTTTAAATATTTTATCAATGAAAATTAAGTTTTTTTTCATTAAATGATTTAATAATGTCCTAACAATTTAAGTGTTTTATTTAATATTAAATAAAATTTAAGAATTTTATTAAATAATGGTAAAATATGTATGGGCCTTTGATAATATATATGCAAAAACTCATATGAGGTGAGTGAAATTTCTTATTTAAATAAATAAGGTAACTAATGGGCAATTTCATCATTTTTGATAGTATAACCTATGACATCAACATGCCATTAGCATGATATTAGCAAATTCTGTTAAATAGCCTAACAGAGAATAACAGTCAGGAACCTTGATAATAATTTCAAAAACAAGAGAGGTTATTGCAATTATTAAAATTACAAAGAATGTTCCTGTAATTGTCAGAACCCTCAAGGAAGGTAAGTGTAATTTACACCTTTTTTTTTATACCTATTTGTCTCTCATGAGACTTTTTAGATGTTTGTTTTGCATTGGTGTAATGATGTATTTGTAAAGTCAGTAAGAAATTTATTATTGAAAGTTTAAGCAAATTTTTATGTTTAGATTAGTAGGAAGCGAGATTTCCATCTATTTTCATTTTCAATTTTTTATTTATTTATTGATGGCACGTAAGATGGTATTATCCTTTAATGAAAAAAATTATAAAAAAAAATTATGTTTAGATTAGTAAAAAACAAAAAGTTTCTATCCATTTCCATTTGTAATTTTTTTTAATAAGTAAATTACACTGACTTTCTTGTAGTCTAGTGAAAATATAGTAAATCTTATAAATTTGACATAATTATATTAAACTCTTTTAAGATTTTAATTTATATAATACTTAGGCCTCGTTTTGGAAGCGATCGGTTTAGTCAAAAAGCCAACAACCCATAACAAAAAGTTAAAGATTCTATTTTCTCTCTACTTTTCGCACATCTTTTCGTAAAAAGTCAAAAAGTCATCCCAAACATACTAGTTTTTTTTACATCACATTTTAGCCAAAAAATCAAAAAGTTACTAAAAAAAATCTGTTCCCAAACGAGGCCTAACTCTTATTTTAGCAACAAATTGTTTGACATGCAAATGAAAAAAATAATAGTGCCATCTATTTTAGTCTGAAATGCATATATGACTCTTTTTTTTTTTTTTTCCTTTCTATTTTTACATCATTTGCATTAGTTTCGATTCCTTTAACTATATTAAAAGAAGGGCAAAATCCTCACTATCCCATATAGTTTAGACCAGTTGCACTTTGGGGTATGCACGGTACAGTTTGGACAATTTGAGAGTAAAATTATAAATCAAATGATGGATTGGCGGAGTGGCAAATAACCAAATCACGATTTGTGGTGGATTGAAAAATATTCATAACTAATCATCAATTATTTGCATACTAATTTGTATAATATTTTTTACATATATAACACAAACTAGTTTTACATAATATTTTTCATATATATTACCACTAATTTGTAATAAATTTCACATCTTAAATCTTTCCCACACTCATTTTTTCTTAGATATTTCATTAGAAGTTAAAAAATATATATTTATTAAGTATAGTAGAACAGATCAATTTTGAAAGTAGATTATAAATTTTAAAATTTAAAATTTAATCTACGATTAACCGATTGGTGTCGATCGGTGCAATTTTAGCAGATTAGGTGATATTTTGCATTGCCGTAGTTGCACTTTACCCCCTATCATTTGAAAATAGCTATTTACCCCTCTTGTGGTTTTGGATTAAATTGTTGCCGTTAGCTATTCCGTCCAACTTCATATATTTGAAGTGTACGGACGCAAGTTTGCTGAAAAAATGATTGTTTCTCTCCAAAACTAGTTTAAAAAAAAAAAAAAAAAAAAAACAAACAAACAACAAAACAAAATGGATAAAGCTTCGGACCCCAAGTGAGGGTGCTGGGGTCGGCTGTGATTGGCAAAAAAAAATAAAATTTTTTTTTTTTCAGCCAATGAAAGGGCACCACGTCACTAGGGGTGCCACTGAGAGTCACCCCACTAGGGGTCGGAAGCATCACTCAAAACAAAATATAAATGCCCCCACATATTTCTATAATGAAACAATGCATTGTTAGTTGTTGGCCAACAAACCGATTCAGAGGAACCCATCTAGAAGAAGATCTCCAGGTAAGCTACTATAATTTATTTATTTATTATTTTATTTTAATTTACATTTTAGAAATCATATATGTATATAGTATGATTGTTATTATTAACTTTTGAATAATTGATTTAATTATAAATAAATTTTCTTATTTTTTGTTTTTAAAATTTATGTAGATGTCAAGTTATTCAACAAGCAAAATGGAGGTAATGGAAGTACTTGACCTAAGGTTCTAAAAACACGTGTGTGTGTGTGTGTGTGTGTGTGTGTGTGTGTGTGTGTGTAAGAAAAATGCAGCAAACCCTTATTGTACTGCTATGGGCCACAAGCATTAGCAAACATCTAAAAATCATAAAGAAGCCACTACCAAAGTAGGAAAAAACAAAAACAACAGCACACAAGAAAACATAAAAAAATATTTAAAAAAACATAATTGTATTTCAGGTATGTAATAGAAATATATAACACATACGCATGTTCCATAAATGAAATGTAACTTTGAGAAAACCCTCTGAAAAATATCATATATGGAACCTAACATACATCACAAGAACAAAAAAAAACCCAAACTTCTAAATCCTTAATAAAAAAATACCATACATTCTGAATATTAGGGAAAATATGTGATTCTCTACAAGTAAATCAATCAATGGGAATAAAAATTAATGTGAAAAAATTAAAACAAAAGCAACACAAGAATTTCTACGTGGTTTCCTCAGTGTGAGGTACGTCCACGGGATCGAAATCCGATTCCACTATCAACCAAATAAGTTTCCAAACGATTACAAACGAGACACGAATGGTCTCACAAAACCACCCTTAGGTGAATTCCAAATAATCATAAATAAACAAGAGGAAAGACCTCACCAAATAGATGAACAAAAATCTTCAGAACCAGAGTTGTAAAAGATCCAAAATAACAAACCAAATCAACACCGAAAACGAAGCAAAGAACCACCCAAATTAATTCCACTGTTCACACACCAAAATAATTGATTTCACCAAAGTGGAGTATGTGTAGCAGCCGTTCTCTTCACCTCGGGATGAGCAAAAACAAAATCCTAAAATATTGTGAATCTAGGGTTTATTATCAAACCTTAATTGTTTCCAAATTGAATTGGGTCTCCACAAATTAAATATAATATATAAAAATATATTATAATTAATACTAAACCAAATTAAACTCTTTTCCAAAACCAATTGGGTTCCACATTCCAATAAGGAGGTATACCTGTAGACGTGCCCTTGGGCCTCATGCTACAGTTCGGACTCGATTTGTGTCACGGTTCATAATTTGAACCAAAGAGTCCAAATCCGACAAATCATTTTGAGAAAACAAATTTTTAGAAAAGAAGTACCAAACATGGACTGCTTTGCCAGATACAGAGTCGCCACCTAAATATTTTATTTTTGAAAAATTTAGGAAACCCTGACTCGGTGCCAAAGGCCACGTGTCCGTCATCACCAAAGTTGCCTCAGCTTGGGAACTTGGGTATGATTGGGGAAGGTCAGCTATGAGCACCCGCTCTCGCTCGATTCAAAGATCGGCCTCTACTAACCATGATATCTCATTTTTGAAAACACATGTGTTCTTATTCCGGTTATTAGCTAGAATTACTATGTGATGCGCACAGCAAAACAAGTATAGACTAGATCGCCTAATTTGGAACAAAGCATTGCATATCCGTTTGTTTGGAAATGTTTTGAAATTTGCTACTCGTAAGTAGGCTAAAACACGGATTTCAACGAGTTATTCTAACTCAAACAATCCAACCTTCACCCACAGGCATTCAGGCAGCTATATCACATAAGCATATAGTCACATGGTAAGCATGCTGTCATGTTAACATTTGCACTCATGCGAGATGCTAAAGCATAAATACTTATATCGTACTTCGTGCCAAAACAATGAAACTAGTTAGCAAAACATGCATGACCTTAATTCATGTTAAGTGGCTAATGTATCACATACAGAATGCAACTAAGTAGGCTCGGCTACTAATGACATGGCATGGCACTTACTTCAAAACATGCTTTGAAACACGTATTCAAAAAAGTGTATTGAAAATTGCAATGCAGTTTGAATGATGAACCGAGCCTTCGATGCATGCAAGACAAATGAATGATGCACTCATGCAAACATACAATATGCTAAACAAACGTGTCCCTAAAACTAACCAAGATAAGCAGGTAAATAAAAGGAAGAAAGAAAGGGGGTTGGAGGACATGCACACACACATCCACCCTTATTACAACATTGTGCGCTCATAGGGAGGGTCCGAATAAGAGAGTCCGAATGTCCAAAATAGGTACAGTCCAAAGCAAAAATAAACAACTAACTAATCTAAGCTAATTACTTATTACATCACGAACTAATTTAATTAACCATCTAAGCTAATTAAATAATTACAAAAACAAATGAGCCAATTAACAAATTAACTAATTTTAACTGAGCATGCATCTAGCTAGCTACTGAAGCTAATTAATCTAAGTTATTACATAATTAGAAACCTCAGGACACGAGGGATGCACATGCTCGCTTCGGTTCCTCGCCTTGGAATGCCTTCTGGTTGCTCTTTAGAGGCTTTGTTTGCAGGGTGTCTTCCAGTTTTGGGTGCTGAAACTTACCAAAACACTGCAGGGGAAGCTCCCAATGGCCTGCCGGCCAGAGATGGCCCACTGCCGGCCAAAGGTAGCACATTGCCGGCCATCAATGGCGCATCGTCACACCGTGTGTGTCAGGACACCAAACTGCAACGAAGCACAAAATAGAGGAAAATGAGGGTTTCCCTAGGACATGTATGCACCATAGCACTCCAAATCACCTCAAAACATCAAGGGAGAGGCCAAGTCGGATCCACGACCATCAATCACGCATCCCGATGCATGATGGCCAAAGATCCACCTTGTGCAAATCAATATGAAAATGAATGCACAAATACAACAAATAAAGCCTAGAACTCTATCATGAATCATCAAGAGCTTCGACAACCGAGAATTGAGACACATTTCATCACTTGAAGTATGAAATGCCCCTCGTTCCTCGTGCTCGGATTAATACTTAATCCAAGCAATGCAACACATAAGCATGACAAACATGCAACATGAACTAAGTATGCAAACGTGCAACTAAACCAAACATGCGACAAGCATATGAACATAATGTGAGGCAACAACCTTGGACAAAATGCAATATGAACATATGAACATGCAAGGCATGTAAAGCTAAGCAAGTATGCAACAACATACTACATGCAACGAGCATGCGACAACATGGCAAAATGGGCTTACACCAAAGATGGACAACTCTCAACTAGGTCCAAATTAGTAGCCAATAGCGATGAATTAAGCCACACAAAAACACTCAAGCATGCAAAATGTGAAAGGTTCAACAAAGGGACCTAAAAGGGCAACTCTCAAAAGTGCCTAAGAAGTGACAAATGTGCAAGTGTAACAACACTATATGCACTGAAATGAGATGATAAATGATGCCAAATCATTTAAACAACACAAGTAAAGCATGCGAAGGTCCTAAGTCATGAAAGCTAGTAAAGAGCAATACAAAGGAGGCATGCAATACATGGCATGAACACATGAACTAAGCATGGACAGAGTTTAATTAAGCCTAAACAAGGACTTAAACATGCTGGAATGAAGGCTCAAACACCTAAACATGCAAGCATACAAGCTAAGCCTTAAACTAGATAATAATGCACGACATTCAAAAGCACTTGAAGCATGAATGAAGTGAGAATGTGACAATGGTACATGCTCTGAAATGAAGCGTTAAATGATGCCAAATCATCTAAATATCTCAAAGATAGCATGCATGCATCACCGAAACACAAAGCTTGCAAGGTCAATTACACTATAGCTATACAAAGCATGCATTATTTGACTAAGAAGCATAAATACAGAGGCAAGGCAGCCCCAAAACATGAACATTTCTAGTTCAAAGCATGGCCAAAAGGTGCTAGCATGATGGACTAACATAGCATGCAAGATTGGCCAGCAAACATGGTTTACATGGCAAGTGTATGAAGCAGGTAAGAACTCATCAAACTAGCAAAAATCAGTGAACTAAACAAGCCAAAATATGCCCAAATAATCATGGAAATGCGGTCAATGCATGCCAAAATGAGGGGCTTCTTTGGAGGGCCACACAAGGGATTATTAGGCACATGCAAGATGGACAATCAACAAGACCAAACCAACTCTGGAAATGGCTCAAGAGGGTCCCAAAACCCACTGAAAAGGGCCTGGAACAAGACCTAGAGGCATGCAAAATGGAGTCTCTTTGGAAGGCCAAAAAGGCCACCAAACAAGACAAGGAGAGAGGGGGTCATCCCCCTCTAATTTTAGCCTTCAAGAATACAAAAAGGCCACTAAAAATCCATTGGATTTCAGTGGCTAATAGGCCAAAACAAGGCCGATACAAATGCTCACATGTATGGCTCAAAGCATGGAGAAATAAAGCATGCAAAGAAGGAGATGACTCCAAAAAAAAATGGAACCTTAAACAAACTCAAAGAGGAGGTCAAAACAAGACCCTTTCCAGTTTATAACAAAACTCAAAGGTGAACACAAATAGGGCTAATCTATCATGCAAAAATGACCCTAAAAGAGAGGTTAGAGACAAGGGACAGAAGCTGGGCCCAAATGGCAAAGAGCCCTTCAAAAAAGTTAAAGAGGGGCTCAAAAAAAGGTACTTTACAATTTACATCAAGCCACGAAAATAATCACAAATAAGGCCAAACTATCATACAAGAAAAAGGCCTAAAAGAGGGATAAAGAGACAAGTGGTAGGAGGAGGCCTCAAACAGCAAAGAGTCCTTGATCAATCTTCAAGAGGAGCTCAAAATAAAGCACTTTTCAGTTTATGACAAAGTCCATAAAATCTTGCAAACAAGGCTAATCAATGGAGCAAAATAATGCAAAAAAAAAAAAAGGAAATGAAGACTTACCCTTGAAGAGCAAGCTTTCAGCAACTTCTAGACCAAGATGGGGGCTCTTTAACCTCTGAAAATCAGTTGATGGAATGGATGATGGAGGTGGTAGGCTTGGAGGTGTAGTGCAAAAATGTAAGGAAAATGGGCTAAAACCACAACAATATAGAGAGAGAGCAAGAAATATATATATATATATAGAGAGAGAGAGAGAGAGAGCTCTATATCTCTTGTCAAAAGAGCTGAACCCCTGCTAAGGAGAGAGGGCCTCTCCTTATATAGAGGAAAATCAATTCAAAGCTTCTTGAACAAGCTTGGCAAGAGCTTCATCCCTCCATGCACGTGTATGGAGGGGAAATTAAAGGATTCCAGCTGGCTCAAAAGATCTGCTGTGAAACTTGCTCTGAGAGGGGTGCTGCCGGCCATCAGTGATGGCAGGCAGTGGCTCATTGATGGCCGGAAGGGGTCATTTTTGGCTGGCATTGGCCAATCATGGCTGGCACATTCCCATAGAGGTCGGCAACAAAAATCAGTCCTAGTCCCCATTTTGAAGAAAGCCTAAATCCTTCATCTGGATGCCTTTTCAGGTCATTCTTGAGCCTAAACTGTAGCCCCGGAAGTCTTCTTTCCAATTTTGGAAGCCTCACCTCAAAATTCCATGTGTGCTAAGAGATATTCCTCTTTTAGTGAAGACTTCTCAGTTTCGGTCCAACCGGATTGATACCCAACTTCCAACAACCATATCTCTCTCATCCGGACTCAGCTCGAGGAGATTCTTGAATGAAAATTGAAGCCCCGGAAGTAAGCTTTCCAACGGTGGTGACCTCATAGCTGAAATCCAAGTATTCAAAAGGATAGGCCTGATTTGGCGAGGACTTCTCGTCTCTCTCTTAACGGTTCATGCCCAACTCCTTCCCTAACTGGGTTTCTTCTCTCCTCTCCTCTTTTCTTCAAATCCAAACCCGTAAACAAGGTGTTTTGAAATATTTTTCAAAGAGTTCATCTCTCTTTCATTCATTTTCACTTTGTCCTCGCTCGGTTTGCCGAAAAACGCAACATTTAACAAAATGCGAGCGTTGGGGCATCGTAGGAACCTATTTTCAAAAAGGTTTTGAAAGAGAGGGTTTTAAGGTGTAAAAACCATTCAAAATAACTTTGGTCCAAAATGGGGTGTGAGGTTAGGATTTGACTCTCCTCTTGCCAAAGAAATCAAACTTTTGCCCTGCGCACCTTTCACCACCAAGTAAACCATCAGTAGTGCCCAAGTCTTAAGGGCGGTCAAAAATGGGGTGTCTACAATACCCAACACTGAAAAACTCTAAATCTGTAACACAGAGGTGCAAAAATCTCAAATAACCTTAATCCAAACAACAATGCAATGCAAGGATGGCATATACAATGCAATGCGATGCATGCAAACATATAATGCAATATGAACAACCTAACAAGGCTAATGGCATGCATAATACTAATACATGCACACAGTTGACACACAATGCAAAGCAACCTAGACATGCAAACATGCGATAAACCAAGCATGCAACAACATATAAGGTGACAAGCATGCTATAACATGCAAAGATGGAGCAAGCATACAACAATATGCAAGACAAGCAAGCAACAACATGCAAGGATGGACTTAAACCAAAATGGACAGACCTCAGTAATGCCCAAATCAGTGGCCATAATACTAAGATGAAGGCACCGAAAACACATACAAGCATGCATGCTAATTGGCTCACCAATTGAGGCATAAAGGTGCAACTCTCAAGAACACCTAAAGAGTGGAAAACATGGAAGTGTAACAACACTAAGTGCGCTGAAATAACATGATAAACTATGCCAAATCATTAAACAACACAAGTAAAGCATGCGAATGTCCTTAAAGCATGGAGTTATCAAAGAGGATTACAAAGGAGGCATGCAATACATGGCACAAATGCATGAACTAAGCATGGGCAGAGTTTAAATAGGTCAAAATAAGTACCTAGACATGCTGAGATGAGGACCTAAAGACCTAGGCATGCAAGCATACAAGTTAAGCCATAAACTAGGCAATAATGCACAACACTCAAAGGTACTTAAAGCATGATTGAAGTGGGAATATGGCAATGCTATAGGCTCTGAAATGAAGTATTAAGTGATTCCAAATCATCTAAATAGCTCAAAGATAGCATGCATAAGTCAACAAAACACAAAGCTTGCAAGGCCAATTACACTACAGCTATACAAAGCATGAAGGATATGGCAAGGGCAACCCAAAACAGTCCTCGTACATGTTAATATGAGACTAAAACATGCATGGAAGGAAGCCAAAACAAGCTAGCATGGTGAGCATGAGGCATGATGCATACAAGGCAAATAAGGTAGATTACACTACACCTATCAAAACCAAGCATGAGATGACTTAACTAACAAAAATCAGAGTTAAGGCATAGCATAATAACCCCAAAAACCCACTGAGATGGCATCCCAAAGACCTAAGCATATAGACATGCACAATGATCCATTCATGAGGCATAAAATACAAACTCTCTACGACATTGAAAGCATGTCAAATGCAGGTGTATGACCACATTTCATGGACTGAAATAACATTCAAAATGATGGCAAAGCATGGAAATATCACATGCATGGCATGGTAGGGGCCTCAAAACCCAAGGCTAACCAAAGCATTTACACTATAGCTATACAAAACATGAGTGATATGACCATGGCAGCCCAAAATAGTCCTAGAACAGCCCAAAATAAGAATAAAATCATGCTGGAGCAAAGCCAAAACATGCTAGAATGATGAGTCAAAACATCATGCACATAAAGCTAGTAAGCAAGATTTGTTCTACAAGTATATAGAGCATGCAAAGATGACCAAACCCACTTTAGATGGAGTTATGTCATGGAAAAACATCACCAAAAATATGCTAAAATGGACTCAACATAAGCTAGGCAAACATGCTACTTTGATGAGCCACAAATGGGATTACACTACACATACAAGAAGCATACAAAATATGACCAAACCAGCCATGGACCGAGTCAAGGAAGGTCCTAAAAGTCACAAAAAATGGCCTGAACCAAGCCTCAAAAGTAAAGGGATACATGCTCCTTTGATAGACCAACAACTCAAGCAAACAAAACAAAAAGGGAGAGGGTCGCCCCCCTCTGGTTTTGGACCTCAAAACCATATGCCTACCACTGAAAATCTACTGGATTTTAGTGGCTAAAAGGCCAAACCAAGACTACCTCGAAGGCCTTAAGGCATGGCCCAAAACAAGGCCAAACAAGAGAGTTGCACACCTCTAACACCAAAAAGACCTTAAACAAACTTCAAAAGAACTTAAATACAGAACTTTTTTCAGTTAAAATCAAGGCCTAAAACAATATGCAAGGATGGCCAAAATGAGGTACAAATAAATGCTAAAAAGGAGAAGAAACTCACTTTTGAAGACCAACTTCCAAACCTACAATCTCAGGGGCCAAAAACCAAGTTTCAGAGCTCAAGTAACCCCCTCAAGAACCTCAGCTCAAAGATGGTGGTGTATCTCTATGTGTTGTAGTGCAAAAGTGCAAGAAAAATGGACTTTAGAGTACTATTCTATGCAATATGGAGAGAGAGTGTGTGAGAAATATAGAGAGAGAGAGAGAGATACAACTCCTTCAAAACTTTCTTTAACCTCTGATATAGAAGAAGGCTCCTTCCTTATATAGAAGAATACAAGAAGAAGCTTGTTAAACAAGCTTGACAAGACCTTCATCCCTCCATACACGTGTATGGAGGGGAGAGGAGTGAAAACCAGCTGGCTCAAAAGATCTGGCTTGAAACCTGCTGAGACAGGAGGTCTGCTGACCATCAGTGGTGGCCTACAATGGCTCATTGATAGCCGGCAGGCGTCATCAATGGCCGACAGTGGCAAAGGCATGGTCGGCAGGACCAAAAAGGGGCCGGCAGTGCCCTTCACAAAGCATGCAGAAAGGGCCAATACAAGGTCCAAAAATGGGACAGGAAGGATACAGGGTTTGGAAAGCTCAATTCTGTGACATTCCGCCGCAGCAGTCGAGTACTCAGCGAGCAATCGAACTAGTTGTTGGGTGTACCTGCAAGCACAACCAAGTCTTGAGGACGGTTAAAAATAGGGTGTCTACAATCGCTATTTGAGAATGGGAGATGTTGGGTACTCTTAGTGAGTTTGACTTACATCTTGGTGAGTTTGTTGAGTCTGCAGTATTGTTTACGGTAGTTGCACAACCCACACTTGTGAACCGAGTATTAGAAGCGCAAAAGAATGATCTTGAGGTAAAAACCCTCCGAGAAAAGATCTCCAATGGGAAGGTGAAAAGAGGCTTGAACGTGTATTCTGACTCGAGTGTTAGATACCTTAACTGTCTATTTGTGTCGGAGTCTTGCCGAGAGGACATACTCCGAGAGTTTCACCATTCACGCCTTGCGGTGCATCTGGGGGGCACAAAGATGTATCATGACTTGAGTTGCCAGTTTTGGTGGAGGGGTATGAAGAAGGACACAACAGCTTTTGTATCGAAATGCTTTACTTGCCAACAAGTAAAGGCCAAGCATCAAAGGCCAACGGGTTTATTACAACCTTTGCCTATAGCTAAGTGGAAGTGGGAGCATGTCATGACAGATTTTGTTGTGGTTCTTCCGAGGACTCAACGGGGTAGTGATGCCATTTGGGTGGTAGTTGACTGATTGACCAAGTCGACGCACTTTATATCTATGTTTGTGAGCGATTCGGTAGACTATATTGCCGACCTTTACATTAGGGACATAGTAAGGTTGCATGGGGTCCTTATGACGATTGTTTTGGATAGAGATCTGCGTTTCACAACTCGGTTGTGGCAGAGCTTGCAGAGTGCCTTGAGCACTAGATTGACCTTTAGTGCTACGTATCATCCTCAGACTGACCAGCAGTCCAAGCGTACCATTCAGATCCTTGAGAATATGCTTCGAGGTTATGTCCTTGATTTTAAGGGGTCGTGGGAGAGGCACTTTCCCTTAGTGGAGTTTGCCTATAATAACAACTTCCAATCAAGCATTGGCATGGCACCATTTGAGGCCTTGTATGGCCGATCGTGTAGATCTCTGGTATGTTGGACTGAGGTGGGTGATGCACCTTTGTTGGGTCTAGAGTTGGTTCGAAAAACGATGAAGAAAGTGGCACTTATTTGTAAAAGGTTGGTTACAGCTCAAAGTCGTCAAAAAAGTTATACCGATCGTAGGAGGAGACCCTTGTCTTTTGAGGTAGGAGACCATGTGTTCTTGAAGATATCACCTAGGAAGGGTTTGATGAGATTTGAGAAAAGTGGGAAGTTGTCCCCTCAATTTATTGGACCTTTTGAGATCATTGAGCAGGTCGGAGAGGTTGCTTACTGTTTGGTGCTACCGCCACAATTTTCCGGGGTTCATGATATGTTTCATGTTAATATGTTTCGGAAGTATGAGCCAGATTCATCGCACGTGTTGGATTGGACCAACTTAAAGGTAGATAAGGAAGCCTCGTATGAGGAGAGACCGGTGAGAGTTTTGGATACACGGGACCAAGTCTTGCGAGGCAAGACGATATCCTTGGTTAAGGTATTGTGGAAACACCATGGAGTTGAGGAAGCAACTTGGGAGCATAAGTTGGAAGTCCGTGAGAAATATCCAGACTTATTTGTTAATGTTTAAACATATATTGAGATTTTGATTATGTTAATGAAATGTAAAAGCATTGTATATGTTTTAGAAATACAAGGACATTGTACATGTTATGGCTGTTTTGGAAGCATGAATTCAATATAAGCATTGCATATGTTTTGAGAACATGGAATATTGTATGTGTTGCATCACTTTGGAAACATCGTTTATGTTGTGTAAATTTGGGAAATTGGGCTTATCACAAACATTGTTAATGTTTTGGAAATATATGAATTGTGCGTCAATGTCGAAACTTACATATTGAGTTAAAGAGAATGAATAACCGAAAAATGAGCCATGGTGAGAGAATTGAATGGTTATCATTGTTGTAGTTGGTTCTAACATAGTTCTTTTAAAACTTGATTTGAAATTTCGGGTACGAAATTCCTTAAGAGGGGGAAGTTATAGCTATTCCGGTTTTGACCCGACTCTTGTTGCATTCCAGACTCGGGCTTATGGTTTTTGAATGTTGTTCATTGTCCTTTTTTCCCTTATTCCTCCTTAAATGTGGTTATTAGATTGTACTTGTGTGTTTCGAACAGGTTGGTTGTTTGATTTTCCAAACCTTTGTTGTCCAGATTTTTGCTCCTCCGCTTGAGCGGCCATTCTTGCGCTCAATCGAGCTTTGCAAACTCTCAGTATTTTTGCAAACCTACAAATACTGGAAAAGTGTATTCTACGCTCGAGTGAGTGGACGCTTGAGCGTCCAATCTTGAGCTCGAGCGATGTCTTTCGTCTACAAAACTTCTGAAAGTGTGCATTCTGCGCTCGAGCGTCACTTCTCACGCTCGAGCGGAACAATGTGTCTAACGCTCGAGTGTCACTTCTCATGCTTGAGCAGATTGTGTGTACATCAGTTCGTAACAGTTACATTTTTACATCACTTTTTCATTCATTTCTCTCTCTAAAACTCTCCCAAACCCTAGATCTTGAGTTTCTCTCTCTAACACTCATCTTCTCTCTACATTTTCACCTAGATCCATTGAGTTCTCCACCCTAGTGTGTTTGAGAAAAAGGTAAAGTGTCTCAAGATCTTCATTTTGATTTGAATAAAGTTGGGTTTGAGCATCTTTGGAGTTTCATCCTTACCTTGCTCGTCTTTTCTCTTTGAGGTAGGGATTTTCTACACTTTCATATGGTTTTTAACGTAGTTATTCGCTATTGTGTAACAATGACGGGATATGGGAGTGTTATGGACAAACCTAAGGTTTGGGTATAAATCAAAAGAGGGATTCCTAAGATGAATGTGTTATAAAGGGTTATGCGGTTTGAAAATGAGTTTCTATTGTGACAAAGATAGTAGATTTTGACCTTTGGGTTGATATTTGGGGAAATTGAGCTTGTCCTAAAATGGTTCAAATATTTATTGTGTATAAATAAATGGAATTGGTGTTGTAAATATGAAATTGGATGAATATTGATATAAACAGTGGAGTTGGATATGTATTACCTCACACCTATGGAAATTTGAATAAATTTTCTGTCTTGAGATTGAATATCTATTTAAAAATATATGTATCAGGCTATCAGTTGGGGATAATTATAATTGTTATAGAAATTACATGAGGATTAGGTGAATTAAAACTAATCTTGTCACGCCCCAAGCTCCGTGACAACGCCGCACACTCATAAAAGTGAGCATGCAAGGCTAAGAATCCAATCACATAACCCACAATGTAAAATACTCAAAATAAATCCTTAAATTGTCATAATGCTAAAATCCACAGAAATTGATTATTCTTAACGTATGAAATTATCCACCAAGTCCACTAACAAAATCCATTAACAAAATAAATATCTAAGTACTTAATCCATAGCCCTACTCTCGGCACTCCCATATGTAAAAATCCCACGCAGCTCTACTCTTCAGAATCTGAAAAAAAATAAGGGTAAGCTAGACAGCCTAGTAAATAACCAACAATCACTGCCAGCTGGATCAAGTATATCAAAAAGCAGTAAATAAATAGTAGATAACCAATAAATATAATTTTTGATACAAATCAATAAATGACACGATTATTTGTAAGACGGTTTCATAGCTGAAAATAAACAGTGTAGCAATACATTTTAATTAAAAGTCAATGGGGTAACTCAATGAAATTTCGTTATCCAAAATTTATAGATCGATATTCAGATGGTTCAATGATCGATTCACAAAACCCAAGTCTTGGTGACTACGGTCACTTAGCCCGTGACAAGGCCCAGAATCACACATAGGCCGGTGGTAAAGCCTCAAAAGAAACTAGTTTCTGTGCCAATAAATAACCCCCATTGGCTAGGGTCCAAATCATAGTCAGACTAGAGTGATGTTCAAAAATTCAAACAATGCACAAATTTTAAATAAAACATTCGATATTTTCAGCATAAACGTTTAGTACAATTTTCAGAATAGTTTCACCAAATATTCAAATAATTTTCATAATATTATTCGATGTTGTTTTATACTTGACCCATATTTTATTTTAAGAGAACAGGAAAGCTACGAATAAATATTTATGATTTTAAACGATTCGATAGGATTAAAATAAACTAACAGTGATAGAGAGTTACTTACCTCCAACAGCTAAAATAATATTTCCCAAGCTAATCTCAATTTACCAAGATCCACCTCAATCTCACAAACCTAATAAAATATTACACCGCATAAACAATTATTATGTGCACCCATCCATCTCTTCTTGTAACAACAATAGAATAAATTAACCCAATAGTCTATTAGGAACTCCCACGATTTAGCATCAAAACAAAGCCATCAAAGCTTCAGAAATTCTCAACCCATATTATTCTATTGTTGTTTATATACATGTAAAAATTTGTAATTACTTGTAGTAAATCTTGTATCCCACAAACGCCCACCATTAAACCTAACCTATCACATATTAATCTCAAAATATGAACCACCCAAACAGAATGCAAAATACACTCTAAAATTGAGCAAAAAAATCAAGAACCCCGACATAGACTACATCAATATAATTATTTAAACATATATGCCTATAAAATCATCTATTGATATATTAACACTAAAATCATAGATAGGAATACAACAAAATAAATCTTACCTAAGTGATGAAATAAAGAAAAAATCACCACTCTATGAATCATCCTTCTTCACTTTGGTTTTGTTTTGTTTTCTTTAATTTTTCTTTATCAAACCCTTGCTAAGCAACCACGCCTCTCATTTTTCCTTTTTTTTTTTCTCCTACTTTTATAACCTTGCGCAGCCTTCGGAATAACCCTCCAGAGCCCTCTGTTTTTTTTTTTTTTTTTTTTGTTCTTCCCAGACTTGAAGCAAAAGATGTGGGTTTATTAACCTAGTTCTCAAACTTACAAAATTGCCCATCTATGATATAGAAATTATAATACCATCTTATAACTAATTCCTTGATATTACTAAATGACCCATATAAATTAATTTAATTACCAACCTATCCAAAAATAATAATATACAAAACTTGGGTTTTACATCATTCCCTCCTTAAAAGAAATTTCGTCCTCGAAATTTGACATACCTGAAGTCTCAAAAAGTTGTGGATACTTTCGTTTCATTTCATCCTCGAGTTCCCAAGTTGCTTCTCTTTCTGAGTGATCGCTCCATTGAACCTTAACATAGTGGATAACTCGACGCCTCAAAACTTGTTCCTTTCTATCAACAATTCGTATAGGGTGTTCCTCATAAGTCAAATCCTCCTTAAACTGCAACGGTGCATGATCAATCACATGACTAGGATTCGGTATATACTTCCTTAACATTGAGACATGAAAAACATTATGAACTCCAGCTAGTGAAGGTGGTAGGGCAAGTCTGTAAGATACCTCACCAATTCGGTCTAAAACCTCAAATGGCCCAACAAATCTAGGACTCAATTTACCACGAACACCAAACCTCATTACTCCTTTCATAGGAGACACCTTAAGGAATACATGGTCTCCAACCCCAAACACCAAATCACGTCTCCTGTTATCTGCATAACTTTTCTGTCTACTCTGTGCCGTGCGAAGTCGTTCTCTAATAAGATTGATCTTGTCCACTGTTTGTTGCACAATCTCAGGCCCTAACAACTTCCTTTCACCCACATCATCCAAACAAATAGGTGATCTACACTTTCGTCCATATAAAGCCTCATATGGTGCCATCTGAATGCTCGCATGATAACTGTTATTATAAGAGAATTCCACTAAGGCCAAATGCTCATCCCAAGAACCTCCAAGATCGATAACACAAGCCCTCAACATGTCTTCCAAGGTTTGAATAGTTCTCTCTGACTGTCCATCAGTTTGAGGATGAAAGGCAGTGCTAAAATTCAAACTAGTGCCCAAAGCTGTATGCAAACTCCTCCAAAACATAGATACAAATCTGTTATCTCTATCAGACACTATGGTCACTGGAATACCATGCAACTTCACAATCTCCTTGATATACAATTTTGCAAACTTCTCTAAGAAGAACCCTACCTTAAAAGCAAGAAAGTGAGCAGATTTGGTCAATCGATCAACGATAACCCAAATAGCATTGTTACCACCTTGGGTCCTAGGCAACCCTGTCACAAAATCCATGGTAATATGTTCCCATTTCCACTCGGGAATAGGAAGAGGTTGTAACTTACCTGCAGGTCTCTGATGTTCAACTTTCACTTGTTGACATACCAAACATTGAGCAACATACTGAGCAATTTCCCTCTTCATATTATTCCACCAAAAGTTCCTCTTCAAGTCTTTATACATTTTAGTGCTCCCTGGGTGTACCGTATATCCTGAACTGTGAGCTTCTTTCAGGATTTCTCTCTTGTGCTCCAAATCATTAGGCACACACAACCTCTCTCCAAACCTCAAGGTTCCATCTTTATGCATACAAAATTCCATCTGTAGCCCTATTTCCATTTCAGCTTTAAGTTTTTGCAACTGAGGATCTCTTCCTTGAGCATCTTTAATTCTATCAATCAATGTGGGTTGAACCCTAAGGTTTGCCAACTGCACTCCATGGCTATGCCATCTAATCTCAATATTCAACCTCTGCAAGTCCTCCAAGATATTCTTTTGGTCAGTGATCAAGGTAGCCAAATTACTCGGGGTCTTTCTACTCAAGGCATCCGCCACTGCATTGGCTTTTCCTGGATGATAATTGATAGTCAAATCATAGTCCTTTAATAGCTCCAACCATCGCCTTTGCCTCATATTCAATTCTTTTTGAGTGAAAATATACTTCAAACTTTTATGATCAGTGAATATCTCACATTTCACCCCATACAAGTAGTGCCTCCAGATTTTCAATGCAAACACCACGGCAACCAACTCTAAATCATGCGTAGGATAATTTTGCTCATATGGCTTCAACTGCCTAGACGCATATGCCACTACCTTATCATTCTGCATCAGGACACAACCCAAGCCCATCTTCGATGCATCACTATAGATGGTAAAACCTTTATCTCCGGACGGAACTACAAGTACTGGAGCAGACACCAATCGACTCTTTAGATCCTGGAAACTCTTCTCACAATCATCAGACCATTCAAATTTAACCCCTTTTTGTATTAAACGAGTCAAAGCATAGAAATTCGGGAAAATCCCTCAACAAACCTTCTATAATAACCTGCTAAACCCAAGAAGCTACGAATTTCAGTGACACTAGAAGGCCTATTCCACTCTACCACCGCCTCCACTTTCTTGGGGTCAACAGACACCCCATCTCTAGATATCACATGACCCAAAAATGATACACTCTCCAGCTAAAATTCACACTTCTTTAATTTAGCAAATAATTTCTTCTCCCTTAATATCTGCAACACTATTCTCAAATGTTCTTCGTGCTGCTCTTTACTCTTCGAGTACACAAGAATGTCATCAATAAAAACTACCACAAACTGATCTAAGAATGGTTTAAATACTCTGTTCATTAAATCCATAAAAGTTGCAGGCGCATTGGTCAACCCAAACGGCATCACTAAAAATTCATAATGCCCATATCTAGTTCTAAGGTCGTCTTAGGTATATCTTACGTCTTAACCTTCAACCGATGATAGCGTAACGAAGGTCAATCTTAGAAAAGACTTGTCTTTTGCAATCGATCAAATAGGTCATCTATCCTAGGCAAAGGATATTTATTTCGGATTGTCACCTTGTTCAACTCTCGATAATCAATGCAAAGGCGAAAACTACCATCCTTCTTTTTTCACAAATAAACGGGCGCACCCCAAGGAGAAACACTAGGCCTAATAAAGCCCTTATCTAGTAACTCTTGTAATCGTTCCTTCAACTCTTTCAACTCTGCTTGGAGCCATCCGACACGGAGCCTTGAGATAGGACTGCATCGTATCAATTCAATGGCAAACTCAATTTCTCTATCTAGTGGCAATCCCGGTAACTCTTCAAGAAAAACATCGAGAAATTCCTTCACAACTAGAATATCCTCTAACTTCAATTCAGGCTTGGTTTGGCATCATCTAAATAAGTCAAAAAGTCAAAAAGTCACTATCTTATTTAAGTCACATCATCCTATTTAAATCACATCACCTCTCTAACACATCACATCAAACCCAACCCAAACCCATCAATAAGTCAAAAAGTGCACTTTTTTAGTACATACCAAACCAACCCTCAGTCTCACGGGTATCTCTCACAGAAGCTAAATAGCCCTCGCAACCATTCCTTAACAACCGTCTAGCTTGCAAAGCTGAGATTACCAGAAGAGGAGTGTTAACTCCACTACCCACAAAACAAAATTCTGGTTGATTAGGAATCTGAAATACTACCCTTTTGCCTCGACAATCAACAGAAGCATAATTGGTTGCCAACCAATCCATTCCAAGAATTATGTCAAAGTCCCGCATATCTAAAACAGTTAAGTCTACAAGTAATTTCCTGTCATCTATACTAACCACACGAGATTTGCAAATTAAGTCAGCAACCATAACACCTCCTATCGGGGTTTCAACACATAAGTCGATCTCTCTAGAGACACATTTCCATCCATGTTTCTCAACAAATCCCGTAGACACAAATGAATTTGTAGCGCCAGAATCAAATAACACATGTGCATAAACAGAAGACACTAAAACATTACCTGACACCACTGTGTTGGAAGTCTGGACATCTTGTTGCGTGAGTGCGTACACTCGACCCTGAGTCTTTGGCTTATGACCCCCATTTTTCTTTTGATTTCCTGAAGACTCTTTGTCTGTTGATGCTCCTTTATTTGTCCATGCTTTCTCAGCCTCATGCCCTTCCGGTAGGGCAATCACCTATCTCAGGCCCTCAAGGTTCGCAAGAGAAACAGGCCCCAGTATTCCAACGACACTCACTATCCTGATGGAATCCATTACACCTAGTGCATAGTACCTGATCATTCTTCTTATCAACATTACTACCCATAGATCGACTTCCCCAACTCCCAATCGAAGAAGTGTTTTGTCTCTTAGCATTACCCTTCGAACTGTTAGTTTGGAAGTTGGAAGAACTAGGCCTCTTCTTATAATTCTCTTCTTTCTCTTCTTGGGCTCTAGTGAGGCCACTCTCAACCAACAAAGCCTTATTCAACACTGCTCCAAAAGTAGGTAACTCGAAAGGAACCACCTGTTGCATAATGTTCGTTCTTAGCCCACCTTCAAACTTTCGTGCTCTACTATCCTCGTCTGCTTCAAATGCTGATGCAAATTTAGACAACTTCAGAACTTCATATTCTGCGAACCGCCTCTTATTCCCTTGCTCTAACTTCAAAAATTCCTCTGCTTTTGTAGACGAACACTCTAGGGAAGTATTTCTCATTGAATGCATTCTTAAACCTTTCCCATGTATAGGGGTTGACATCATGCTCGTGTATGCGCTTCTCCATTTGCCACCAATCATTAGCTATCCCTTGTAGCATAAACGTAGCATAGGTCACCTTCTGATCCTCCGTACACTCAAAAACGGGAAACAACTTTTCCATTTCTGTCAACCATTTTTCAGCCTCCAAAGGGTCTGTGGCTCCGTCAAATGCCAAGGCTATCTTCTTAAACTCAGTGATGTTACAACGTGGCCTTGGTTGTGGCCCAACACCTGGCTGCATCCGCTGTTGTTGCTCCATAAGTCTAGTCAAGTTATTCCCTATGGTGGTTTGTTGTTGCACCACTCCAGCCAACGTCTGAAGCACTTGAACCATTTCAATTGGATTGGGGATTGCAGCTTGTTCTTGTTGTCCTAACTCTTGCCCCCGATTTCCTCCGACTGCTTGAGAACCACTACCATTAATAGTCACGTTCCCTCGCCGATTGTTATTACCTGCCCGTCGATTCATTTGACCCTGGCGTGTATTCTTAGCCATATTTGCCAATGTCTCCTCATGTTCCATCGCAACGTAAATGCATCAATAATAAAATCTCATCTTATTCTATTCTCAAGCTCTTATAACATAAAAAAAATAAAATAAAATAAAATAAACATTATATCAAATTATAACCGTTCCCAATCCTACATCTACCCAATCTCACCACTATTCTATACCAACCTTTAAAATTACAACCTGGCTCTGATACCACAAAATTGTCATGCCCCAAGCTCCGTGACAACGCCGCACACTCATAAAAGTGAGCATGCAAGGCTAAGAATCCAATTACATAACCCACAATGTAAAATACTCAAAATAAATCCTTAAATTGTCATAATGCTAAAATCCACAGAAATTGATTATTCTTAACGTATGAAATTATCCACCAAGTCCACTAACAAAATCCATTAACAAAATAAATATCCAAGTACTTAATCCATAGCCCTACTCTCGGCACTCCCATATGTAAAAATCCCGCGCAGCTCTACTCTTCAGAATCTGAAAAAAAATAAGGGTAAGCTAGACAGCCTAGTAAATAACCAACCATCACTGCCAGCTGGATCAAGTATATCAAAAAGCAGTAAATAAATAATAGATAACCAATAAATATAATTTTTGATACAAATCAATAAATGACACGATTATTTGTAAGACGGTTTCATAGCTGAAAATAAACAGTGTAGCAATACATTTTAATTAAAAGTCAATGGGGTAACTCAATGAAATTTCGTTATCCAAAATTTATAGATCGATATTCAGATGGTTCAATGATCGATTCACAAAACCCAAGTCTTGGTGACTACGGTCACTTAGCCCGTGACAAGGCCCAGAACCACACATAGGCCGGTGGTAAAGCCCCAAAAGAAACTAGTTTCTGTGCCAATAAATAACCCCCATTGGCTAGGGTCCAAATCATAGTCAGACTAGAGTGATGTTCAAAAATTCAAACAATACACAAATTTTAAATAAAACATTCGATATTTTCAGCATAAACATTTAGTACAATTTTCAGAATAGTTTCACCAAATATTCAAATAATTTTCATAATATTATTCGATGTTGTTTTATACTTGACCCATATTTTATTTTAAGAGAACAGGAAAGCTACGAATAAATATTTATGATTTTAAACGATTCGATAGGATTAAAATAAACCAACAAAGGATAGAGGGTTACTTACCTCCAACACTAAAATAATATTTCCCAAGCTAATCTCAATTTACCAAGATCCACCTCAATCTCACAAACCTAATAAAATATTACACCGCATAAACAATTATTATGTGCACCCATCCATCTCTTCTTGTAACAACAATAGAATAAATTAACCCAATAGTCTATTAGGAACTCCCACGATTTAGCATCAAAACAAAGCCATCAAAGCTTCAGAAATTCTCAACCCATATTATTCTATTGTTGTTTATATACATGTAAAAATTTGTAATTACTTGTAGTAAATCTTGTATCCCACAAACGCCCACCATTAAACCTGACCTATCACATATTAATCTCAAAATATGAACCACCCAAACAGAATGCAAAATACACTCTAAAATTGAGCAAAAAAATCAAGAACCCCGACATAGACTACATCAATATAATTATTTAAACATATATGCCTATAAAATCATCTATTGATATATTAACACTAAAATCATAGATAGGAATACAACAAAATAAATCTTACCTAAGTGATGAAATAAAGAAAAATCACCACTCTATGAATCCTCCTTCTTCACTTTGGTTTTGTTTTGTTTTCTTTAATTTTTCTTTATCAAACCCTTGCTGAGCAACCACGCCTCTCCATTTTCTTTTCTTTTTTTTTTTCTCCTACTTTTATAACCTTGCGCAGCCTTCGGAATAACCCTCCAGAGCCCTCTGTTTTTTTTTTTTTTTTTTTTTTTTTTTTTTGTTCTTCCTAGACTTGAAGCAAAAGATGTGGGTTTATTAACCTAGTTCTCAAACTTACAAAATTGCCCATCTATGATATAGAAATTATAATACCATCTTATAACTAATTCCTTGATATTACTAAATGACCCATATAAATTAATTTAATTACCAACCTATCCAAAAATAATAATATACAAAACTTGGGTTTTACAAATCTATTGTTTGTTATCATTGAATATGACTATATTTTAAATGCATTGTATATGTATGATGTTTGGGAGGAGAAAGGGGATGTACTCCATGTTTGGGAGGAGATATGGGATGGATTCCATTGAAATTAAGTTGGCTAGAGTGTCTTGGTAAAAGTCCCAAAACCGCGCGTATACATGGGTGCCGATCCCGCGGGACGAAATTTTCGTAAAATGGCAAATTGAAATGTTTGTGTGGTAATTGTGTTGATTGGAGAACCACTGAATTGTAGTCTCAGTTGGGTTGTTGAACTATAATGAAATTGGCTCATGAATTGAAGGAAAATGGATTAAGATATGAACTTGATACTTTATGATTATATAAAATGTGAATGTTTTGTCACAGACATTGTATATGCGCATTGTATTTATATCTTTGTTAAATTTCATATATTGTACTAGGTTTTGGCTCACCCTATTTGGGAAAAAACTATTTTAAGGTATTGATAATATGTCTCCACCAAGGCAATAGTATAGAGGGATATTTGAGAGCAAGAGCTTCTTTTTTTTGTTGTATTATTTTGAATAGCCAAGGGTTTTAACTGTTTTGAGCTAGGCTCACTTTTATTGTAACCAAGTAATGACTTTGAAAGATAAGCCTGTAGGGCATATGATTACATGTTTAGTTTTCAGTTCTCTTATCATTGTAACACATGCTATAGATTCAGGATGAACAGTTTGTGAATATATATCGCATGTGTTATCTTTGTATACGAACTTTGATGAATAAAAGCATATTATTTCTATTATTCTTTCGCTTATGGTTTGTATTTATTGTATTATTTTGGAAGCGTTTCAATACAACCTTTAAAAAAAAAAGATAAAAAATGGGAATAAAATCAAGAAGAATTTCTTTTTCTTAATGATTAGAATTTAAATTCAAAAGAAATGAAAACGAAAAAAGAAAAAGAACATTCAATAAAAAACCCAAACCCAAAGATATCCATATCAATATATATTTATTTTCATGAGTTCTTCTATGAAGATTTATAGATGTGCATGAGTAGAGAGAGCAGAGGGAGAACATGAATATTATAAATAAAATATAGATAGGAATTGACAACCAATGAACATGTAGTTGAGCGGTTGCCAACGTTATTTGGGAACTTAAGATTTTAATCAAAAAAAAATTAAAAAATTATTATAAATTATCGCATATATATATATTTTTAAACATATTTTCATAAAAAAAAATTAAAATAATTAATTCTTAAACGAGGCCTAGCAAGTCTCACGAACCCATTAACAACCCATTCAAACCCAATCAAGCAAATCAGTTTCAAATCATTATGACCCGCTTGATAAACAAGCAGATATAAACCCATATATTACGGCGGACATTGGCGGGTTCGGATTAGGATTAGGATTGCCACCTCTAACTTAACTGTAGCTAATGTTTTAGATGGAAAAGAAAAAAGTGTCCTTTTATTCTTTTTGCTTTTGAAATTTGATTTTTTGCCGAGTTTAAAGACTTTAAACTATTTGTGTTTTGGATGGATATTTTAATAAAACTAGTGATTGGATATGTACATTGCACGTGATTCGTGATTTTTTTATATCAATTATTAGTATTGTAATTATACGTATCTCTTAAATTGGTATATAATATGTAGTTATGAATAAATTGATCTGTATTTAAAATATAACTAAATAAGAAATGAATACATACTCGATTAAATAATTTAAATGATAAATGAAAAAATTTATAAATATAAACATTAATTTAAAGTAAAATTGTTGAGATCACAATTTTATCTTAAACAATAAACAGATCCTTTAAATATAGTATTACACAAATTTTTTGTATCGACTTCTCATATCAATTTTTCATAATCCGTACATGTAATATAATTGAAAGTATTAAATTAATTTCATAATTACGCAATTTTGTTTAATAATTTATCTCATAATACAAATTCATTAAATTCACTATTACATATTATTTGCATATTATTACTGTAAGAATACATTAATATCAATATGTAATATATTTTTATATATTAGAGTTGTTGAGTCTCGTTTCCTGTTCCACGAATATCTTGCATGATGAAAAATATAACATTAGTCATTAGTATATTTTCATTTATGTAGAAAATGTGAAGTAATTTTTTTTAAGAAAATGGAATGATATTGTATTTAATATTTCGATCAATATAGGAATTTCATAATTATTTTCACAATATTTATAGATTCATGCTTATAATGTTTACAGGGTTACTTTCATAAACTGCCAAGTTACATAATTTATTATGTCATCTATAAGTAATCAGCATATGACAAAAATTAATCGAAACTTTTTATTTGATGTACTTATGTTATGCATCATTAAGTTGCTAAGATAATGTTTGAGCATCATTTATTTTTTTTCTTATAATTTGACTAAAATGTTTGTATGAGGTATATTATTTGTTTTTGAATTTCACAATAGATAGGAGAATTCTTACTTCAATTCGTCTAACTTTACTTTGATAGCATGTTGCAATAGATCTTTTGTAATTTTTGTTTCATTATCTTCTTATTTTTCTCCTTACTCACAATTATAACTCACTGTAATACAAATATGTTAATGAGTAAGAGTTTGCGACGATATCATATTGTTATGAATTTCAAAATCTATTTTCCCTCAATATTGTGATTTTTTTTGTGAGGAAAAAAAAAATACAATTATTTTCGTTAGGGGTGTGTGCGGTGTGATTCGAGTGGTTCGAGAGTAAAATTTTAAAATGAATGGCGGATTAGCAAATTTACGAATTAACAAATTGTAGTTTGAGTGGTTTTGGACGGATTAGCGGATTGAAGAATATTCTATTCAATTATTAAGTATTTGCATAATATATAATACAAATTAATTTTACATAATATTTTTCATATATATAACTACTAATTTGTAATAAATTTTACATATTAAACCTCTTTCATATTCATTTTTATTTTGATATTTCATTATAGGTTGAAAAATATATATATATTAACTATAACGGAGCGGTTTCGAAGGTAAATTATAAATTTTAAAATTTAAACTACGGTTAGCGGATAGAGTGGTGTGAATTGATGTAGATCGGTACAGTTTTAATGGATTGGACGGTATTTTGCACAACTCTAATTGTCTTGATTGAGTTGTTTTGCAAAGTTTTGGTTTGTTATTGAAAGTGTTTGTTGTGGATATTTATTTGTATAGCATGCATGTATATATGTATTAAAGATATATTGATAAAAAAAACAATATACAATTCTGTAGTTATTTTCCTAACAAATATAACTATATTAATAAAGCGATATATATTAGAAAATTAAAGTATCTAATGATAATATAACATTACAAATTGACAATATAGGAATACAATAACATATATAAATTTACATTTATATTTTTTATATATGTAGACATTGACAAATATAAGATATCACAAAAGTAGTATGTGAAATCGTTTGCAATAATATAATACAGATAATAATGAGGAGTTAATTGTTCATAATTAAATAGTTGGTCATAGTATAGATTAGTGTTATATTTTTGTGCATATGCATCACTTTTAATTAAATTTTTAAATTCACATAAAAATTGAAAGGAATTTGTAAATAATTTGTGTAAAATTAGAGATTAGTGAAAAAAGATTAAAATAAAAAAAATAAAAAGAGAAGTTTTATAGTGTTTTGTTTGGTTTATTTTTTCAAATTTTTATTTTGAATTTTTTGGTTTTCATTTTTTTTTAATCTTTGACACTATTTTTTTAATAACTCTGTTATTTTCTTTTTAAATTCACTTAATATAATATTTTTTAATTTTTAATTTTATTTTTAGATTTAGATTCACTTAATCTAAATACACTTAGAAAATAATTTCTTGTGTATTTTTTTTGGGAAAAAAAAATTAATATTAAATAATAATAATAACAACAAAAAATATAATAATAAAAAATAGTACATGTTTGAATTTATAATTTTTTTTACCAATATTTTACTTTTTAATTCTATTTACATTATTAGATATTAGATTTTCATGTAAAAGTATAATTTAAATATAAAATATGAGGAAATTTTAGTATATTTAATTACAAAAACTGAGAAAATATGAAAAATCAAAAACTGAAAAATATATTTAAAAAATAAAACTAACGAAAGTGGTTCTTATTTAGAATTTTGATATCATACCTTAGTTATTAAAGTACCATGCAAAATTTTACAGTTCATAAAATATAATTTAAATAAAAAGAAAGTATATGAAAAATAACTTACAAATTTTTGAGATGCAATACAAATTTCTATTTTATAAACGCATGCGCTTTTCTCTGTCTAGATTTGAACGAACGCATGTATCTTTAAGATTCAATTAAAATTATTCATAGTGATTTAATTCATGATGGACAATTGTAAATATTATGTATATCGAAGTGGACCTAAAAAATAAAAAAAGAGTAATCAGTGTGTTTGGTTCAATTTTCTGAAAATTAAGTTTTTTATTTTTTGTATTTTTTTGTTTCTAGTGAATATTTTTAAAATTTTAAATAATTTTTTTTATTTTTTTAGATGCACCTTACTTAGATGTATCTAAACAGTAAAATATTTATGAAAAAATATTTTAAAAAATTAACAAATACACAAAAATATGAAAAATTTACTAAATTTTGTATTTTTTTTTTTTTGTATTTTTTGGTATTTAGTGTATTGAAAGATTTTTTTTTACAAATATTATACTTTTTAAGTGTATTTATGTTAGATGTGTCTAAAAATTAAAAAAATTACTTAAAATATTAAAAAAAAATTCATTGAAAACGTTAAAATATGAAAAATAAAAAAGTAAGATTTTTTGAAAACTGTTTTCTGAAAATCAAAACCAAACACGCTGAATAGTTTTTTGTTCAATTATCATCAATATAAAAAATAGATAAATGATTTATTTATTTATAAGAAAGGAGACAGTTTTTTTTTATAAAAAAATAGATAATTAGTTTATATGGGACTCTTCATGACTTTTTAAAAATATAGTAGATTTGAGAGTATAAAATTGAGATTTAAAAAAATTTAAAAAAATATGAAAACTCTTCACACTTTTATGATAGTAGTAGATGAAGCAAAATACTAAGCAGTCAAAATTATAAAGTGGCCCAGCCTATTACTAAAATTACGTAAAGGTGGAGTACAAATGGTCTAAATCGCAAGAGGGCGGTGAATTTTTTCTAATATAAATTTTAGAGTAAAAGTTTAGACAAAATATAATTATGATAAAATACATATATTCAGTATAAGAAGAGATAATAATATTATTTTTTCATCTGTACGACTAGCGAATTACGAATGAAAAGGGAATAAGTGTTATGTGAATTAAAACATTAAAAAAATTCAATATAATTATGCCAATTTGTGAGGCTTAATATATTTTTTCTAAATCTCAAGGGAAAGTATAATTTACCCTAAATTTTATGGTTTTTTTTTTTATTTTTTTTTATTTGGTAGATTACACCTTTTATCTTCAAACTTTCACTCAAAGTTTACTTTGATCTTTTATCCTCTAATTATAACAATTAAATTCTCAAACATCAACATACATTTTAATGTAATCATCCTGTCATCCTACCATAAAAAATTTGAGTGATTAAAGTGAAATTTAAATAAAAATTAAGAGGTAAAAAATGCAATTTCTTTAATACCCTTAAAATGTACTCAATTGCGCACTTTTTAAATTTTTACCGATAAATTATAGAAGAATCACATTAAAACACAAATTGAAGTATGATGAAACAGAGAGAATTATGGTGAAAGTTTGAAGTAAAGGTACAGTTTATAATTATTAATTTTTTATTTGTATAACTTTACTCCAATAAAATCTACAACTAAAAAAAAATAATAACTAAATATATTTAGAAACATAGAAATCAATTACAGATTTAAACACAAAAATATATATGAAGGGATACGATTTTTAAAAAATTAAGTCCGCCCACAAATTCTATATAATTATATCTATTTATGTATTTTTATATTTTTTTTTGGGAGACTTATTTATAAGTCTTTTTTCAGAACCTTATGCTAGGCTAAGTCCTGTGTAATTTCTTATAGAGTCTCAAGTCCTATTTTCATAAGAATGTATTCCACAAGAACCTAACATGACATGACACTTACATAAACGTAACGTAACGTGACACCTATATATACGTAACGTAACGTGACACCAATATGAACGTAACGTGACACCTATATAAACGTAACGTAACGTGACACTTATATAAACGTAATGTGACACCTATATAAACGTAATGTGACACTTACATAAACGTAACGTAACGTGTCACGTTACGTTTCGCAAACTTAATAAGTTTTTATTTTTTTAATCCGTTTGTTTTGAAATAGATATATAATCTTAATATATTTTTATTTTGTATTATTAATTGTAAAATTTAAAAAATTATTAATAATATATGTGAAATCTAAATTAATTCATAAAAATTATAATTTTAAATTAATTAATGGAAGGGCACAAAACGCTAGGGCTCGGCTCCTCAAACGATTCAATCGACTAATTCGATCTCCTAGCTTGCATTCTTTATGCAATCCCGACACACTTTATGAGTGACATCCCCTCTGCAGAGAGCTTGCCCATAAACTTGATCAGTATTGTTTCCGATTGCAATGCTGTTGAAGCCTTGATTTAATGGAGTGTTCGATGATAGGGACTCAAGAAGGATCTTGAGGTTGTTCCCAAATCGGCTATTTGGTGTGTAATTAGTTGGACTTGAATCACAAGATATGGATTTAGGATCTGCAGAAACAGAGTCACAGAGCAAGAACAGGGACAACATTAGGAAAATCATAGCTGAAAGTGCCTCTTTGTTAATCTGCCTAATATGAGAGCACATTTGTGCTAATTTTAGCCAAAAAGCTTGAGAGATGAGAATAGAAATCGGATAACAATAGGAAAGAGATATGCTCTACGTTCTTCTTTACAAAAAGGTCCATCAACAAGTTTTTATTGAAAATAAAAAATAAAAAAATTCAAAAAATAAATAAAATCAATTTCCTATATAAAAAATTCAATGTTACCATAGATCGTAGGTGTCACGTTACGTTTATGTAGGTGTCACATTACGTTACGTTTATATAGATATGTTACGTTACGTTTATATAGGTGTCACGTTACGTTTATGTAGGTGTCACGTTACGTTACGTTTATGTAGATGTCACGTTACGTATAGGTGTCACGTTACGTTTATGTAGGTGTCACGTTACGTTACGTTTATATCAATTTCCCTATATATGGTTTTATTATTATTTATGATATTAATAACTAATATTGAGGGTAAATATGTCAAGAAACTTTCTACAGGACTTTTGGAAACATAAGTTTTTTTTATGGGATCAAATGTAGCACAAGTCTCCCTAATAGGACTTCTAAATAATATTTTTTTTTTTTTTTTTTTTTTTTATATTCGTAGCAAAATTGATTAATATATTGAGGGAGCATCGCACGCCAAGTGGTCCCCTACACACCACAACAAACCTTCCCCAGTCGGTCTCGGCCTCGGAGTGAACAATTCTAATTCCCAAATCTCTCAAAAAACCCCCAAAGTGTCGGAAAATAAAAACTAAGCCCAATGCACATAAAAGGCAACCCCACGTGCTGACAAGTGTCGGCACCACAACTGTAAAATTTTATACTATTATTTATTATATGCCAAATAAAAAAAATGGATGAATTACTTACAAATAATTTTTTTTGCTTAAAATATTCTTTTATAACTTTAAAAACTACAGTCCATTCTTTCGAATTTTTAATTACATTATAAATAACCTTAAAATTTATTAATAATATCAAAAACATATTACAATTAATAATTTTGATAATTTTATTGTTAAATAGGAGAGTAGTTAGAAATTTTATTTCTTCTGTTAATTATGTTAAGTAAAAAATTTCTGACAATGGAAAATTTATAATTTTTAAAATTATAAGAGACAATTCGTATTTTAAATTTTTTTTTAAAGATATAGCTTAAAAAGGTAAATTGTACAAATAGTTCCTAAATAATAGCAACTAGCTCATTTTGATGGGTCTGAATTGCCTTTGTTGTTTGCTCTATTTGACCTACTCACGAGTTTTGTTTCTATTTATTTTGTATGATCTTTCGTGTATATCATTCATAAATAAAAAATAATTCAATCTAATAATTATGATATATTGAATTTATTATGCTTCTCATAAAAAATATAGTTGGTCTATTTAAAAAAATATACATATCGTCTATTTTTTTAAAGATAAACATAATAAATTAAATATATTATATTTATTAAATTGACTTAATTTTACGTGTAAATAACATATGTAATAAGTCATACATAATAAATAATTTAAATTATCAAAATAAAATTTTTGATGGGATTATAATCTTTTCTTCCCAGTTATCTCAAGGAAGAATTCCACGTGCTATTTACTTGCCTGCAAGCCCTATGAAGGTGGGTGCTTTTTCTTTCTCTAGCTGTTTTCTTTGCTTTAAATTATCAATTTGTCTTTCAAAGGTGGTGCTTGGGAAGTTAAATTTGGATTCTTTTGACTAAAATTTATAAAAAGGTAAAATAAATTAAAATAATTAATAAAAAAAATTACATTAAATTCATAATTATTTTATTTTTTCTCTTACAAATATCACATCCAACTATAAAAAATCCAACGTTCTTTCCAAATAAGAAAATTTTAGGCTATTAAAATAGTCAAAAATTAAAATAGCTTACTAAGGCCTCGTTTGGCAACAGGCCGGTTTAGCCAAAAAGCCAACAACTTATATCAAAAAGTTAAAGATTCTCTTTTCTCTTTACTTTTTGCATATCTTTTCGTAAAAAGTCAAAAAATCATCCCAAATATACTAATTTTTTTTAGCTCATATTTTAGCTAAATAACCAAAAAGTTATTAAATTAGCATGTTCCCAAACGAGACCTAAAATAGGTAATTTTTCAAACGAGGCCAAAACATATTAAAAAATTAATCCAACCCTTAATTCTTTTGATAATATTAATTTTATATCTAAATTGTTTAATTTTGCATCAATTTTATGTGAGATTTCAATAGAAATCTAAATCCCAAGATCTTAAGTCAAATTAATAGAATAAAATAATAACAGTTACTTATCTAACGCACTACAAGAAAATACACAATTGGCGACTAAAATAAGCATTTTCGTCGCTGAAAGTAGTACAAATGGCGACTAAAATCAGTTTAGTCGCCAAACCTGAGCACTTTTGCCGACTAAAGCAATTTAGTCGCCGAATATAGGGCCTTTAGCGACTAAAAGTCAGTTTAGTCGCCAAATATAGTAGTTTTAGCGACTGAAAAAATGTTAGTAGCTAAAAGGAACGGTTTTTGCCGACTAAACCCATTTAGTCGCCAAAACTATAGGAGTTGGCGACTAAAAATTCTTTTGGTCGCCGAATATAGGGCCTTCACCGACAAACATATTTTTTGTAGCTAAAAGTGGACAATTTGGCGACTAAAACTGAGTTTAGTCGGCAAAAGTAGATGTTTTGGCGACGGAAAATGAGGTTAGTCGCCGGAAGTACTTTTTTTGGGCGGAAATTAATTTTTTTTTGCGACAAACCAGCATGTAGCAAAATGGCATAGAATTGGCGACTAAATCTGAATTTTAGTCGCCAAAAGTGCTCTAATATTTTTTTTTTTAGTAAATACTTTATTTTTTTACATAAAATACATTAAATAAAAATAATTATTTATATATATAGTTTGTATTAATACCGGCATAAATAGTATATAAATAATATAAGTCGCATTAATATTCGCGTGAAAGTGTAGTGGCATAGTGGGGGAGAGAGTGTTGCAAAAGTTTGACAAAAGGCATAGTGGAGGTCAGGTTCAAACTAAGCGGAAGACAAGGGAAAAAAATTTTTTTTTTGAAAATGCTTTCAGCGACTAAATACTTTAGTCGCCAAAGGTTTAAATAATAAAATAAAGAATTAACTATTGGCGACAAACCGTTTAGTCGCCAAAGGTAAAATTCCCAAAACCGAAATTGAGTATTGGCGACGATTCCTTTAGTCGCTGAAGACCATAGAATTGGCGACTAACTGTTTTTTAGTCGCCAAAGGAATCTGCGACCATATATTGGCGACAAAATGGGCGACGAAGATTTTTAGTCGGGAAAAGCCGAATTTCAGCATTTGGCGACTAAAAAGAGGACCTTTGGCGACTAAAAATTTAGTCGCCAAAGGTGTTTTTTCTTGTAGTGACGCCATTGATGGTGGTAATTCAAATAGTAGACTTCTTGGTGGTTATGGTTTTCCGCTCTAGAACTCTACTCTCATTATCTCTCACACACGGTTGGAAAATATATGAGATGGAGGTTGGAGTTGAAATGAGAACCTCAACCACATATTTATAAAGTCTCAATCCCATATTAGCTTATCATAAATAATAGAATTATAAGTGAGCCTAAACTGGTCTCTACACACATGGTTCAACTTATACTTCTTTAGTGCACATAGCATGACTAAAGTATGTGATATTAGAGATGTGTCCATGACCCAACCATATTTCTATATGTATCATAATTTAATGGGTCTAACCAACACCATTCATACTTTATTTAACAATATACAATATATAAGTATTTGATCCATATAGGCCCACTTACAAAAAAATTCCTTATATTTTATCCTTTTATCAATTATCAATTGTCCTCTATGATTAAACAGAAATTGCTGATTTGGCAACCAAATTTCGTTTGACCTTCCCAAACTATTTCCAAAATATCAATTAGATCTTAAACCCTAAACCCTAAATGAAGATTGAGGGTCTAATTAATTGATATTTTAGATATAATTTGTGGGATAAAATGAAATATTAGTGCCACGTCAATAACTTCCTTTTAATTATAAATGGCAGGTAATGACGAGATAAAATTGATCAAAAATCAAATAAAATTGATATTCTTAAAATAGTAGAAGTTGAATAAATTTTTAAATGATAATTTATGAGGCGAAATGATATTTTCTCCACTTGATTTGAGACCGAGGTTAACATTTTTTTTTGTGTGTATATTTTTTACAAAACAATTAGGGTAAGGGGCTACATTGAAGTAATGTGCAAAATTTAGGAATATAATTGATACAAATTAAAAATTAAGAACCAAAATAAAATAAGTTTGATACTTAAGGATGATTTGTATAATTATATATACAAATCCAGATATTCTAAAGTGATATTTTGAATGATTGAAATTTAATTCTACAAAAATTAAAAATACAATAGTACTAAATGGAGGATAAAATAATATTCATAATCACTTTTAAAAAAATTCAACTACACAAAAATTTATTCTAAGATAATTCTACCAAAAATAGGATTTGGAGACATGTAAGAATAGAATATCTACCCTAGCACCACAAATATGGCCTTATTTGGCATGAGTTATTTTAGTTAAATTAGACAATAAAGAAAAAAAATATATTAATTTAGTTAATAAAATAAAATATTACTTTTAAATTTCTTCTCACAATCAGTAAATCAAATATAAAAATAATTAAAACTTATCTTAAATATAATTTTCTTTTATCAAATTAAAATATTTAAAAAGTTAAATGTCAAATTAAATTAATTAATTCAATCGAGAACTAAACACCCTATTTTTTTTTCTCTTAATAGCGATACATTCTCTTAAAAGTAGAACTCTAAATACAACTCTATACACTTACCAATGAAAAAAAAAAAAACACAAATATTATTATTTGTAGAACCCATATCATTAGAGCTCTACTATTAAAATTTTTAAACATTTTTTTTTCTTTTTGTTTTTTTCACCAAAGTTTTTTTTTTTTTTTTTTGGGATCAAATTTCACCAAAGTTATTGGCCTCGTAAATTCTTTAAACCCCCCCCTCCCCCCCCCCCCTATTGAAGTGGCGCGTGCTAATGACGTGCTGTTGTTTTTATTATTTTTATTTTATTGTTTTGTTAGCTCAATATGTTTACACTACAAGACAAAGCATTTTTGCCGACCACTTTTAGCTATTAAAACCAATTTAGTCGCCAAAAGTCATGGAATTGGCTACCAAAAAAAATTTTAGTCGGCAAAAGTCAACTTTTTAGCTACTAATTTTTTTTAGTAGGGGAATGTTGATTATTGGCTACTAAAAAAAATTTAGTAGCTAAAGATATTACAATTGGCGACTAAAAAAATTTTTAGTAGCTAAACATATCACAATTGGCGACTAAAAAAAATTTAGTAGTCAGAGGGTACCTTTTAGCTACTAAATTGTTTAGTAGTCGAATGAAAATAAAAAATTAATTTTTAATCTTTTCGACCAAAGTTTTGGTCGCCAAATGTCACGTTTAGGGACCAAAATTATTTTAGTCGCTAAAACCTACTTTCGCTACTAAATCTTTGGTAGCCGAATGAAAATAAAAAAAATTAATTTTTAATCTTTCCCGACCAAAGTTTTGGTCGCCAAATGTCAAGTTTTGGCGACCAAAATTATTTTAGTCGCTAAAAACCTACTTTCGGCTACTAAATTGTTTAGTAGCCGAATGAAAATAAAAAAATTCAATTTTTAATCTTTCCCGACCAAAGTTTTGGTCGCCAAATGTCACGTTTCGGTGACCAAAATTATTTTAGTCGCTAAAAACCTACTTTCGGCTACTAAATCTTTGGTAGCCGAATGAAAATAAAAAAAATTAATTTTTAATCTTTCCCGACCAAAATTATTTTAGTCGCTAAAAACCTACTTTCGGCTACTAAATTGTTTAGTAGCCGAATGAAAATAAAAAAATTCAATTTTTAATCTTTCCCGACCAAAGTTTTGGTCGCCAAATGTCACGTTTCGGCGACCAAAATTATTTTAGTCGCTAAAAACCTACTTTCGGCTACTAAATCTTTGGTAGCCGAATGAAAATAAAAAAAATTAATTTTTAATCTTTTATTTATATTTTTAATCTTTGTAAACCTAGTTTTATTTATATTTATATTTTTTTTTATTAAGAGGTTGTACACCCACCATCCAAAAATATTAATTTTTTTAAAAAATTAATTATTAAAATAATATGAATTTCTTATTTTGTCCTTTTTTTAAATCCATTAATAATAAAAAAATTACAATTATGATAATTGATATTTCTAAAAAAATATACTATGAAAAGGTAATTTTTATAAATTAATATTTTTAAAATATAATAATTGTATTATAAAAAGAAATTAAATTCTGAAAATAGACTATTATTTTCAGATGAAAAGTACAATTAAACTATTTGTACTTTTTACATCATCATATTTCAATAACACTAATAAATTAAGAATAAATCAAAACTCACAAATAAAATACAAAATATCCCAATTATTTGTGTGACTTATTGATATTATTTCAGATTTTAAATTGTTTCTTAATTTTTTAATAATTAATTTTTTCAACTTTTTAAAATTATTTTTACGTTATACACGGTTAACAATAATCAAACACTATTGTTAATTTAAATTTGGAGGGAGACGTTACATAATTATAGTAAACATGCATATGAAATAAACATGATGGTTATTCAAACTACCAAATATTGGTTATTAGTTATTGTTGTTGCATCTATGGTGGTTCTCATATAATTTCAATACCAGTACATGATCTATCTCTTAATTAATCATGAACTTCCTCATCTTTATGGATCTACCTTCCCTCCCCATTCTTTTATTCTTTCTTGGATTTGGCGTTGGAATATGCCTACAATTTTTTCTAGAGTAACTATACTCAACAAATTCTTACAATTCACAAAAATTAAAAAATCATGAACAATAGAATTATGACTTTCAATTTCATACCTTTTTACTCTTAGCATTTACCTATTGCTATAACAATTTAAACTCAATTTAACCCTTCTCCTTACTTGGGGAACGATTATGTAACTTTTACTCAAAGATATCACAACATTAGGTAATCAATCTCACATAAAAAAAAATTCTACTATAGAAGTTGTTGTTAAAATTCTACTATAATTTAAATTCTACTCTGGAGATGGGAGTGGCGAGCAAAGCAGGGGGGTGGACATTCAAGGCCTTCACTCATATATCATCTGTCTGTTTGTCTATCTCATGCATGCATTCTGTCTGTCTCTCTCTCTGTGTCTCTCACACATCTATCTATTCTCTCCTTTCTCTATCTCTCTCTATCTCTTTTGTTCATCTCTCTTGTCTCTATCTCTGTTCTCTCGCTCTCTCTCTCTTCTCTCTTTATCTCTCTCTTTTTTTATGTCTTTCTCTCGATCATCTCTTTTCGTCCATTGTCTCTTTTTCATCTCACTCTCTATCTCTTTCTCTCTTTCTCTCTCTCTCACTCATCACTCTTCTCTGTCTGTCTGTCTCTCTCTATGTCTATATTTTTGTCTCGGTCTCTCTTCCTTTTCTCTATCTCACTCATCACTCTTCTCTGTCTTTCTGTCTTTCTCTCTGTGTCTCGCTTCATCTCTCTTTCTCTATCTCTCTCTCTCTTCTCTTTATTTCTCTCGCTCATCTCTCCATGTATCTCTCTGTTTATCTCTTTTTGCTCTTTTCTCTCTCTCTTTGTATATCTCTTTTCACCCATTTTTTCATCTTTCTCTCTTTATTCTCTTTCTCTATCTTACTCATCACTCTTCTCTCTCTGTCTCTATCTCTCTTTCTTTTCGTGTCTCTCTCATCTATCTCTTCTCTCATCTATTTTCTTTCTCTGTCTCTTTTGTTCAGCTTTCTTGTCTCTATCTCTCTTGTCTTTATCTCTCTTTCTCTATCTCTCTCATTCATCTTGCTTCTCTCTATCTCTGTCTATGTCTTTCCTACTCATCTTTATTCTCTTTCTATCTTTCTTTTTCTATGTCTTTCTCTCGATCATCTCTTTTCGTTCTCTTTCTCTCTCTCTTTGTCTATCTCTCACTCATCTCTTGTTTCTCTCTGTCTAGGTCTCTATCTCTTTTCTCTCTGTGTCTCTCTCTGTGTCTATCTCTTTGTCTCTCTTTCACTTATCACTCTTCTCTCCCTCTCCTCTACCACAAAAGTTTGGTCGGAAAATTTAATTTAATGACTAAAAAATATGTTAGTCGCGGTATAGATAGTTTTGGCGACTAAAATAATTTAGTTGCTGAATGAAAAATAAAAATTTATTTTTTACCTTTGACGACAAAAAAAAACTGATTTTTATTAACAAAAAAAAATGAGCAGCAAAAAAATATTTTTCATTGACCATAAAAAATTAATTTTATTTTGACAAAAAATATTATTCATTAAAATATTACCCCTACTCCTACAAAAAAAAAAAAAAAATCGTAAAATAAAAATGAAACAAAATTTCCCCCCTTTTTCAGTACCCGCCCGCCCAAACTTCCCCCTTTTTTTCCCTGTTTTCCCCCCCCCTTTTTCATTTGGGGCGCCAATATTTTTTTCCCAAAAATATATTAGAATTTTTTGGCTTCTATTTGGTTCTAAAAAGAGGATAGAAAGCTGTAAATCGATAACCTAGAAGAGAGGGGAGAAGAGAGAGGGGAGAAAGGGAGACTGGTGTTCAGCGGTATGAGATTTCAAAGGGGAATGATCGATGGTGGCAGCAATCGACGGTTCGGCAAGACTGGTTCGGCGACAAAGAATAGCTTGACGGTTTGAGATCGGTTCGACACTCAATGGTTTGGTGGTGAGGCGCTTCTTCTCTTCTCTTCGGTCTGGAAAAAAATCTCAGGTATGTTCAGATTCCCCTCCCCCCCCTCTCTCTTCCACACACACATTCGCTCCATTTAGGATTAGGACTCTATTCGTTCGTGTTCTTGCTTTCTGGTACTTCAAGTATTGAGCTCTCATCATTTTGTAATTCCTAGATGGAACTCTTTCTTTGTTTCTTCACCCTTGTTCCTTCACAGCTCCTCCAAGCTTGAATCGGTACTTTTCTAGGGTTTTCAAAACCCTTTTACCTTCAAAGGTTCACATCTGTTTCAGCTTGGGGGGATTAGGGCCTCAATTTGTGTTTCTTTGTTGATTATTGTACAATTCTGGTGAACAAATGTTTGTGAATTGGGAATTTTGGGTCTAAGATCTGTTGGAATATAAAATTTCTGGGTTTGTGTTTGGATTGAGGATTTAACACGAGAGAATGAAAGTTTAAATTGATTGTTAATTTCGGTAATACCTGTTTTGGGTTATTTCATGAAACCAATGGAGCATGTTAATTAGTAGAATTTGGTCCTGCAATTAGTGTAATCCACATTTGTCATGTACAATTTAAAACTTGAAATACAATAATTATTAGCCAAAAAATTGTGTGAGACAGGTGGAAAAATTCATGGGTTTATTTTGGATGGTTTGGGAGGAGAGAGAGAGAAGCATTGAGGGAGAGAAATTTGGAGAGAGAGAGAGGGAGGGAGAGGGGTAAGGAGGACATGTTGTTGGGGGTTGAATTTGTGAGAAGAGAGGGAATGGAGAACAACAGGGGAAGCTGGTTTTGATCCAAAAACAAAGGGAGAGCCTTTTCTTCCTCTCCTGGTTTGATTGCCCCAAACCATCCCTTTCACATCATCAATTCAACTTTTTGATTTTGATTTTTGAATACATCATTCATGGGCATTGCTTTTGAATAATTTTTTGAAAAAAATCAAAACCAAAAGGAAATAAAAAGGGGTAAAAAATTAAAAAGCATTAATGGGTGAGATCAAGAATCGACTGGTCCTTCCTCTCGAAGAAGGCAGACCCTCCCAAATCCAAGAGGCTCTATCAAGTTTGGAAGGGCCGCAATGTAAGCTTCTCTCTATCTTCATTTTTGTTTTTGTTTTTGATTTAGATTTATAATTTCCATTTGATTGCCGATGATAGATTTATAGTGGGTTTTCATGATTAAATGAGAAGATTTGTTGGGTTATTTTGGTACCGAATCAAGAAAGAATACGTCTAGGAACACACAAACTGGTCATAAAATCGGACACAGACATAATGTATATAGATGGATAATATTTTTTAGAGATGGGCTTTGCCAATAAATTATGTTAAATCTTACCATTGATGGGTATTTATTTTCTGTTTTTGTATCAAAATTGAGAAAGAAAATAGCTAAACTCTCCAATTATGCCTTTTTTGGTAATAATTCCTCTTCAAAATATTGATGTTTAAGACCATCTCTTGTCATTGTTTTCTTATTTCATCAAAAATTTGGTTATATGTTTGGTTTGATACGGAACACTCCAATGGCACATTCAAAACTTTCGTCAATTTAAAAAAAAAAAAACTAGGATAGAGCAACATCTATTTTTACCTTTTATTTATATTCTTGAGTATGGATTTTTACCTTATTCAGCAAACATAAGCTTGATATGTTCTGTTTTGTGGATTTGCAGAGTTCTTGCCCAAGTTGCATACTTTGAAATATGACTCTTTAAATAGTATGTGACATTAATTGATTTGTTCCTCGTTCTGGTTTATGATATATCTGAATTATAGTATGATATTTTGTTCAATTATAATAAAGGGAAAACATGATGGATTGCATTGCCATTCATGGGGTAAAAAAGGAGATATGAAAACATGGGTTAAGCTGGCAACCTAAATGTTTGAATTACTTCTCATGTTCTTGAATTATACTCGTGTACAACTTCTAATAAAATAAGCATGCATTATACAAAACTGAAAACAATAAAGTGTAATAGGAACGATAAAAGTATTTTCCCTCAAATCAGTTGGGTAGGTTAATATATATATATGATGAAAAAAATGCTTTAAGCTTTTTATATATAATGACATGTGGGAATCCCTTGATTTTCTTCACCCCATCCCCATCCCCCTTTTTATTTTTATTTATTTTTTAAATTTTAGCAGTTGAAGGTTTGGGAAGCAGAAAAGCTTAAAGGTAATGTTTTTAGACCACCCAACACTCCTACCCGGTGCAGCACAGTGGATAATATAGTGAAGAATGCCAATCTTCTGTTGCTCTCAATGACAATGACAAAGGTAATTTTTTTGTTGCTTTTGTTTATTATTATTATTATTATTGGGTGATTGTTAAACCCACAACCTTTTGGGCAGTATCCACAACCCCTTTATCACTATGTGGGACCCACCCATTTGAAAGAAAAGGCCTTGCATTCCTATGATATGGAACTGCCATTATTCAAAATGTTTAGATAAATTCATGCTTCTACACTTGCACATGCTCAAACTGACATGAAAATTTCAAATTACTAATTCATACAGCTCCAAATATTAAATCTACATTTGAATTGACTTGTAAGAAGTAGGTCTGTTAAATATTATTGGAATTATTGATAGAAACAACTCATTAAATTATAATAGCAGACCTTTTTTTTATTTCATTTATGTCGACTGCCACTTGTTACCAAATGAAAAAGGCTCAAGCAAATTTATATTTAATTGTCTCTAGTTGTTAGGTAATTTCCCAATGAAAAAAGCTCAAACAATTTTATATGTAATAAAACAAATTCAAATACATGGCATACACTAGTTTATTATTAGATCAATGGATTTTTTTTGTTTGGTATTTGGTTTGAAATTTGATTATCAAATTAAAACACCTAAATCTGTTATGATTTAAAAATGATTTATTATGATGAAATTTGGGAATGATGGAGTTTATTTTGAGAAATCGGCACTTTATATGCAAATCATGCTGACAACGTGATTTTATCTATGAAATTATCACTTTATGTATGTTAATTGATATTGGACATAGGGCTTGAATTACCAATTAATAGTCTCTGTCTATCAGTAGTATTTTTTTCTTTACTTTCAGAATGCAGACATATTTTTTGGGTTGGAATGTCTTGATGATTTTTAGTCTTAATCTTCAACTGCAATGGGTGATTTTTAGTCCCTTTCTGATTTTGTTTTGAAATGGTTTACTAACATTTAGGTTCCTCAAGGAGCACATTGGAATCATCCTGATCAGCAGGTAGATGTTATCTGATACATATTGAATTGTTATGGTCTAATGAGTCATGTTTAATTGTATCAGAGAGTAACATCAATGAGTATGAGGGAGTATATCTTTGTTATTCATAGGTGATCATATATTTAGGTTTCCAGAAAGTTTGACTTTTATGTATAGGAATATTTAAAAACTAATCCAACTGCTTCAAAATCTTGTTTCTTCTCCCACTAGGAATTCTAAACCTGTTACTTAAATCATGTCCACTGCTACACACTGTGTTCTAGCCGTACCAGCTTTAATATAGCAAATATTCCAAAATAATCTGTCAATTACAAGAACTATGAACCCTCTTAAGTTTTAAATTTATCGATGTACACATGTAAACATTTTAAGCCTCAACACATACAAAAATGTTTTTAGTTTCTTCGCACTTATGACAATTCTGCAGGTAGAGAAAGCCTTATTGAGTGGATAGAGGACCCATCGTATCCTAATACAACTTTGTCTTGGAACATTATTCACGGTAATAAGGGGGGTAATGTTACTGTTATATATTGTATGATTAAAAAAATTTGTGGTGGATTAGGTTATTAATCTTTATGTCTTTTCCTTGACAGGAAATGGTATCATCCAACAGGAAATTTTGTGGTCTAAATTGTATTATATTGCTGTGGGTAATTTGAACTCTGAGGAGGTGGAGGTAATTGTGGTCCAAATTAAGTTTATTACTTTATTTGGTCACTTAACTTAGTTTGTTCATATTTTTAGCTGTCACTAATTAAAGATATGCCCACCATACAGAGAATATATAAAGAAAAGGGAGGTCATTGAGATGTAGTATAGCTAATGTATACATTTTATAGAGTTTTTTTTTTCTTCTATATTTTATATTTTTTGATTTTTGAAACTATATTATATGCAGTTTTTGGTTATAGTTTATAAGATACAAAGATTTTAAATAAGCTAAAAAAAATTGAATTATTGAGCAATAGGGGAAGGGTGCTTCTAGTTTCTATTTTATGTTATCAGCTTTTGGCTTGAAATACACCAAATAGCCACATTATTATTTTACCAACTGCTTTCTGATGGCTTGTAGCGACATCAAAACTTTTTTGTAAGAAATTTTTTTTGATTCATTTTAATTCATAGGTAGTCTGTAGTTTCATTTTGTAAACCCATATTGCGTTTGGACCCAAAATAGTTTCCTGTGAGGGAAAGGTAGGAAAAATTGGTATCTGATTTTTCTACTTAATTTCATTGGGTTTGGTCCCAAAATTGTTTCCTGTGACGGAAAATTGTTTTCTATAAGGAAAAACAAAATTGTTTTTACTTCCCTGTATGATCTAAAGGTTTAGTCATGGAATTCTTGGGTGCTTCAGTTTATTACTTTCCTGTGTAGATTTTGTTAGTATTTGATTTTGACTCTAAACAAAGTAACCTTCATAAATGTGGAGGGATAGGATGTCCAGTCCTTTTTTTTGTTATTTTATTTTTATTTTTATGTGGCTGCTTAGATCATTTGTGTTGAAAAATGATTTTACTAGCATTAATAATTATTCGGTGGTAATATATATGTTGACAGTAGAGTTTGTTTTTGTTTATGAAGGTATCTCTCGTGAAAAGATTCAGACATCCAAATGTTCTACTTTTTATGGGTGCAGTAACTTCACCTCAGCGTCTTTGTATTGTTACAGAGTTCCTTCCACGGTTCATTCTCCACTTCCCTTTTGAGAACATATTATTCAAGCAATTTTTTTGTACGGAAGACATCTTTTTTGTATGATTTTGTGTATCTATGGAATTATTATTTTGGGATGGATTGTATTTGATTTGTATAGAATCTGATGTTAATTGATTAAATATTTGTATTGTTGAAACGAAATAGAAATAGATATATGTATAATTATTGTTTAAATACAGGGTGCAGGTTGCACGAAATAAATACAGGTTGTAAAGAAATTAATTATAATAAAAAAAAAACACAAAATAAAGTTTTTGGCAATTACTAAATGTTTAGTAGCGAAAAAAAAAAGAAGTGAATTTGTTAGTGACTAACCAATTGGTAATCAAAAAGGAAATCAATATTTTTAGCGACTAAATATTTGGTAGCCATAAAGAATTCAAAGAGTTTTGGTGACTAAAATGTTGGTAGCTAAAAATAAATGAAGACTTTCCGCTACCAAATAGTTAGTAGCCAAAAATAAAATAAAATGAAAAATAATTTTTTGGCTACTAAATTATTTAGTCCCTAAATGTTACACATTTTGTGACTAAAACTTATCTACGACTAAAATTCATAACTTTCTTGATCAAAATAATTTGTATTTCTTCTAATTTTTATTTCTTTGCTTGACCCAAATCAACTAATATCCCTTTGATTCACACTTTTAGCCAAAATAAAAATACAATCTACTAAAAAAATAAAATAAATGTCCATTACTAATGTCATGACCCGAGCCCACCCCTGTAAGTTAAGGTCATAACCGGCCAGTAATCATAAGATTATCTACGACCTCAGACAAAACCCAACATACATTATACTAGTAAAAGGGGCTAAACGGAAGCAGTCTTAAAGATTTTGTCTATTGAGTTGTGCTTATATGGCATACGAAAACATTTTCCACATATGTAATAATAACTCACACCATAAACCAAAATAAACATCTTGTTCATCCAGGATCATACAAACGTATGGCCAGCCGAACAGAAGGTCTATATACATAGGTGATCCAACGGATCTACCAAAATAGCAAAAGGGGTAAAACAAAAGAACAAAAATAAAGTCTCGTGCATGCGTGAGATGTTCGGACTGACATCACAAAAACTTGGACTCCTCTTACATTCTTCACTGAGATTGGAGTTGGACATTTCTTTTCTCACCTACATACATATAAATAAGAGTAAGCGAAAGCCCAATAAATAATACCAAAGTAAAGGGGTTAGATGAATGAGATTTACATTAAGTCATATTAAGTACATCGAACTTGTGAATTTCATATACAAATGGCCTCAGGCCCATTTTAGATCCTTATCAAACATATCAAACGGCCTCAGGCCCACTACATAATTTTGTCAAGTTTATCAAACGGCCTCAGAGCGAATTCATATCAAACGGCCTCGAGCCCATTATATATATATATATACGTCTTTCATATTCAAGATCATGATCACCTTTTTGGTCAAACGGCCTTTGGCCCATTACATTTATATTCAAACGACCTTGGCCTCATCAAAACATTTTAACGTATCGAACGTGTCAAACGATCTCAGGCCCAGTTCGTATCCTTCGCAAAGCCTTGTACAAACATTAAATCAAATACTCATTCACAATTCAAATCAGCAAATCCATGAAACTTGTACAAAAGTAGGATTTGGAAAATGACATACTTGAAGGTGTCTTTACTAAGATATTACTCACAGTGTTCCGTCGATGGATTTGTCCTCATGCTTGACCTTACACATTTCATAACACATTGGGTCACAAGCAATTCAATCTGTTCTTAACTTATTTATTTCTCTTAGGCCTCTTTCTTATCCCTTTAGTTCATTTACAATGTTCATTGCATGTCTAAGAGTGCTTAGAAATGAAAGAGAATAGAAAACGGAACATGAAACAACTCTTCAAAATTTCTAAAACAGGGTTCTCTGCTCGAGCGCAGCTTTAAGCGGCCTGCAAAACTCTGTAAAAGTATTGGTTGCATGAGTTGTACGCTTGAACGAGACTTTTGCTGCTCGAGCGAGGAGTCTTGCAAAATAGGGTTCACTCAAGCGCGAGATTTGCCGCTGGAGCCACCATGCAATTCTCTGCAAAACTTTTGGGAGCTAAATTTTCATGCTTTAGCGAAACTTTCTTTGCTTGAGCGGACATGTCGAATTCTGGAATTTCCAAAATTCTATTTGAAGTTCAAAACATACTCCTAAAGGTTCAAAACTTGCAAATTGACACCAAAACATGAAAAAACATTGCTTAACATATGAACATAGGTAATTTGAAGCTAGTTGTCCAGAATTATGATCCATTTCCTATATCATTTCAAATTCTTTTTGACAATTTCAAAACTTATACAAGCAAGCATCATGCTTTCATGAATCGTGCATGTATGTAAAATATTGACTCTCATTCCATTTCAATGGCACAATTGATGCTCAAAATCATGAAGCTCCACAAAATTATGCATGCATGTGTGATTTGGGCCTCAATTCTTCATGTTTAATATGCTACATGCTTGATTATACAAATTCATGGCAATTCTTTATATGCATGGTTATATTGACTTCAATTTCATCTTAGCCAACTCAAATCTCATTCTTAGCTTCATTTTATTTTTTAATTCACATAACCATGATCCTGGTTAGAGTTTAATTACTCACCTAAAGCTTCAATTCTTCCAAATTTAACTAATCTCTTGAGCCTAGCTTCCAAATTCTCAAGCTTTGAGCCAAAATCTACAATTTTTGCCCTCTCTCTCTCTATAGTGTGATTCAGCCAAATATGAGAAAAGGGGTTCAAATGTGAGCCTATCCATTAATCTCCCATGTATTTATAAGCTAGACTAATCAATATTTCTAATCCAAGCTTAGTGTCAATCAATTAAGCACTAAATTAATCTAATTATTTTGATACGAATCAATTTTTAATCAAATTTCACCATAAGCTCTAAAAATCACGCTTAACACAATGGCATCGCCAATTTCAATTTCTGTCGCCTCTACTACCTTCAATTTTCAAATTATAGTAGTAAATTGGACAAAATTTTCCTACGGTGAACAGATATAGATTCAAAAACATAATTAATTACATAATTATCACCCAAAATCATATTAAGCATATAATCACAATCATAATTAAGGTTAATTAACATAACACAGAATATGATTATCACAACTAATAAGATTTTGATAATTAATTGAAGAATGATAATGATTTTTTGTAACTACAATGAATATTTTCATTGTGGAGGAAGACGAGGGAGAGCGGCACATAATTATTTGATTTTGATCCGCTAACAGAGAGGGTAAACTTCAACTTTTAAAATGTAGGATGAATTATACTAATAGTCTCTATAGTTTGGGGTTTGTGTCACTTTGGTCCCTAACTTTTTAATTGTAACACATTTGACCCTGAATTTTGAATCTTGTTCCATGGACAATTAAAGATATCATTAGATTTTTCAAAGGTAAAATCATCAATTTGATAAAATATAAACTAATTTGACAAAAATAAATGTCAAACAAATATTTTTGAATTTTTAAAAATTATTTCTACCCACTAAAAATAAAATTATGTAAAATTGATAAATCTTTTAAACATTTATTTATTTTTTTTACCAAATTAATTTTTATTATGTATTTGGATGATGATCATATAAAATTAATTTTAAAAACTTAATCATGTAATTTTATTAATTTTTATCAATTTTACATAATTTTATCATTGGTGGATAAATATTTTTTTGACATTTATTTTTGTCAAATTAGTTTATATTTTATCAAATTAACGATTTTGCCTTTGAAAAATCTAATGATATCTTTAATTGTCCTTATTTGGAACAAAATTCAAAACTCATGATCAAATGTGTCACAATTGAAAAGTCAGGGATCAAAGTGGCACGAGTCCCAAACTATAGGGGCTATTTGTATAATTTTCCCTAAAATGTATATTGATAGAGAGAAGTACATGTTATTTTTGTTTTATTTGATGAGAGTGAAAAAAAAATAGTTACAATAATTTTTTTTCGACATGTAGTCAGAAAATTATTGTGTGATTTTGGATTAAACTGTTGTTGTTAAATTTTTTTATCCAAATTAATAAAAACGGTATTATACATATCACTTTTTAAAGTGGGCATGGATTTTTGTAAAAATAAAGTGAAATTAACAAAATATAAAGATAATTTTACCCTTATCTTCTCCAAACTTAAAATTAGATTAAGATTTTAATTAAAATATAACTAAGGATTAATCTAAAATATAATTAAATTAAAATATAAATTAAATAATAATTAAGGATTAATCTAAAATATAATTATTATATTAAAATTATATTAAGATGTTAGAAATTATAATAAATAATTAAATATTTATAATTATTTTTTAGTAAATTATAATTAAATTAAAAAGTTATGAATTACAATAAATAATTAAGAATTTAGAATCAATTGAGATCTTAAATATAATTAAATTAAAATTAGATTAAAAAGTTAGGAATCATAATAAATAATAAATAATTTATGATTAATTATAATTTAATTGAATTGATGTTAGAAATTATAAATATTATGTATAAGAGAGGAAAGAGAAAGAAAATAAAAATATATATACAGGATTTGAGAATATTATAGTTATTTCACATTTGTAGTTAATGGGCAATATTTATTTTTTTTGATCAACAAAAGGAACCTTTATTGATGAAGAAAGCAAGATATATGTGAAAACTTACATCAACAAAGAAGGAAAGTGCAAAGAGTATCATAACTAATCTTACCAATTTCAACTAGGTTGGCACCGATAAGGTAGTACAATCATTTGCTAGCATTTAACCCAAAATTGGTGAGGAACTAATCCAAAGAACCAAAAAGAGAGGAAGGGAAAAAACAACAGTGAACACTAAGCAGCCTAAGAAGTCCTTAAATAGGTAAATCAGCAGATCTGTTAAGACACTCATGCAAGCTTCAGACAATAGTAAAAACAAAATTTTGAGACCTTGTATTAGCCGAAACACAGCAGCCATCCACCTGCAGAACACATCAGCCATCCATACCCATACATCTCAAATGCATAGCAGCACTTGACTCAGATTCTCAAATGCATAACAGAAGGGGCATTAGCATTACCACTTCCCAACCTCAGACCAGACAGCAACAACAAAGCAACATACCACCAGTAGGCCAAACAGCTCCACTATCTGCAGAGCACAACAACTATCCACATATCACACCAGTAGAGCACCAGCAGCATAACTCAGCAGCAACTTCGTCTATATCAGCAGCTCAGGACCTACACCAGAAGATAAGACCTGGATGTAGCACCCACAACAACACCTCCATCTTCATCTGAGTCTGAAGACACCCAAACCAGCATCATCTTTCCCAGCACCATTAGGAGCTCCATACAGTAGCAGCAACCTCTGTTTGTTATCTCCTTATGAATTAGTTTCTTTCCATCAACAGAATAAACCACAACAGGGCAGTCCAGCAGGCAGACCATAACAAAGCACTGCAACAGATCCCAACCTAAGAAACCATAGCAACTTCCAAATTAGTTCATAATGCAGACTTTAACAATAACATACAACTGTGTACACATATCAATTTGAGAACAGCAACCACTCCCAGCATACAGCAGGCCCAAATTTTGACTCCATCAAGCCCTTGTAAATCACAATGCTTGACTCCTAATCAGTCGCATATTATGAACTAGATCCTGCACTAAAAAAGCAAGGCTTGTGTTATGATACTTAACCCACAGAGCTATCCTAATTTTTACCTTCTCACAAAGATCCATCACTTGTGGCTGAACTCCTTTAAATACATAGTCGTTCCTGCACTTCTATATGGACCATAGCAAAGCCATATGTATTGTTTTCCAAATCAACCACTCAAGCTTTTTAAATTTAAACCCAGCCCACCAATCAAGAAGTCTGACAATTGAACCTGGAACAACCCAGCTTAGACCTCACCAATCCACCATGTTCGACCACACCTTCCAAATTAAAGGACATAGCAAGAGAACATGATTAATATCTTCAATATCATTATTGCAAAACACACAGGTATTCCGAGCCACATTAGAGAGTACACCAATCCGTTGCAAATAAGCCACTGTTTTGACCCTCCCGTTCCAAGCCAACCACCCAAAGAATTGTGTTTTAGGAGGCAAGAAATTACTCTAAATGAATAAGGGAATAATAGAAGTAGCTTGAGGTTCACTCTTATTATACAAAGAAGCAACACTGAACTGACCTGAAGAGGAAGCTAACCATCTTAAACAATCATCACGATCCACCAATGTCAGCAAAGAACCATTAATGATATGGATAAGCCTTCCTTCCTCAACCACCTCCTATGCTCTAAGCGGCCTTCTGAACTCCAACGCCCAACTTCTAGAGTCACCTATCTTTGCTAACATCATCCCAAGAGTGGTATCATTCTCTATTGATAACAAAAACAATCTTGGAAATAGCTCTTTAAAACTTTTTTCACCAACCCAATTGTCTTTCCAGAAACTAATTATGCATCAATTACCAACAACAATTCTAATTTGTGACAAGTAAAACCTTCCCAATTGAATGTTACCAGCATCAACTGAAAGGATATCACCCCAAACTCTTGAGACTCTACTAATATCATCCACAAATGGCTGCCAACCCCCACCCGAAGAACCATACTTAGAACAAACCACAAGGCATTATCTTCATTGCCAAACCTTCACCACCACTTAGCAAATAAGTAGTCATTAAACTCCCTGATTCTCTTGACTCCCAACCCTCATTGAGACGACTTACTTTTGGTAATCTCTACCCACCTAATCATATGAATTTTCTTCTTAATATTTGCACCACCCCACAAGAATGTAGCTCGCACTTTATCAATAATTTTTTCCACACTCTCTGGCATTTTAAATAACGAAATATAATACACAGGAAAGCTTGAGAGTACTGACTTAATCAAGGTGAGTCTTCCCCCAAAGGACAAAAACTTCCTTTTTCCAAGAGGCTAACTTGCGCTTAAACATCTTAATTACCAGCTTCCATGTGGCTACTCTTCGGGAACTCGCACTCAATGGCAACCCAAGATAAGTAAAAGGAAGCTTCTGCCTTCTACAATGAAAAAGATCTGCAAATTCAGATACCTGCGCATCAGTCACTCCAACACCACACATGCTGCTCTTATGAAAATTAATCTTAAGCCCAGACATAATCTCGAAACATCAGAGAATTCTTTTGATGGTTAACAGTTCCCCCTTTTCAACTTCACAAAAAATAATAGTGTCTGTAGACACCCATTTTTGACCGTTCTCAAGACTTGGATGTGCTTGCAGGGATATCCGATTACAAGTTTGATTGCTCGCTGAGCACTCAATTTTCACGACGGAATGTCGGGTTTGCTCTTTCCAAACCCCATTTCCATTCTATCTCTTTTTTGGGCCATGCCTTGGTCCCTCCATATTGATGTTTGTGATGGCCTGCCGGCCATGGAAAAGGGGCTGCCGACCATGGATTTGGCTCTGCCGGCCATTGATAAGGCCTGCCGGCCATCAATGAGGCACTGCCGGGCACCACTGATGGCCGGCAAGACACATTGTTTCAGCAGATATTATTTTAGATCTTTTGAGCTAGCTGTTTTTCACTGAGCCATCTTAAGCTTGTCAAGCTTGTCAAGCAAGCTTTGCATTGTATTGCTCTATATAAGGGGAGGCTCCTCCCCCTTTCCAGAGGTTGATAGAATTTTAGGGACAAAATATCTCTCTCTCTGGAATTCTCTCTCTCTCTCTCTCTCTCTATATTGTGCTTAATAGTGTCTCAAAGTGTATTTTCTCTTCAATTTTGCACTACAACACCTAGTAAAGCACCATCACTTTGTTGCTGAGGTACTTGAGGGTCTTGTTTGGACTCAAAAGGCTGGTTTTGGCTCAGAGGAAGGCCTGCTTCGCTACTGTTCTTCAAGGGTGAGTGAATTTCCCTTTTAAGCTTATCTTTGTATGCCATCTTAGCCACCTTTGCATGCTGTTTTAGGCTTGACTTTCAACTAAAAAAAGCTTTATTTTTAAGCGTTTAAAATGTTTATTTGAGGCCTTGTGGGAGTTGGGGATGTTTCACCCCCTTGTATGCCTTATTTGTTAAGCTTTGAAGCCATTCCTTGAAGCTTTTGTAGTGGCCTTTGCATGGCCTTTCAACCACTGAAACTCAGAGGAATTTCAGTGGTGGAAAGTTGTTTTTGAGGTCCAAAATGAGAGGGGGTGATCCCTCTCTTCTTGTCTTGCTTCCTTGCCTTGTTGGCTTCATACTTGAGCATGCTTTTCTACTTCTTTTAAGTTGAGTCCAAGCATGTTTTTGTGACTTTTTGGACCTATCATAACTCTATTTTCAGTTGATTTGGTCATTGGTTGCTTGCTTTTGGTACTTGTAGTGCAATCATGCTCTTTGGCCTAACATGCTTCATGCTTTTGTTCATCATTCTAGGATGTGTTAGCTTTGCTCTAGCACATTTTTGTCTTTGATTTAACATGCTTTAGGTCTGATTTGAATAGTTTTGGTCGTGCATGCCCTGCCTTGTATGGCTTTAGTGTGATTGGCCTTGTTAGCCTTAAGCATTGAGACCTCTAGTATGTCATATTTGAGCTTTTTGCATGGCATGGCATCATTTGGCATGTTATTTCAGATCATATACCTCTGCCATATTCTTGCATTTATCGCCCTTTCCTTATGCTTTGGGGTTGAGCCTTATGCTTCACTTATAAGCCAATATGTATGCATGCTTGCCTAAGCTTTGGGACTACCATCTCAGCATGTTTTTGGTGTTACTTTGCCATGTTACAACTCTGATTTTTGTTGGTAGAGTCACCTCTTACTTGGCTTTGGTATGTGTAGTGTAATCCCACTCATTGGCTTTGCATGCATCATGCTTCATGCCTCCCATTCTAGCTTGTTTTGGCTACACTTCATCATGTTTCTAGCATTGTTTTGGCCTACCTTAGGACTATTTTGAGTGATCTTGGTCCTTCGGGCTTGCTTGATATGGCTATGGTGCAAGTACCTTAGCTAGTCTTGAGTTTTGAGCACCGTAGTATGCAATGTTTGTGACGATTGCATGTTTGGGCATCGTTTAACATGTTATTTCAGAGCGTATACATGTGTCATGTTCTTACTTCTTTCATTCCTTGAGAGCTTTTGAGAGTTGTGTTTAATGCTTAGCTTGCGAGCCAATGCATGAGCATGTTGTTGTAGCTTTTAGTGCTTCATTTCCAGTAGGATTTTGCCATTGTTTTGGTATGCATGGGGTCTGTTTGGTGTTGGTTTAGTCCATCAAGCATTGCTTTGCACGATTCTAGTGTTGTGTCCTTCACTAGCTTTTAATGCTTAAGTGTTCTAGTATGTTGTGCATGAGTGTTTGCATGTTAGAGTCTTGCATTTCATGCCAAGATTAGCATGTTGTTTGCATGTCATGTTGCTTGCTTTGCATTGTGTTCAATCGGATGTTGTGTTGAACACAAGGTGGATTAGTTCGTTTCATACTTGAAGTGATGAAGTGAGCCAATCTCCCTTGGTCTCCATTGCCTTTGATCTCTCATGATGAGGAGATGGTCTAAGTGTCTTGTTTGTCATGCATTTATTGAATTTGTACATATTGGATCTTTGGCCATCATGCATTGAGATGCTTGATTGATGGTTTTGGATCCAACGGTGCCTCTCCCTTGATGTTTTGAGGTGATATGGAGGGGTATGGTACATATATGTCCTTGGGAGACCCTCCATTTCCTCTCTTTTGAGCTCTGTTGCAAAATGGAGTTTCAGTACATCAGTGGCCGGTAGAGCCGTATTGATGGCCGACACCTCTTCATCCATGGTCGGCATTGCATATCCTTGGCTAGCAGGAGGGTCGGCAACCACCATTCCTGGCCGGCAGGCCACTGGTGCATTCCCCATCAATGATTTGGTAAGGTTCAGCAGCAAGTTCTTGGAGAAACCCTACAAACAGAGCCTCTAAAGAGCAAACCGGAGAGCTTTTTGGGGCGGAAACCGAGCATGCATCCTTCATTGTTCAAGGCAGAGCTGTGGCAGCCTAATTTAGATGTTTTTCATACTTAGTTGGTTTTGTAACTTAATTAATTTGATTAATTGGTCAAAGTTTTGTAATAATTAATTAGCTTAGCATAGTTAATTAGTTGGTTTGTAATAATTAATTTAATTAGAGTAGCTAGTTAGCTAAATTCATTCGGACCCTCCTTCGAGAGGGCACTTTGTTGTAATAAGTGTGCGTGTGTGTGATGCATGTCTTCCAACCCCACTTCTTTCTCCCTTTTACCTATCAGCTTTCGATGGTTAGTTTAGGGGCATATTTCAATTAGCATCCTTATGCTTGTATACGTGCATCATTCATTTGTCTTGCATGCACCGGGCTCGGCGTATCATTCAAACCGCATTGTCTTTCATATACATTTACTTGAATACGTGTTTCAAAGCATGTTATCGAGTGTTGCATTCATATGCCATCTTAGATAGCCGAGCCTACTAAGTTGCATTTTGCATGTATTACATTAGGCATTTATTGACATAGCTAGGATTGTACATTGATTACTAACTAGCTTCTGTTTTGGCTTAGAGTACACTATAAGTGTTTTCGCTTTAGCATCCTTGCATGTGTGTAAGTGGCTGCCATGATAGCATGCTTGCCATGAGGCTATATGCTTAAGTGATTAACTGCATGAATGCCTGTGGATGAAGGCTTCATTACTTGAATTGGAACAATACCTCAAAATGTGCGTTTTAAGCCCACTTGTTTGTGGCAAATCATGTTTTAAGCCCACTTGAGGGTGGCAAATCCGCACTATAGCCTACTTGAGGGTAACAACTTCAAACCACTTTTCGAAAAACAAACATGAGATGTTTTGTTCCAAATCGAGTGATTTAGTCTATACTTGTATGATGTGCGCATCACATTGTAAGTTAGCTAATAAATCAGAATAATAACACATGTGTTTATAAAAACAACATATCATGTTAGTAGAGACCGATCTTTGATCGGGCGAGCAGGGGTGCTCATTTCAGGACCTTCCCCTCTCGTACCCAAGTTCCTGAGCCAAGGCAACTTTGGTGATGATGGACACATGGCCTTAGGCACGAGTCAGGGTTTCCTAAATTTCCCAAAAACAAAATATTTAGGTGGCGACTCTGAAATCTGGCAAAACAGTCCATGTTTGGTGCTTTTGATTAAAATCGATTTTCCAAAATGATTTGCCGGATTTGGACTCTTTGGTGATTTATCAGTCTTACATTGCACTTTGTGAGATTAGATTCAGAATCATGACAGGAGTTCGAACTGTAGTAGCTAGAACCCAATTCGCGCCCTCGCGCGTGGAACGAGTTCGGGCTGTCTACAGTGTTGTCTGCAAACTGTAGATGGGTGATAGCTTCATCATCATCTCTAAATGTTATTCTTTTGACCAAACCCAAAGACTGTGCTCTTACCAATAACAAATTTAGTGCTTCAGCCACTAAATTAAACAAGAATGGGGACAGAGGGTCACTTTGCTTGAGCCCTTTTTCAGGACAAAACTCCTGGGTAGGGGATCCATTAACTAGAACTAAAATCCTTGCTGAGGACACACACTCCTTGATCCAGCTAACATATCTATCCCCAAAACCAAAGCCCCTCATCATATGCAACAAAAAACCCCAGTTCACTGAATCGTAGGCCTTTTCAAAATCAATTTTTAGTATCACCCCCTTATTATGCTTCTTTTTCCATCAATCCACGAATTCGTTAGCAACCAAAACTCTATCTAGAATATTTCTTCCTTTTAGAAACGCAGATTGTACATTGCTAACCAACTTAGGAAAAACTTTCTTCACTCTATTTGCTAGCACCTTAGATAGTACTTTGTACAAAGAACCAATCAAGCTAATAGGGCGATAATCTGCTAAGGACTCAGGACAGTCCTTCTTAGGAATTAAAGTAATGAAGGATTTAATAATACCTTTTGTTAACTTCCCATGCATATGGAACTCCTTGAAAAACTGCAGAATATTTGGTTTAAACACATTCCAACTTTTTTTAAAACATAACAAGTTGAACCCATTAGGGCCTGGGGCCTTATTGCTATCACACCCCCTTATTGCAGCCTATATTTCATCCTTTGAAAACTCAGATTCAAGTTCGGCCACTGTAGCTACAGCCCCAATAGACTTAAAGGGCCCATCCAATGTAGGCCTAACCTTCCAATCATCTGTGAACAATGTTTTGAAAAACCTATGTACCTTCCTTCTGATACTTGCTAGCTCTTCATACTGAACTTCATCTATGCATAAAGTGTTCATCAGATTCTTACTTTGCCGACTGGATGCCATAATATGAAAAAATCTAGTGTTTTTATCCCCTTTCAAAGCTCATGACATCCTTGGCTTTTGTAACCATAACCATTCATCTCTTTTCCTCCATAGCCACACCTCTCCCTTCAATGCCTGTCTTCTACTTTTTTCACCGTCACCTAGATCTTTGTACTCAGCACATAAATCAAGAGAATGGAGTTCCTCCTTAGCTTCTTTCAACTTATGCTTCACATTTCCAAAGACTTCCAAATTCTAAATCTTTAACGCTATTCTGAGTGCTTTCAACTTAGAATAAATTACATAACCAGCCCATCCAGTCACTGTAGCTTCCTTCCAAGAATGCTTAACGACTGATAGAAACTGAGGATGCAAGGTCCATGCATTAATGAACCTAAATGGTCTAGGCCCCCAATCCTTAGTATCCTCCATTAAGATGATTGGGCAATGGTCAGACATAGACCGTAGGAGCCCCCATTGTTTGAGTTTAAACACCTCTAACCATTCAGGTGAAATGAGAAACCGGTCTATTCTACTCCACTTATCTCCATCTGCTACATTACACCAGGTAAATCTCCTTCCTAACATGACAAGGTTTGTAACTTCCATAGATTCAATAAAAGAATTAAAATCTCGTATTCCCCTATCCCTCCTCAAACACCCTTTTCTTTCCCGTATTGATTTGATTTCATTGAAATCACCACCTAAAATCCAAAGGTAGGCAAAATCTAATTTCAGTCGAATTATAGCTTCCCACAATTTGCCTCTTTTGGCCACGTCATTAGGGGCATACACATTCATCAAAACACACTCAACGGAGGGAAGAATAGTACCTGATAGCAAGATAAAGCTTCTACTGCTGCAACAACTCCTCATTTTGAACACTCCAGGATTCCAAACACAGAGTAATCTGCCTGCTCTCCCTTCAAGATCAACAACCATAAAATCAAACTCCTCCCCAGGCCAAATTGCTCGAATAAACTCCCCAGTCACTCCAACCTTCTTAGATTCTTGGAAAAATGCTATATCAACACTTCTATCTCTGATCACAACTTTAATTTTCCTCCACTTCCTACACCTACCGAAACCTCTGATATTCCATGATAAAATCTTCATTAAACAATGCTTAAACTCCCAAGCCTTTTACTTATGGTGCTCAAGGATGAGCACCTACCCGTCGAATTGCTACCCGATCTACATCCTTCTGTTCAAATTCCATACATCTCTGAATTGCTTCTTGCTCCATCCCATTACAATTAAGACCTAATATCCTTCCAACTCCAATAGTTTCTTGAGCCTCGAACACTAACTGCTTCTCTCTGTCATTATCATGGCGATCCGACAAAGATGAAGATACCGCATTCAATGCCGCCCGAAAGAGAATTTCCCTATGCCAACTCCCAACTGGCATTGATCCTCGAATCTTCGAGATTTTTGCGCCTCTAGCAAGCCTCCTAATCACATTTATCTCTGTCTTGCTCATCTTCTTCCTTTTTCTAGTTCTCCTTACTATATTCTGCAAGTTAGGGCTCATAAGTCTGTCCTTCATACGTTCCACCCCAGCACCTGACTTCACAATAACTCTATCATGGATTTGGGCTGAAGTGCTAATAGTATCATGGTTGTCCACTTCATTGCTTCCTTGTGGGCTTCTATATAATTGATACAAAGGCCCAGTATGTAGAGGCCTACTCATTTGGGCTGTACCCAGTGAAACTTCCACATTAATTTGAGATCTATCCACCTCAGGTCCATTAGCATTTGCAATGAACCCAGGTGTGATAATTTCATCCTCCACCTCCCTAACTGACTGTTGCACATTAATTCCTGTGATTACGGCTATTGTAAGAGCATCACTGCACGCCAACTTGTTATTTGGATTTCCAAGATCACGATATGCTGTCTCAACCACCACTGATGGAGTAGCCGAACCATCAACTCCATCCTCCTCAGCACAGCCTCCACCGTCATGCCGGTCATTGACTGCCACCTCATTGGAGTGCTCCACTTCAGGGTCCACAGAGGCTTCCACCTCACTTGTCTTCTCAGAACTCTGTTCTCTATTCACAGTATCGTGAAGCTCTTGACTGATAGAGCTGCTATCATCGTCACGAATATTTAATAAACATTTGCAGACTTCCTTAATCAATTTTGACACCACCACTTGCTCCTCACAGACCCGCATTGGGTACAATGACCCTTTACAACTCAAATTAACCACTTGGTTGATAGGATGCATGTGCTTTGTGACAATATGAATCTTGCCACTACCAAAGGACTCCATTCTCAATGTTACCTCATCAATTTGAATCACATCACTCCACACCTTACCAATATTTCTAAACGTGTTATAGTTCCATACATTTAGTGGTACACCATAATAGGTAATCTACACACTTCGCTCCTGGGCCAAATGAACACCTTTGTCCCACTCCGTAACATAATCACACCACTCCTTAAGAGTATCATCAAGTTGGACAAGCATTTCCCTCGTGATGGCCACCGATTTGAGCATTAACACTGCACACTTACCTCCTCCGTTTCTTACCACTATATCATCCGCTCCTCTTAGATGAATCACACTCTCAAACTCTGCAAACGTATAATGGCTTTTGATTTGGACAATGATACTTTCATACAGCCACCCATTGCCTTCCTTATATGCTACCACAGTCCTTTCACCCATAGTCCTGGCTCGCACTACTTCTGCAAAAGACATCCTGCCTCCATCATCAAATGATTGATGATTCTACGCCCTGATACATGCTTTGGGGGGACCATTAGTAGGACCATTTGCAATACCTTTCCCCACATTTACACCAGCACCATCCTGACCTTCCACTTGATCTTTCCCATACTCTGTCATCTTTACTTTGATTTGTTTATCATCACACCATAACCTATCAGCTTTTTGGATTGCTACCTTTGCCGCCTCTGTACAATCAAATCTGACAAATCCAAATCTTGTCCTTGTAGATTTCTTGACCTTACTGGGGATGAAAATGTCTTTAACCACTTCAAACTTTGAGAACAAGAGGAAGAGTCCCTTGGGGTTCATGGACACAGGCAGATTGTCCACAAAAACTGTGACAATCTCAGCCCCAACTCTTGCAGAAACAATCCTTTGTGCTTTGATGACTTTTCCCATAAATTACTGGCTTCCAACCTCCTTGTTCAAGAGTCTTTGTAGTTGCCATCCCAAACCCTTTGTGTACCACAGTGTTTCCCTACATAAATTCCCTTATGCTTGTTGTAGCAACAAGCCCAGTCTTTCTCTACATAAGATTGAGTCCTAATAATTGTGATAATCAACTCCCAAATGTGTATATGGAGGTGTGTACCATTGCATTTAATGGGCAATATTTGAACCATAGGAAAATAAAGTAGTTTGGTCTCAAACTATGACCAAAAAAATTAAAATTTTCACTTTGTAATATTTTGGATTAATTACAGTAGGAGTCCCTCAACTATTTGTGAGTATCACTTTACTCTTCTCATCTAAGAACTTGTTCATTTTAATATCCTCAACTATGAAAATATATCACTTTTATCTTAAACTATCTTCAAAAGGGGTGTATTTTTATTAATTTCATAATTGAGGGAATTAATATGTACACTAATAATTAAGGAGTCTTGGTATAATTAATCTATTTTTTTTTTCTTATCTTAGCATAATTATTCCAGTTTTCAACGTATACAAAAAAAAAAAAAAAAGAGTCAAAGATGCTTTTCAATTCACTAGACTTTTTACACATATTTTCATAAAAATTAATACATCATTTCTAAAATTAATAATTAAATTTATAAGCTTCTTCATTAATCTGTAAATATTTTGTACGACTTTCAATGACGTGTAATTTGTCCATATTTTAGTTTAAAAATTAAAAAAAAATTATTAAAAAATTCACATTCCAAACTACCCCTAAACTGAGTTTTTGAATGTTTGTTTGGCGGTTTATATTTTATTTTAAGATAAATTATAAATGCATCTTTTGAGATTTTCTTAAAATATAAATTACCTCATATGATTTTGAAAATTACATTCCGCCCTTCAAGTTTCTAATCACATAAAAAATTACCTTTTTTATTAATAAATTATGAAGTCAATTAATAGTTTTTAATGATATTATAAATATATTTTAATTAATAATTCAAGTAATTTTATAATTATATAGGAGAACAAATAGAAAATTTATTTTTTTTGCTAATTTAGCTAAATAAAAATTTTGACAATTTTTTTTTTAATTTTCAAAATCACACGAGATAATTCATATTTTAAGAAAATCTCAACATTTGCATTTGTAATTTACTCTTTATTTTATTAATATTTATTTTATGATTGGATTAAGGATAAATTACAATACGATTTATTCTTGTAATTTTGAAAATTACATCCTGTCCCTTAAAATTTATAATTCATAACAAATAGTCATTTTTATTAATAAATTATCAAGTCAATTAACAGTTTTAATAGTATCATAAATATAGTTTAATTAATAATTCAACTAATTTTAATATTGTAGAGAAGAAAAATTATGAATTTTATTTTTCAGCCAATTATGTTAAATAAAATTTTTTAATAAAAAGATATTTATAATTTTTTAAATTATAAATAACAATTTATATTTTAAAAAAATGTGTATATTTGTAATTTATCCTTTGGAAAAATTGGAGAGGAGAATTTGGGAGTTTTTTTTTATAAATATTTAAAAAATAATAATTTAAAGAATTGATCAACTTTTTAAACTATTTGGGATACTAACTTGCTTTTTAAAATTATATTTTAAAAATACAATTTTAAATTAAAATTACATTTGAAATCGCATGTTGAAAATGTATGATGAGATAGATTTCACTTTTTGAAATTGTATTTTTAACATGCGATTTAAAGGTGAAATTACATGTTGAAAATATAATTTTAATTTTAATTTTAAAATCACATTTTTAAAATGTAATTTTAAAAAGTAGGTTAATGTCTTAAATAGTTTAAAAAGTAAGTCAATTCTCTAAATTGTTTTTTTTTTTTTTTTTAAATATTAAAAAAAAAACTCGAGAATTTGGGTGAACAAGGTCAACCTCCACGCGCCATAGAAAAAGAGTGGGAACAGAGAGAGAGAGAGAGAGAGAGAGAGAGAGAGCATGAGCATGAGCATGAGCATGTGAAGTGGGGTCTGCAATGCAATCCCCATTCGGACAAACAACAATGGTTTAGACCACTAAAAAAATATATTATTAATAATATAAATATAAAATTACTCCTAATATTATTAAATAAAAGGGAATTTTTAACTCCAAGATCTGTAGGAGTTCTAATTTTTTAATCTTAATTTTCTAATTTTTTGATTTAAAAAAAAAAAACTCAGCATTTATTGACTTCTTCCAACCCAACCTCAGTATTTATTAACTTTTTTCAACCAATAATTCTTTTTGACTTCTCTTATAATTATTGTAACATCTTTTTTAATTTCTCCCATAAACTATGGTTACACACAAAAATAAAAAATAAAAAATATAAGAATTTAGCTATAGATCTCAAAAAGATATAACATCTAAATTTGAATTACGATTTAATAATATAATTATGTATTTTTTTTGTATGTATATCTATCAAAATTTTAAATCACTTAATGGGACAAATTAATCAATTTTCCAAAATTATTGATTTTTAATTTACAAAATAGATTAAAAAAAACTATTGACTGATTTATTTATTTAATAATAAAAATATTTCATAATCTCTCTCTCCTAATCTCTCTCACAAATTTTCAAAAAAAGTACTAAAATTTGCATTCATTTTCTCTTCTCTAGAAAATCAGATAAGAGCTTCAATCTCCTAATTCTAATTTTCTAATTTTTTGATTTAAAAAAAAAAAAACCTCAGCATTTATTGACTTCTCCCAACTCAACCTCAGCATTTATTGACTTTTCCCAACCCACAATCCCTTTTGACTTCTTTCATAATTATTGCAACACCCTTTTCAATTTTTCTCATACACTATGGTTACACACAAAAATTTAAAAAAAAAAAAGATAAGAATTTAACTATACATCTCAAAAAGATATACCATCTAAATTTGAATTGTGATTTAATAATATAATTATGTATTTTTTTATGTATATCAATCAAAATTTTAAATTACTTAATGGGACAAATTAATCAATTTTCCAAAATTATTGATTTTTAATTTACAAAATAGATTAAAAAAACTATTGACTGATTTATTTATTTAATAACAAAAATATTTCATAATCTCTCCCTCCTAATCTCTTTCATAAATTTTCAAAAAAAAATATTAAAACTTGAATTCATTTTCTCTTTCCCAAAAAATCAGATAATATTTTCTATTAAAGTTGTAGATATCTACCTATATTATATATATTATATTATAATATAACAAAAAAAAAAACTAAAAAACTAAAAAAAAAGTTTATCTAAATAAATTTTAAATCAATAAAACTCACATGTCTATCACATATCTAAGTCATATCATAACTTATCTAAATAATAATAATTAAAAACAAATGCAAACCACAGATAAATTAAATTTAAAAAACAAAAGATACCCACAACTCCATCTTAAATAAATTGAAAAAAAAAATCCGAATAGAAACTACACAAAAATAAAAATAAAAAGATATATCTATCTATCTATCTAAATCTATACTATATATTAAGCAAAAGGGGGTTTTTAACCTCTAAGGCCTATGGAAGTTTCAATATCCCAATCTGAATTTTTAAAATTTTTTATTTAAAAAAAAAAAAACTCAGCTTTTATTGATTTGGTCAAAGTCCCTTGATTAACATTTATTAACTTTTTTCAATCCACATATATGTTTCCACATGTCTGCAATTATTGATTTGGTCAAAATCTCTTGATCAGCATTTAAAATTTTCTTATACAAATAATTATAGATACAATTCGTGTATAGTTACTGCAGTATCCAGTTCAATTTTCCGCATACACTATGGTTAGTGATAAGAAAAAAATCTTAAAAAACATAATTTATATATTAAAAAAAATTTAAAACAAATATAAATATATATAATTATCCTGTACATAGCACAGGTGATAAGCTAATAAAACAAATAAAAAAAAGCATAAAAATGAACAGAATTTACTATTATTAATGTTCTCTCTAGTGATTTTTTTTTTTAGTGTTTACGAGGATTTTTCTTTGACGAAAAGCCTCAGGTATACCTGTTCGGTTTCTCATTGGTCCATCGTGTACGACACATCGTACGGACATCCCCTCGTTTTTAACAACTCATTTATGTTATTTTTATTTGCAGATTAGGTTTGATATAATTATTTATGAAAGATTAGTTAGTGAAAATAGTATTAATATAAAAATTATTAATGAGAGAATTAAATAAAAATATATTTATTTTGATGATAATAAGAAATAGTTAGTGATGAAATTATTAAATTATTTTTACATAAAATAAATAAATAAATTATTTTTATATTAAAAAAATTAAAACAAATATTAAAATAAGCAAGTGTAATTGGTAAAAAAAATAATATTTTATATAAAATAAACTCAATCTCATTCCTATTTCTTAATCCTACATAAAACCCAACCAAATTAATCTCCTTATTGAGGGGGATTATTAAGCTCATTGGACTATTAATCCGCCTCTCATTTCACTATCAAACATGTCGTGGGTGAGACCCACAACCATGATAATCCAATCTCATCACTCAAACTGCGAAACAAATATGGCCTTAAAACATATATTCCTTTTTCATTTAATAATAGTAAGTAATATCTCCTCTCAGATTTAATTAAAAAAAATAAGAAATCAATGATATTTTGAAAAATAATTATAAATTCATAAATTTTAATTATTGAAATTATAAAAATTTTATAAATTTGTAATTTTTTTGACAAAGTACCATTATCTTATAATTTCCCTTTAATAAAAGGGGAAATTACCTTTAAATGGTAATCTATAACAATTATTACACATTAGTTAAAAATTTATAATTTTAATTATTAATATTTACTATTTTTTTTGTAATTATTATTTTTTTAAAAATTTCACTGACAAGTTATTTCCCCTTAATAAAATTATAGAAATTATTATGTGATTTTAGAAATTTGTACAATTTTATTAAACTTAAGAAAAATTCAGTGTAATTAGAAATTAATTTAAAATTTTATTATGGAAGGTCAATCTATTTTATCTTTTTTTTTTAAAGTAGTTTTTTTTTTTTTTTTTTGGTGATAAATTACATTAATCATTCTTAATGTAAAAGAAAAAATTACAATAAGTTCTATAAATTAATATTATTGTACTAAACTTTTTTTAGTTTGGTTAAAGGTTATTTTAGATATGACTTATAAATTATTTTTATTACTTATTACGAAAATACGTATAAAAAGTACAGAGATGATATATGATGGAAATAAACTAATAAGTCAATAAGAAATTTATTTTTATTGTCTCCAAAATGCAAATAGTGTATTGTTTTGAGAATTGGCTATTTTCGTTAGTTTTTTTAATTTTTTATGAAAAGACGTAAAAAAAATAAAAAAGAATAATTGACTTTTTGGTAATGACTTTTTGTCTATATAAGGTCTCGTTTGGGAACAAGTTATTTTAATAACTTTTTGATTTTCTAACTAAAATATAAGGTAAACAAAATTATTATATTTGGATTGAATTTTTGACTTTTTACGAAAAAATGTGTAAAAAATAGAAAGAAAAGAAAATTTTTGATTTTTTTTTTATATATTTAATTGATTTGTTTTTTTGGCTTTTAAAATATTTTTTTAACTTTTAAATTAAAACCAAAAGTTGTCAAATGAGACACAAGTGATTGCCAAACCAACCCTTAACATATACATTTGAGTTTGATAAAGATGTTAGCATCATTTTTCCCCCCGTTTATATGACTGATCAATTACTCATTAAAATGAATTAAAATTATGTGGATTAAAACTTTAAAAGTACTCATTATAATTATGCTAATTTAAAGGGACTCAATATGTGTGTATCTATATTTGAACGGGAAGGAAAGTTGAATTCGTGTAATTTATTTATTTTTATTGGACTCTTTATCAACTTGAAGGGTTGAGTTAAGTCTTGGTGCTTCCAAAAGTCCCTACATAATATCACTCAAACTTTTATTATTATTATTTTATTTTAAAAATTAGGCCGCACCTTTCTTAAATTTAAAATTGGCTAAATATTTGATTTTTAAAGACTAAAATATTTGATTTTTAAAATTTTTATATGTTGTAGTGCATTTAAAAAAATCAAATAATAAATTTAATTATGTATAGCATTTTTTTGTGTATAATATTTCTGTTTTACTTTTTTCACAAAATATTAAAAATTACATATCAAAAACAAGTACATGACTGCAAATATTATTACAAGGGAAAATTATACCTCAATAGTATCAGGAATTTTTTTTAAGGAAACAATAAATATTATAAATACAAATATTTCAAATTAATTTATTTTTTATTTTTTATTAATGTGGAATAATTTTTCAAAATCTACCCTTGGGTGTGTTTGATTGGACGGACTCAATAAGGGGATTAGAATCCATCGGACTTGAGTCCTAGGACTGTGAATCCCCCGGACTATTTGGTTGGATTGGATATGTATCCTGTGGTTGTTTTTTCATTGGATTAGATGTCTGGAAAATACTATTTTTAATGAATTCAACGTTTGGTTGGGCGGACTAGATAGGATAAATGAACAAAAGAATATTTTACCCCTTTTCAATTATTTGCTAAGTAATAGCAATATTAAACATATCTTTAATATTTTAATTATTTTTAGCTAGATTAAATAAAAATTTATTTTATTTTATTTTTTATACAATTAAATAAATTTATTTTTTAAAATTAAATAAATAAATAAATAAAATATCAATAAAAATTTATACTATTTTTTTAATTAAAATTTTAAATAAATTTGTTTTTAAAAATAATAATAATTAAACAATGAAATTAAATAAAACATCTATTAACATTTAAATAATGAAATTAAATAAAATATAAACAAAATTTTAAAATAAAACATCAATAAAATATCTATAAAAAATTATTTAAAAAATAAAAAATAAAACATCAATAAAAAGTTAAATAAAATTATTTTATTTTTAAATTGAGACATTTAAATTTTATTAAATTTTACTAAATATAATACATAATTAAATAATAGAGGGTTAAAATAGTCATTTCACTACTTAATCCCAACAGTAAATAATCCCCTAAAATTATCCCACACCCCCCTAGGATAGTATAATCCCCATATGGAGATAAGGAGTCCGGCCAAACTCTATATTCAACAGACTAAAAAAAAATAAATATCATATTAAATTTACTATACAAATTACAATCTACACAATAAATAATCCCTCCTTATCCCCCAATCAAATACACCCTTAATGGTAAGTTTCCCTTATTACAACAACAACAACAAAACCTTGACCCAACTTTGGAAACATTTTTACCCCCTCCAATTGGACAGTAGCCAAAGTCTCTCTCTCTCTCTCTCCTTAATTTTTCCTTTTACATCTAATATTTCTCTTTGGCTTTGTTCGTTGCGTTTACCAAAACAAGCAATGGATGAGGTTTTCCTCCCAAACGATATATTATTATTTCTTTCCCTTTTCCTAGTGGGATTTTTTTTTTTTTTTAAGAAGTTAAGAAAAGTTAGTGAGAGTGAGAGAGAGAGAGAGAGAGAGAACAAGATAGAGAGAGATTGTGTGTATATGAAAAAGGAAAGTTGGGTGTGTCATGCGCTTATGAAGTCTTTTACCCTTCCACTGATTGTAAGCCAAAAAAAGACTGAAGAATCATTCTATCCCCACTTCACCTACTGTCCAACACCCTTTCTGCATAGAACCTTTTTTTTGGTATTCTTGGTAGAGTCTTGTTCTCATCAGATCAGACCTAAAATCAGTTATTTAGCCCTATTGTCCTCACCTCAACCCACCCCTATTATCCCTAAATCCTTTTCTGGGTTTTTTTTGCCTATTTTGTAAGACCTCTTTCTTTCGTTACATACACACACACACGCATATATATATACAGTATTGCTTTTCTTGATGTTCTTCACTGTTTATGTTGTGGGTGTTGAAGATTTTTGATGGGTTTTTTTTTTTGTTTTCTTGATGATTTCTTGAAAGGTTTGTTTGTGTGTGTGGAGATATGGTGAGAGGGAAGACTCAGATGAGGAGGATAGAGAACGCTACAAGCAGGCAAGTCACCTTTTCCAAAAGGAGAAATGGGCTTCTGAAGAAGGCATTTGAGCTCTCGGTTCTCTGCGATGCTGAGGTTGCTCTCATCATCTTCTCTCCTAGGGGAAAGCTCTATGAATTTGCTAGTTCAAGGTATGATTTATATACATACATATATACATATATATATATATATATCTATGTGTTGAATTGTTTTTTGATGGTATGTATTTCTGTTTGTGTGTTGATTTTTTGGTGATTCCTAGGTTGTGAGAACATTTTTCATAATTTATTTATTTATTTTTTGTAAAAAGATTGAAATTGTTTAGCTAAATGTTGTTGGTTTAGCGAACAATTTCATAGATGAACTCTCACCTCTAGTTTGCATCAATATAATCTTTATTTTGCCCATAAAATTTTTTACAAAAAATGTTGTGGGTAATATCATGCATTTGAACTGAAGTTATGCATCTGGTTCAAAAAAAAAGAAAAATGAACTGAATTTATGCATATTTAAGCCCAAGGGTTACATGATCTTTGACAATCTTTCTCTCTCCCTCTCTCTCTCTCTCTCTCTCTCTCTCTGTGGTGTTGAATCAGATCTACTTTTGTTTCTGAGATGTATATCTTTGTTCACTAGGGAACTGACAATCTTACAACTATTTTTCGCATTTCTAAGACAACCTCATCAATATGTTTTGCTGTTCTTCTTTCTTTCTCTCTTTCTTGCCTTTTCTTTCTCATTCACTTTGATGTGAAAGAAAATTAGTGATATCTGTTAGAAACTACTTACTACCTTAATCAACAATAAGCTTTGATTGATTTTCATGAAATGCGTCCAATGTCATTCATGGGTTTTGTGTCTTTTTTTGTGCTCATTTCGTAACGCGTTGCGATCTTTGTAAGGATGTGATATAGTCAAAATTATAATAACAATCACATTGAATCGTTAGGATCATGATTTTAAATATCAACTGTTATATAACAGGGTTTTAAGATCATGATTTTAAATATTGACTGTTATGTAACAGGGTTTTGAACTTTCGATATTATTCACTGATATATATTGTTCGATATTAATTGATATATGACCGTATCTTGATATCAATATTTAAAATGATAGATTTACAAATTTACGGGTCAATATGATTTAGTTATACTTTTGAACACATTGTGTCATAATTTGAAGTACATCACATCATAATTGAGGGATGTACACTAAAAAATTTTGCTTTACATTTGTTCAAGGGTATACTGTGGATTCATACATTGAGTTTAAAACTTTGGCTTTTATGTTTGTGGGGGTTCAAAATATTGTACATGTGAGAGCAGACTTGAACTTGATACATAGGTTTGTGAGTGAAAAAAGTAGGCAAAAGAAAATTGTACTCCAATTTGAGTATATGGTGGAGCTAAGTGTGAATAAAGTGGGACACTGACATATGTGTCAGTTGGCAATGGTAACTGAGCCATTAATTACATTTTAATTGTACTAATCTTCTTTTCAGTTTTATGCTTTTCAAAGTCCATGCTCTTTAACTTCTCAATTTTCAGATTCTCTCTATTTTTAGGTGAAATAGAGATCTACATTTCATGATCAATAGTAGTAAAAAAAAAAAAAATCACATAGTTAAATCTTTATTTTAAGTAAAAAAAAGGGGAGATTTTGAACTTACAATGATGTGATAGACGATGTTGATTTTAAATTTGATAATCTATTGCAACATCATAAAATGAAATGAAATCTCTATTTAATCTATAAAATGGAGAAGGTCAAAATCCCATAGGCATGGAAACATTTGGTGGAATTAGATATACAACCATTGCAGTCCCAAATCACAGTTCCTTGTGACATTTTTCAGTGAGTTAAGACCCATGTCCTTTCACTTGAATAATTGTCTTTCCAAACAGTTCCCTAGAGAGAGAGAGAGAGACAGAAGTCCTGGAACTCTAGGTTAAAACTCCATCCTTTTTGGTGTAACTAGATTAACTATTTCTTCCCTTGGTTAACTGTTGTAGTCCAACTCAAAAATCATGAAGATTTGGTTAAATCCTTTGAGCTTGATTTCCTAATTCTTCTCTCCCCTTCTTGGAGAGATTGCTTATATTCGAAGGCTAAGGTTTTCCGGTTAGCATTTTGGTAGTGTGGGTTTGAGTAATGAAAACAATCTTTTAAAAAATAGAGTAAGACTTTGTATATATTGTACTCCATTAATTAAAAAAATTCCTTTGCTGATAAATTTTTTTTTTATTGTACTCCACAATTCTCATTTTAGCGGAAATCTTGTGCATTAAATTGTCTTTATTATGTCATTACTTGACCCCTCTTGTTCATGCAATGCATTCAAATTAAATCAACTAGCTCTTCCTTAATTACTAGGGTTGTGTTTGGCATTCCCCATTATTGCTACATTCCTATTAAGGAGGGGTTATTTGGTGGTATTAGAGTATTGTTCCACACTATTCTTTGTTGAAAATATGTCCATTTGTCTCCCAAGAAGAAACATAAAAGTGTTAGGACACATTGTTTCAACCAATACCAATCAAATTGGGGCACCAAATGTACTTGCTCCAGGAGCACAATATAATTTTCCCACACTATGGAGAATGCCAAGCCACAACCGATGAATAGAATTTACTAGAGCATCATACAAGCTTTCCTTTTATTTATTTATTTATTAATTGTAAGGTTTCCCTTTTGTTTATTTGAATTGTACCTTGATTGTTTTGTGTGTCAAAATGCAACTTATGTGTTACATATTTTCAATTGAAACTATGTTTTAGGATGAGTTATGAGGAATACATATTCTCATGTTGTAGGCATACATAATTTTCATATATAGAATACCTAAACAAACTTTAATTAATGGGTTCCAAATTAGGTTTTTGCATTGGAACTTGGAATATCTGAAGTTACAACATGTTTCCAACTTAATGTGGATCAAAATGATGCATGACCACATTTCTAAGACCTAAACATATGTTAGTTTTATGTTGTAGGCATTTTTTAAAAAAAAAAAAAAAAATCTATTTTAGAAGATTTCTCGCAATATTCTAAACAACAAACTATGAAATCCATTATGGATGAATGAGATAAGTGAAGGTAGTAAAACATTATAACAAATCTAGTGCATGAGGTATCGTTATATTCGCAAGTGGTGTTTGGAACATCAATGGTAGTTGGCCACCATGACTCTCCTAAGGGTTTAGTCCTAAGGGAGAGGTCGTGAGTTCAACTCTCCCCAAGGATGAATTAGGAGACAAGCACTTAGTACTTTGCAAGGATGGAGAGGCTAACTCCCATAGGTGTTAATTTAACAATGAATAGCTGACGTTTGCCGATCAAAACAAAAATGTTGGTAGTTAGAGAAATGCTATATGTCGCCAATTTTGTATCACCCATTTTGCACCGTTGCCTACATGGATACTTATGATTAGCTCCCTTTGTTTGAATATAATATTAAGTAATTAATGCAAACAAATGATATCTTTTCATGTAGGACGATGATCTAAAATGGTGAAAAATAGGTGATATATTGCAGTCTTGCGGTAGTTATTATTGGAACTATCTAAATTCAACTTTGCATTGTCTAAACTACTTAGGACCAGTTAGATGAATCTTGTTTCACCAAGATTTCATAAGCTACGACTTCTTTCTTTATTATCTAACCCATTTAATTCAGTGTTTCTCGTCTCTTATTATTACCCTATGTTAGGTCCCTGCTTGTTACCAATTCCGCGAACAAACTCAATTTTATAGAGTTGTAATTTTTCCTTGGTTTGGTCTTCCAACTCGAGCGGGACCATTTGCACTCGAGCGGAGGATGCACCTTCTCAATAGTTTGGCTTGTCTGCACAAATACTGGGAGGCGTGTTTTTGCGCTCGAGCGTGAGTTCTAGCGCTCGAACAGAGACCTGTTTTATTTGCATGCGTTTTAGTGACTCTGCTCGAGTAGCAAGTTTTGCGCTTGAGTGGGGTATGCGGCCCCAACTTTCTATATATATGTGTTTTAAGTCATTTTTTAGGGTTAATGCTTTTAGATCTGCTTTGGGGGCTCTAGGGTTTTCTTTTGAGACTAGTTTGTTAGTTTTCCTTTGATGCTTACTTGAGTATTAAACTCACATGGTCGGATAATACACATCAAAGGGTTGTTTGAGTGATCATCTTCAAGAGTGTGCTTCTTTCGTGGAATTTGGAGATTCAAGCGTGAAGCATTCAAAGGAGTTCAAAGCTTTCGAAGGAGTTCGAAGCTGTGTGCGGTCGTTTAGTTGACGTGGATGTTGTGGAATCAACATCAATCAAATCAATCCTGAGACGAAGGTTGCGATGGAAGATATACAAAGCATTGAAGACAAATTGATAGAATTTGGATAATTTGTTTGAGTGTTTTGTATTCTTTGTTTCCTTCATAGTGGATTTTTTTTGTGGCGTTTCGTCCGTGGTTTTTTTAATCACAATTGAAGGTACTCCAATCGTAATTTTTTCCATGTAAAAATCGTTTGTGTCTATTTATTATTTCTGAAACAACAATCTAAATTACTTTCGTACATGCCTGATGATTTAAATTGTTAGTTTTAATGGTTTGGGAATTGGTACAATTAATTCTTGATCTAATTACGAATCACTTAAGTTTTTCACCCTCAATGTGGACTATGTGGCTCATGCTATTTGGTTCACATCTTCGTTGTACATGATCATACTATCTTAATTAGCTTCTTCTCATTTTATCTTCAATAGTTGATATCTCTACCATCTCACTAATTTTTTCATATCTAATCTTATCTTGCCTAGTTTTTCACATTTCCACATTAGTATCTTCATCTTGGCTACACTCATTTTGTAAACATATTATTATTTTTATTGCACAACATACTGTACTATAAAACATGTCAAGGCATCGTAACTTTTTTTTGTTAATGATATTTTCTAATGAATAAGCAAAGAGTGAGCTTAATGAGGATTTTTTTTAATTGTCAATGAGGAGTATAAAGGTTTTTACATAAGTATACTCTAGGTGGGAAATGCAGATTACTATGAATAAGGAAATAAATATGGTGAATATTCTTTCTTTCACTTTGATAGTGTAAATGGTCATTTATTTGTAATGCATCTTTCTTTAATTGTCTTTCCCATACCATTTGCATTTCACCATTGTATTAACGTTATAATTTCCTTTGTCTACTTACATTGAGAAGATGACTTGGTTAATTATTTGTTTTGTGTAAATAAGTTAGTTCTCAATATTTCTAGTGCATGCAAATGTGTCCATTCATTGTAGATTGTCATAATACTGATCAATGTGGTGGTTCTATAGGTTGCAAACAACAATAATTAGGTTCTTCTCATTTTTGCATCACAGTAATATTTGTTGTCCATGGTTATTGGCTCTTAATGCAACATATTGAATTTATTATTGAATGTGATCTTACTTTATCTGGTACTAAAACATCTTCTAGACCACTCCCAAGTTCCATATGCACCTAAATAGATGGATTGTAATACATGAAATGTCATAATTGGAGAACATAGTGATATAAATTTATTCAAATTTTTGGACAAGTATATTGCAAATGATTGGGAATCTTCTGCAGTGAATTCAAAATTATCTTGGGCATATTTTGAAGAGATTGTGAATTAAGGAGGGTATTAGAAAAAGGTCATCTACAATTTTCTACAATATAATTAATTTAGGTGAATGCATGTATGTATTTAATATAGATGCATAGGAATATGAAATGCTCATCTAGGAGTGTGAGATACAATTAGTTGAATATTTTACGTAGTCCTAAATAATGACATTCTATGATGATTATTGCAAGTGAAAGAAAGAGGCTTAGGAGTCATGCTAAGAAAAAGGCACAATTCAAAATAAAATAAAATAAAATAAAAGGTTTCTCCCACACCTCTAGCCATGAGATTTAGTCTATTTATACAAAGCTTGCTTTACAAATAAGGATTAGGAGTCATGCTAAGGATCTACATTATTGCGTATATTGGGAATATACATTAGCAAGTGTAACAAGATGTTGTTAGTGATAAACACGAGTTGACATATGCTTGAATAAGCCCCCTTAAGCTAAAGGAAACCATTGCGTTAACTTAAGCTTGCTATGGAGAAAAATGAAGCGTGTGGAGGTGTGACCCCTTGTCATGATATCAATAATTTTATCATTAGATGACATGTAGTTGACTATTAAATCCTTATGCACGATCTTATTGTAGACAAAAAGAAAGTCAATTTTGGCATGTTTAGTGTATGCATGAAATATCGGATTTGCTAAGAGGTTAGAGGCCCCAACATTGTCACACTACATAATGGGAGCTTTAGGAAGAAAGATGCTAAGTTCAAATAAAAAAAGATTGGGCTCGTTTGGTTTGTGTTTGGGAAAAAAATTTCAGAAATTTTTTTCCCAAACAAGTTTCAGAAATTTTCTCTACCAAACAAATTTTTCCAAAAAAATTTCCCAAAACACACAAACCAAACAATTTTTCCAAACAAACCTCTCTCACACACACATCAAATCAATCACTTTTTCCCAAATTCTCTCTCAAAACAATTTTTCAAAACAAATTTCCCAAAAAACCAAACCAAACATGTTTTCGTACTTTTTTTTTCAGAAACATGTTTCTGAAACACAAACCAAACATACCCATTGAATCCAAGATAACTCGGTTGCAATGTCGGCAAAAGCTTTATACTCTGACTCAGTAGACAAGCGAGGAACAGTTCGTTGCTTAAGAGAAGACAAGGATATGAAATACATTGGGCTTGTTTGGTTTGTGTTTCAGAAACATATTTTGGAAAAAAAAAGTACGAAAACATGTTTGGTTTGGTGTTTTGGGAAATTTGTTTTGGAAAATTGTTTTGAGAGAGAGTTTTGGAAAAAGTGATTGATTTGATGTGTGTGTGTGAGAGATTTGTTTGGAAAAGTTGTTTGGTTTGTGTGTTTTGAGAAATTTTTTTTGGAAAATTTGTTTGGTAGAGAAAATTTCTAAAATTTGTTTGTAGAGAAAATTTCTGAAATTTTTTTCAGAAACATCAACCAAACAAGCCCATTGTCTTTCTTACACAAGCATCCAATCTCTAGTTATGAAAAAAAGAAGAGAGAGAACACCACTATCTTTTTGTGCCAACCTAATTAGGATAAGGGGGTAACACTTTGATGCTTATAGCATCTTGTAGGCTTTTGTCTTTATTGATGTAAGATGTAAGGATTTTCCTTAATTCTTATTCGATAAAGTTCTTTTTTCGTCGATCAAAAGAAAAGAGCACTGGCCAGCTTTCCATTATTGTGAAAATCTTTCATGAACTGCATTAGGTCACCTTTAATTATGTTCCAATACTTCTTAAGGAAAAAAAAGTTGAATCCATCTGGTCCCAAAGATTCATTCCCATCACAATTCTTAATTGTCTTAATTGCTTCGCATATTTTTGCTTCAAAGAATTCCATCTCCAATGGCATTGAGTCATGTGGGCTAGGCACTGCTTCCAATGAACCTCGGATTTTTGGCCTATCCTTCCAAGATCTGTTGAAATCAAATTTCTATATATATATATATATATATTTTTTTTTTGGGGGGGGGGGGGGGGTGTCTCCCTTATACCATGAGTTGAGATCACTATGATACAGTTTCTTTCCTTTCCTTCCCTATATTGACGTTATTTTTATATCATTAATAAAGGGCCCCTTCTGTTGCTGATAAAAAAAGGTTTCTAGAATCCTGCAAATTTTGTACTACACTGGTTGAATGGACACATGGAGAGCTAGTGAGAAGTACTCTTTGAAAGAAGAATCGGTGTTTTCATTTGAATTAAATATGATTTCAGACAACTCCACTTAGAGCACTATTACCCGTATATGGACTATTATGATTTCATTTGTTTTAGATTTCATAAATAAATAGCACCATTACTCCTCATTTTTGAACCCTTTGTTCCCTTTTTCATCACAACTTTGAATAAAATAGAAAAACTGAAACACGCAAATGAATGAAAATTTGCAATTGAATCCAAATTGATCAAATGTAAGAGAAAGCAGAGAGGTCATGTCATGTTCATTATCAAATGGGTTGAATGAGGAAGATCAATGAGGGAATAAACAATTACAAGAAATGAGGCAATTAGTAAGGATTGACAATTCATCGTGAGAAGTACATTTACTAGAGTGAGGTTGATTGGGACTGTTCATCGTCCAACTCACTTATGACAACCAATATATAATTGTTCATGAGATGGGATGCTATGACAAATCAGTCCCAAAAAGTTATAATTGTGGAATGCGGACTTTACACATCAAAATTTAGAAAGTGAAGGACTTTATTCATTAAAAATTATTGAAGTATCCTTCTTCAATGATAAAACTAACATAGATTTAAAAGACTTGATGTTTATAAGATGTTAGACTATATATAACAACACTAGCTTAATTGCAACTTCTTGTTTTCTCTAAAAAGGCACATAATAATACCATAATGTAATTGGTCCAAATTATAACCATAGATCACTAATACAACCCATTTCTACAAATCTTAAGATTTCTCAAATAAAAAGTTTAAAGAGAGAATTTCATTTTTATCCCTATGCTTTGCCTTGATTTTCAATTACACCCCCAGATTTCGAATAATTTCAATTTTACCCCCAAAGTTTTTGAAATCGTATCAATTTTGCCCTTGCCATCACATTTGAAACAGAAAAAAATTACATTTGGGCCCCAAATTTCAAAAGAAAGATGCAAATTCACCGCACCTACCCAAACTCACCCCTTCTCTCTCTCTCTCTCTCTATAACTCTTTGAAAATGTGAAGTTGAACCAGTAAAGATGCAAACCCACCCACGAAGCTGAACCAGTAGAGAGAGAAAGAGAGACGAACTGACATCACACACACACTCTCTCTAGAACTCTCTGAAAATGTTACGTCCTTCAACGCCATTAGTGTAGCTTCGATTCCTCTTCCTTCGCTCATTCTCTTCATCATCATCTTCAATACAACATCGTCATCGTCTTCTTCATCCTCACCTCTCTCCAAAACCTCATTTCTCTCTTCTCCACAACCACCTCACCATTACCACCACCACCACTCACTTCGCCACCTACTTTCTCTTTTTACCCTTCTTTCCCTCATTTTCCAGACCTTTATCATCCACCTTTGACACCAATCCAAAAAACCCAGAAATAGAAATCGCTCAATCTCTCTCCTCCGAGTTTCTGTCTCGTTCTTAGAGTGTGTCTGCTATGGAAGTCTTCAAAGCTATCTCCCCTACTTAGATGTTATCCAAGACCTTCAGTGCCAGACTTCAAGGCTGTGGCAACGGTGGTGGTGAAGCCAACCTTAAGGACATCGTTGGAGAAGTGGAGAAGGCGGCCACTGTCTCTGGCAATCCTTTCTCGTTTGCTTCTTCTGAGACTACTTAGCACATAATGGAACGCATAATGTCACAGTTTGTGAGTATATTAACAGAATCATTAAAGCCATGTATATATATAGACCGATTGCCTTTTTTCTTCTCCGACTGCCTTTTTTCTTCTCTCCAGCCTCCGACCCTTTCTAACTCCTTTTCTCCTTCCGACAGCTCCAGCCCAGCCTTCGAGCTCCTCTCCTTCCTTGTCTTCACCTCGGTAGGCCTTCTTTATCCCTATCGAGGCTTTGGTTACTGCCAACCAGACTTGGTTCTGGTCTTATGTGCTTCAGTTGCCTCTTTAGGTGGTCTGTGGCTGTTTTTTTTCCATTCTTGGGGTGATTGGACTGATGTATTAAGCCCCGTTGTCTGTCCTTTTATTCTTTTAGGTTACCGGGTTTATTCAGTAGCATCAACTTAGATAAGCCGTTGAGTTTTTTTCGTCTTCTTAATTCACTCTCCTGAACCATAACATATAGTAGCCAGACAAACGACAAACAAATCACAGGCTTAACAAAGTTCTGATACCAAATTGAAAAGCCCAACCCATATGGAGTCCAATTGAACTTGTGGAGTAACACTACATTCAGTAGCATTGGGAAGGTTTGGGGAGTAGTGATTGGTATGGATGATGCTACTAGTAGACTATCTTCTCTCCATTATGGAAAAGTGAAGATAGCCACAAGATGTATGGTGGCCATTAACCAAGTCATCAAGTTAGAGTGCAAAGGTATAATAATATACCTAGTTAGGGTATGTAAAGGTCAAATCATAGTTTCTAATGCTACGAAGGAGCAGTGTGTATAAGAAGGGGAAGTTTGTGACTACTCGGAAATTGGGGGAATCATCACTAAATTTGAGAAAGGGAGCTGTTTTCAGGTCAGTTGTAGCTGCCATTTCATTATCAATGACTAGTGGAACCAGCAAAAAAAGGAGTGCTATTGGAGGATGAAGCTTCACTTCAAATTGGCAAAGCTCTTGGTCTTGATTATGCAGGGAAAGAAGATGAGGTGATTAGCAAATTGAATGAATTTGAAGCCAATGACAAAAGAAAGTAAGGCAGATGGAGGGTGATGCTATCTAGACTAGCAATCCCGAGTGAGTAAGAGTGTTCTGGTGTGATAATGAAGATACAATCATGGAATGTGAGGGGGTTAGGAAGACCAGAGAAAAGAAGGAAGTTAAAGAAATGCATTGCTGATAGAAAAGTGGACATTATTCTCCTTCAAGAAACTAAGATCTCTGCAATCAATTCTGATTTGGTTAAATCTATGTGGCCTGGGGATCAAATTGAATTCATGGCCGTAGATGCGGTCGGTAGAGTTGGAGGATTGCTATGTATTTGGAAACCTAAGGTGTTTCAGTTGTAGGCTTGTTGCTGTGATCACAATTTCATCCTACTTTCAGGTACATTGTTCTATAGTTTTGATTGTGTTATTATTAATGTATATGGTCCTAATGAGGTGGTGCAAAGAAAAGAGTTGTGGGATGTTTTAGCAAGACTGAAGTCCAATTTTCTAGGGCCATGGTGCTTGGGGGGTGATTTTAATGAAATTAAGATTATATTAGAAAGAATTGGGTGCTCCAGAAGGGATAGAAAGATGAAAGACTTCAATGATATGATTGAACAACTTGAGCTGATAGACATGCCTATGCTTGGAATAAAGTTTAATTGGTGTAATTCCCAAGATAGGGAGAAATGGAGTAGACTGGATAGATTTCTTTTTAATCATGAGTGGGTGCAAAATTTTAATTTCAAATTATGGGGCCTTCCCAGATTGTTTTTTGATCATAGTCCTATCATCTTAATGGAGAAAGATAGGGACCGGGGGCCGAGGCCTTTTAAGTTCCTCAATGCTTGACTACTTCATCCTAATTTATTACCTTTTGTGAAGCAATGTTGGTTTGGTTTTGTAGTGGAGGGTTGGGCTGGTTATAAGTGTCACATGAAACTTAAAGCCTTGAAGCAAGCTTTAAAACAGTGGAATGTGAAGGTTTTTGGGAAGGTGGAAAATAAGCTGAAGAGTGTTGAAGAAGCTCATGCTCTTGATCTGTTAGCTGAGGTCAGACCTTTGCTTCATACAAAACTGATTAGAAGAAAGGAAGTGAGGGGTGAAGTTTGGAGGTTTAGAGTGGATCTGGCTGCAGAAATCCAGAGTGAATTGGGAACTTAAAGGGGATAAAAATACAAGGTATTTTCACATTATGGCTTGTAGCAAGAATAGTAGGAACTCTCTGTGCTCCATTATTGTGAATGGCTCAATGACTGGGGAGCTTATGGTAATAAAAGTTGAGGTGAAGGCTTACTTTCTGCAGCATTTCTCTAAGTTTGGGAAAGATGGACCTAAAATATCTAGTCATTTCAAGAACATTGGTGGACCTCATGTTGTGGAACAATTGGAGGGAAAGTTTACTGAGGCTAAGATTAGTAATGTAATCAAGCACTGTGAAGGTAATAAGGCACCTGGGCCTGATGGTTTCAACATGGCTTTTTTCAAGAAATGTTGGAAATTTGTGAAATCTGATGTGCTACAATTTATGAGGGAATTTCATAAGAATGCAAGTTTAGTTAGTGGGATTAATGGCTCCTTCATTGCTTTAATCCCTAAAACTAATAGCCCCTCTTGTTTGGATGAGTATAGGCCAATTAGTCTGGTTGGTTCCTTGTATAAAATTCTAGCAAATGTGTTATCAAACAGGATGAAGGAGGTGATGCCCAAGATTATTAGTGAAGTTAAGTCAGCTTTTCTGGGTGGAAGGAATATTTTGAATGGGATTCTAATAGCTAATGAAATTGTTGATGGGTGGAAAAGATCCAATAAGAAAGGTTTGATACTTAAATTGGATTTTGAAAAGGCCTAGGACTCAATTAATTGTGAATTTTTTTCAACATGTTATCAAAATTTGGTTTTGGATCTAGATGAGTGCGTTGGATGAAAGCTTGTGTATCTTCTGCTAAGATCTCCATTGTAGTAAATGGGTCATCAACATCTGAACTTTGCCCACAAAGGGGCCTTAGACAAGGAGATCCATTGTCACCATTTGTATTCAACATTGTAGCAGAGGGACTCAATATCTTGCTGAGCCCAAGGAGTTGAACTTAATTAATGGGACAGAGGTGGGGTCAAATGGCCTTAGAGTAACTCATTTGCAGTCTGCGGATGACACAATTTTGTTCTGTGAAGCCAAGAGGGAGGAAGTGTGTAATATTAAACGAATTTTAAGATGTTTTGAGATTGCTTTAGGGCGACTATTGCATAAGTTTGCCTCTATCTTAAATTGCATTCACAAGAAGCTGCCTATTATGTATTTGGGACTGCCATTGGGGGTCAACCTAAGTAAGAGAAGTACTTGGAAACCCGTTCTTGTCAAATTCAAGCAAAAACTGGCTACCTAGAAGAGAAGATTGCTTTCTTTTGCTGGGAGATTAACCTTAATCATTATGTCTAACCTGCCTATTTACTATTTGTCATTGTTCAAGATTCCTGTAAGTGTGGCTAAGGAGATTGAGAAAATGCAATCAGCTTTCCTGTGGGGTGGATCAGATCTCAGAAGAAAAGTGCATTTGGTTCGTTGGGATGTGATTGCAAAGAATAAGTATCTAGGTGGTTTGGGCTTGAGGAGGATTAGAACATTCAATGAATGCATTTCGCTAAAATGGTGGTGGAGGTTTGGAGCTGAGAATAAAACCTTTTGGAAAGAAGTGATCTGCTCAAAATATATTGTTAAGAATGGGAAATGGTCTCCAAGATTGGAAGGCAGAGGATCTAAGCTCTGGACTGATATAATTAATGTAGTTCTGCTTGATCCTAACTTGCATAATTTCTATATTCATAATTCTCAGATTGCTTTGGGAGATGGGAGAGGAGCACACTTTTGGCTGGACAAGTGGACTGGTAATGTCTGCTTTAAGGAGGAATTCCCTAGACTTTTCTCTCTATCTAATGACAAGCATGGGGTGGTAAGGGTGTTTTTTGAGAGAAGAGGTGCAGCTGGTGATTGGAACCTAGAGTTTCAGAAGAAATCTTTTGGCCTAGGAGGAGGAGGAAGTCCATCGTTTAGTCTGTTTGCTTCGGAGTACACCAGCTCTTTGTATTGATAAACCAGATGAATTGAAATGAGCTGCAGATTCATCTGGACTTTTAGTGTAGCATCAATTTATAAATAGAGTGAATCACTTCCTGGTCTTGCTCTAGAAATGGCAGGCTCTATTTGGAATAATTTTGCTCCTCCCAAAGTGCAATTTTTTGGGTGGTTGACATGGCTTGGTAAGGTTAAAACTTCTTGTTTCCTCCATAGAATTGGTATACTTGATGGGAGTGTTAATCTTGACTTTGTTTTCTGTCATGATGAAGTGGAAACTATAGAACATATTCTTCTTTTCTGTCCTTTTGTTTGGAGGCTGTGGTCAAACATTGTAAGATGGTGGGGTTCTCAGTGGGTCTTGCCAGGTTCTATAGATGGGTTGTTGCAGTGGTGGTATGGATGCAGAATGAAAAAATTGGAGAAGAAAATCTGGATGGTCTTCCCTTTGGCAACTCTTTGGTCTACATAAAGGCATAGAAATAAGTGTGTTTTCAATGGATCTTAACTAGACTTTGAAGCTTTATGTGAAATTGTGAAAGTTAGAGTAGCTTTGTCGGTCAAGGCCTCCTCAATACCTGTGGAGGTTTCTGTGAATGAGTTTACAATATGCAGCAGGTCAAGTTTTGTCTTAGGAATGGTGGTTGAGTGTGTATCTGTTTTGGCTGCTTTGTCTCAGGAATGACTTTGTTTTGACTGTTTTGCATCAAGAATGCTGTGTATGATCTGTTATCTATCTCTGGGAATGATCTGGTTTACAAAACAGATTGAGTTATAGTTGATCTTTTGCATCAGGAAGAGTGGCACATTGTGTTCTGTTGATCTTTCTTGGCTAGTGTGTCCTCCCTTTGTGTTTAGCTGTTCTTCTTTGTGTGGTCTTTCTTGGTTGTTGCTCCCTTTTGAGGGTGCTTAGCATATGATAGGATGGGTTTTTGGTGCCAATCTAGTTGGGATGAACTAGCTCATTGTGATACTTTGTGCACCCTCTTCTCTTTATTGATTTTTTTTGTGTGTACAACTTAATATTTGTGTGTACAACTTGTACCTTTTATCGTCATCAATAAAGTTTCCTTTTTGACCGATCAAAAAAAAAAGAAGAGAAAAGTCCAACCCATATTTCTCCTTAAAACCTAAGTATTAAGGAGAGGGAAACTGGAGCTTTATAACCAACACAGATGGGGCAACTCTAGGCGATGTAAGACACATTCCAATAATATGCATCTTTGTGGACTGTAAGCATCAAAATCTTTTCCTGATGGAAAATGGTTTGGGTGTCTCAAGACGCTTATTAAGGTGTAATTAATGACCTAATTTATATCAAAAAGTTAGTGAAACAACATTTTAACTTTTAATGATCATTAAACGAGTTAGATATGATAAGCTAAGAAGTATATATATATATTTTTTTTTGTTGACAAAATAAAATTTATTGATGTGTGAAAATACAAGGGGTACAAAGAAGCACATTTACTTAATATGATAAGCTAAGAAGCATATATACCTTTTTTGTTTTATTGGTGAAATAAAATTTATTGATATGCGAAAGTACAAGGGGTACAAAGAAGCACATATACTTGAGGTGTGTGTTTGTGTCGTGTCTGTGTCCGTGTCTGTGTCCATGTCCGACACTCAGGTCTCGTTCGAGAATAGGTTATTTAGTAACTTTTTTATTATTTGGTTAAAATATGAGGTAAAAAAAATTAGTATGTTTGGGATGATTTTTTGATTTTTTACGAAAAAATATGCAAAAAGTAGGGAGAAAAGGTAATATTTGACTTTTTTGTATAGCTTGTTGGATTTTTGATTTTTTTAATGACTTTTTAATTTTTAAGCTAAAATGTGATATTGTCAAACGAGACCTCAATAGACACCTCCTAACATGTATCGAACACATTCAAATGTGTCATTATTTTTTAAACTTTTTTTTCACTCAAACACGTTTCTAACACTTTATACACTTGGAGATACACACGTCTATTGCTAAGACATACATAATACACATTTTAAGTTTAAACAAAATAATTTAAAGGATATAATAATAATAAATAAATAAAATAAAGATTTATACTTATTAATCCCTATTCCTTTTAACTTTTGGAATTACTGTTATGATGTAATTTTTATTATCTTTAATAAAATAGTCATATATATGACATATAATAAATATATAAAATTAGATGTCGTGTTCTACACTTTTTGAAAATTGGCGTATCTACTTTTCCGTGTCCTGTCGTATATCTATATACATGCTTCTTAGATGATAAATTTCCCCAATCACTTGTATTTATTGTAGAAATAATAAATAAATAAAAATTAGTATCAAATTTACCCTTTCTTAAATTTTTTATATATGTTATAGTGATGATGAATACTTCAATTATGGATGAAAGGGTTTTGGGTTTTTTAAGAATAAATCGTGAGGGATAGTAGAAGAGTAATATTGAAAACTACAAGAATTTCTAACTTTTTAATTAAGAGTTGTTAATTTTGTTTTGAAAAATTGATTGACATTATTAGATACATATATATTGCATTAATTGTTGCTAAACAAGTGTTACTAGAGCATTTGTTAGCATGACCAATTCATCAATAAAGTTCATTTTCTTTGTTGATCAAAAAATAAAAAATAAAATTTGGCAGACAGATGATGGAATGGAGATTCACTTAGGAAATTAGCAATAGCAATCATTCCAAATAGGTTGTACTTTATTGGGATTTTCCAATAGTCTATCAAATGAGATCAAAATGATTAAGTTACTTGGCTTTCAATGTATAATAAACTTGTTAATTAAGTTAATTGAAAATCAAGGGTGATTAGAAGGAGCGATAAATATCTTTTAGTGTTGCTAAAGAGGAAAATTGGCAATGTTTTTGATATAGGAAAGCCTTAGAAAACTTGGATTAAATTTAAGACTGCCTACTATCAAAATTGTAATAATGGGTAATGGTTATCAAAATTGTAATAATGGGTAATGGTTATGGAAAAGTTTCCTAGGTTGTATAAAAGACAGAAGAAAATTTCTAAGATTTGAAGATGAATAAATGTGAGATTTGGCTTGAATTGCAAAAGGGCAAGTTTCAGAATTTTCATAATAGTAGTTGATGAAAAGTCTAGACAATATCTAATTAGTGTTAAATGGTTCAATTGAAACCTAGTAGGAGGATAAGGTTAGGTATGATTTATGTTTGAAAAGTTGACTTCTTTATGTTGGGTGGTAAATTTATCTTTTAAAAAATGCGTCATATTAAGTATATTTGCATCATTTACCATACATTTTTGTTTTTTATCTTCTGCCACCCCTAACAAATTTGGTATCAAAGCCAATATACAAGTCAAGATTACTTTCTGAGCACCCCTAAAAAAAGTCAAGATTACTTTCTGAACACCCTCGATTTTTTCGAAACCTCCCAAATGTCTTGCCGAAACCATTTTTTAAAACAAGTCAAAAAATGTATCCATGATCCAAAATCAAATTCTTGGAGGCTAGTAAGTGTTATCCATTGATCGAAGAAGCAAAGCTAGGAGGCAAGAAACAAATCAGGAAACAAATCGGCTATCTCAGTGTCTTGTTTGGAACTTTTCATATGATAGTCAAACCATAGTGTTATCCATCAATATTGGCCTTGTTTGGTTTGTGTTTCTGAAAAAGTTTTGGAAAAAATTCTCTGCAAATAAGTTTTCAAAAGTAATCAAACCAAACAAATTTTTCCAAATTTTTTTTCCAAAACTTGTTTGGTTTATAAATTTACCAAACAAATATCTCTCTTATACACATCAAATCAATCACTTTTTCTAAAACTCTCTCTCGAAATAATTTTTCAAAACATTTTTTGAAAAAAAACCAAACCAAACAAATTTTCGTACTTTTTATCTCAAAACATGTTTCTCAAATACAAACCAAACAAGGCCATTATTTTTTATTGCATTGATTTACTTTGGCAATAGGCTTACAACAATTTATATAGAGTGTCATAAATAAGATACGTGAACAAAGAATCACAAACCTAAATGAGCTTCAAAGAACTAGGTACATGAATAGAATCTAGATAATGTATCTAATATTATGTATCTAACATTAGAGACATGAATACAAAGAATGCAATGTATCCAAAGTATCCAATGCATGGCATTAATTTTACAATCCCCCTTAATGCCATATTGTTGACACTCAAAACTTCTTTCTTGGTACAGCTTTGGTGAAGATGTCCGCAACTTATTCTTCGGTCTTGCTTTGTTCTTTTGAATAGAGCCATATCCGAGTTGAACTTTGTTTTGAAAATCCACTTTACACCAATTATTTCTGTTTCTTCCAGTTTCTCCACTAACTCCCAAGTCTTGTTCTTCTCAAGTACATGAATTTCATCTTGCATCGCTTTCTTCCATGCTTCATCTTTAATTGCCTTTTCAAAGTTCTCAAGTTCAATAATGCATAAATTGCATCTTGCATACACATGATTTAGATTCCTCATTCTTCTTGGAGTTGAGCTTTGAGATGAAGAACTTGAACTCAAAGTTGGAGAAGATTGTGAACTAGCAATGGGTGACAATCTTTGTGGAGATCCAAATGCTGCAACATCTTCAATTTGTTGACTTTTTGAATTTTCATTGGAAATAATGCCTTGATTTTGAACTTTCTTTTATTTCCAATCAAAAGATGCATTCTCACCAAAGAGAACATCTCTAGAAATAATCATTTTCTTCTTGTCCAAACTTATAGTCTATAGTCTTTAGATTTATCAAGTAAACCGCCGTATACACAGCCTCAGTCCCAAAATGTTTTGGGTATCTCCTTTTCATGTAGCATAGATTTGGACATCTCCACTATGGTTTTATTCTTCCTTTTCGCCACTCTACTTTGTTGTGGAGTGTACCCAACAGGAAGTTGCCTTTTCATGTCAGTATCCTCACAAAATTTCATAAATTCATTTGAGTTGTATTCTCTGCTTCTATCACTTTTCAAAACTTTCATTAAGTAACTACTTTGCCTTTCCACAAGACTTTGAATTTTTTTAAGATAGAGAAAACTTCACTCTTGTCTCACAAAATACACCCAAGTTATTCTAGTAAATGATAAAGTACTTGTTACCTCCATAAGTTGGTGTATCCATGGGCCAGAACAACATCCGTATGAACAAGTCTAGGAAGCATGGATACAGACACGGATACGAGTACGATATGATATGTATATGACGATATGGAAAAACTTAAAAAAGTATGATGTGGGTATGGTGATGATATGTTTGTAAAAAAAAAATTTAAAATAATTTTTAGTAATGTAGTATGTATAAAATAAAACATGATGCAAGAGTGCATTCATAAAATATTTAGTACTAAGTTCCTTGATATCAAAAAGAGAATTTTATTTTCATCAAAGAGCAATCAATTAATAACCAGGCATACTGACAAAGAATTAACAACAAACAATAACAGAGGATTCAATCAAATATTCAAGGAAATTTAAAGAACAACAATAAGCTAACAAAATTAAGCAATAATAACAATAGCACTAAGTCATAATATTTAAAATTTAAAAACAAAATAAAACAACAATAGAAAGAAATTAAAAAATAGAAACAATGTGATTTTTTTAACACATGAGTGAGTAGCCCTTATAGCAAAGCTAACAAGGTAGAAATTGGTTTATCACAAGGGAATAAATAATGACGATATAAGCCCCATAGAATATGAAGAGACATAGAAAGAGAGGAAGAAACAAGGAGAGAGCATTGACCTTTGAAAAAATATAAATATAAAATAAGAAAAAAATTGAAAAAAAAAATTAGATACTCATTTGGCGTGTTAAAATATAAAATATAAAAAATAAGAAAAAAATTAATTTGGATCCTTATTTGGCATATCCCTTGCGTATCCCTCACGTATCCTGTCGTATCTCTCAAGTATCGTTCGTGTATCTCTCCTATATCCAAAATTTTAAAAAATAAATCGGATACTTATTTGCCATATCCAATACGTATCCTGCCATATCGAACTCGTATCTATATTTGATAAGTATCTGATACTCATACAACACCTTTTTTGGAGTATATGTGCTTCATAGGAACAAGTTCTATTGGTTCTTTTGCTCTCCATGCTCTCTTCTTTGGAAATGACTCCCAGTGATACTTTCCAAGAGCACAATCTTCACAAACTTGTTGCACTTCTAAAATAGTCAGCAACGCAAAAACAATATTCTTTTGTTGTAGATTCTTTAAGCTTTGAAAATTCAAGTGCCCAAATCTTCTGTGCCAAAGCCATGAATTATCAACCACATTCATCTTCAAGGCCACATTTTTGTTATGTCGAAAATGAGAGCAAAACTTCTATTATTCTCCATCTTGATTTTTGTAACAACTTGACTTCTCCATTTTTCATAAATCTTGCAAGAGTTCTTTAAAATGAACAAAGTACCCATGCTCCATAAGTTATTTAACACTTTTCAAATTTGCTCCAAATTTGGAACTAGGAAAACATCAGAGATGTATTTGGTACCCATCTTGGTCTCTACGGAAATAGTACCATTTCTTTTTGTTTGGACTAAGGTGTCATTTCCCATTTTTACTCGAGAATTGAAGGAAGCATCCATCTTAACAAAAATGCTCTCATCTATGGTCATGTGATTACTCCATCCACTATCAAGAAACCATGCATCATTCTTTTGTTCCAATGCCGAATGACAAGCATAGAACATGTGCCCTTCACTTTCTTGCTCCTCAGAGAAATTGGCTTGTTGATTAGTCTTGACTTGGCAATCCTTTTTGACATGCCCAAATTTGTTGCAATTGAAACATTGTGGCTTTCCTTGAAACCAACAATCTTTATCAACATGACTCCTTCAATTACAAATTCCACACTTTTGTGAGTGGACTCTTCATTTTTCCTTCTTTGAGAATTATACCTTCCTCTTGTGCTTCTTCCTCTTCCTCTTCCTCTTCCTTGGAAATTAGAAGTACCAACATCGAACTTGGATTGAAAAACACTTTCAATTGACTTTTCAAATTGGTTACTCAATCTTTGCTCAAATGTTTTAATTGAACCCATCAATTCTTCAATACCCAAATTAGTAAGATCTTTAGTTTCCTCAATGACAACAATAATAGGATTATATTTTTTCAACAAATTTATCAAAATTTTCTCAAGAACTCGTTGTTTAGAAATATCATCCCTATAAATTTTCATTTGACTCACAAATATCAGAACTCTAGAAAAGAAATCTTTCAACAATTCCATATCTCTTATCTTTAAAATTTTAAAATCTCTTTGTAATTATTGAAGTTTCATGGTTCTTACGTTCAAGTTGCCTCTATACTCTTTTTGAAGAATATCCTACGCCTCTTTTGCTTTTGTAGAATTGATAATCCTTGAAAAGATTACTTTCGAAACTCCTTGTTGAATTAATAAGAGAGCCTTTGAATCCTTCTTCCTTTTTTTTTTTTTGATCGGCAAATGTTAGTTGCTAGTTATTAGATTAGCACCTATAGATGAAAATCTCTCCACCCTCCGCAAAGCACCTAAGTGCTTGCACTCCTTTAATTTAACCCCCCTAAGGGTAATTGAACCCATGACTTCCTTGGGACTAAGCCCTAAGGAAGGCATGATGGCCAACTAGGCTAGGCCTAGTTGGTTTGAATCCTTCTTCCTTTGCTCTTTCAGTTGTCCCTTTTGAGCATTTGTCAAAGCTCCTCATCTTCGGGTTCACCAAATCCATTTTCAACTAGATCCAAAGATCTATATAAATAAAAATAGTTCCCATTTTCACAAACCAAAAATCAAAGTTTTCACCATCAAAGGCAGGAATAGGCACATTTTGGTTGTTGGAATTCGCCATGGTAGTTGTCCTTTTTGGGGATTGTTTTCCCGTATCCGATCTCTATGCCTAGCTTGTTCTTGACCCAACCAAGCTCTGATACCACTTTTGTTAGCTTTTGATAGGAATTTTCTCAAGGAGGAATTATTATATTTTATTGTATTGATCTTGTATTGAGAGGGTCATAAATAAGATACATGAACAAGAACCATGAACCTAAACAACCTTACAAAACTAGGTATATGAATATAATCTAGGCAATGTATCCAATATTATATATCTAACATTAGAGACATGAATACAAATAATGCAATGTATCCAAAGTATCCAATGTATGGCATTAATTTTAACAAGTACAACTAAGTAATAAAAACTACTTAATATGCCCAACACCATTATACCTTATGAAATACGAAAAAATAAGATATTAAAGTCAAATTAACCATAAACATGATTATATAAAGCTATTGGCATACTCCGTATAAAGTTCTAGATTTGTCTGTTTTCTTCTTGGCTTGATTTAAAGCAAATTAGTTTAATTGTTGCTAAACAGGACTAAAATAATGAAGAATCATCAACTTTTATTATCTGTCATTATTTCTAGTTACTAACTTTAGTGTTACCTTATTTTGTAATGTGCTTCAGAAACTTTGATAATTTCTTTTAATGATCCATGAAAGTCCAGTTTATAACTCTTCCTTGGTTAAAAGGCCAGCATGTAAAATTAGTTGTCAAATTCTTCACTGTATTATCTTTCCATTTCTGTTTAGAAAATATAACGTAGACTTTGTGTTGTGAGGTACCTTGAATTTTTACTATACACTTAAATTTACTGTAAGGGGTTTTTTAAGGAGGTGGGATTCCAAGTGCAACAGGCTTGGCCTGAAGTTTTTCCAATATTTATTGTTATTGTATTTTTCAGCTAGGGTTTAGTGTGATTGTGACAGCACTGTAGAGTGATAGAAGTGAGATTCAAATTTCTGTAATCTTTATTATGCATAGTGGATTTGATCTCCTCCCCTTTGTAGACTTAGACACATTGCCAAACTACATATATCTTGTATTTAGTGTAATTATTTGTTTCTGTTTATTGTTTTTTAATTGGAACCGTTTATTTTTTGCATAACACTTTGAATAGCATGACAAATTTGATTGAAGAAACATTCTCAAATTCATAAAAACTGAGTAATTCAATGACTTGGTTATTGGCATTATGCTGCATTGGCCATTTCTTTAACGTCATATTCATCAAAAAAAAAAATATATATATATATTATTTTCATCTTTATTATCATCCTTCTGGTTTTGACTCTTTTTGGTAAAAAGGAACAATGGAATGACTTCATTTGCGTTGTGTTCAATTTTGAAATTACTCAGCATGCAGGAGACAATACAGCGCTATCAGAGGCATACAAAAGATGTTCAAACTGACAACTCATCAGTGGAAGAAAACATGCAGGTTATACCTCTCTCTCTCTCTCTCTCTCTCTCTCTCTCTCTCTGTGTGTGATTATACTAACTTCCTCTTCACAATTGTTGACAATTTTAGAAAATTAACTGGGATAATTTTTTTTATTTATTCGTCTATTTTTACTTCATGTAACTTCAGTACTTATATTAAGACACATATATATAGCTTAATTTTGTCGCTCCATATTCATCAAATCACATGGCAGATGTCATTCTATTTAGGCATTTTTGCTGCCTTCCCTGGGGAAAGCTGATTTTATGTTGGAAAAAATAATCGACAATCTTCTAAAAGTTTTATGGTACATTTAGATGCTAGTAAAATGCATGAAAGTAGTTAATAAAATTGCATACGAATATGAAAAGTTCTTTTAAGAGTGTGATTCTGAAATATATATCTAGAATGTTATATGAAGCAAGAGTTATTCTGATTTCTCAGAGGAGCTCTGCTCGGTTTCTATAGCCATATATCTCCATAGATTCTTATATGTGCTAACATTTTTTTTATGTTACGCTTCCACTGTCCAAAAATTTGTTTTGTAGCTAACAAATGTTTTCATGTTGTGTTTGTTCGTTTGTTCTTTCCTCCCTTTGGTAGAGCATTATTAATGAAGCAACCCTCTCTCTCTCCTTTTTGTCCATCCTCTTGTGGGAACCAATTAATCTTCTTTTTTTCTTGTTATCGGAAGATGAAACCTTATGTTAACTATTAAAACCTTACTAACTTAATTTTCTGGCAATTATTGATTCGGACTGGCAGCATTTGAAGCATGAGGCAGCAGACATGGCAAAGCAGATAGAGCTTCTTGAAGTTGCGAAAAGGTTGGATGGAAGGCCTAGCTAGTTCGAATTTGTTTGGCACACTAAACATATAAACTTTTTTTATTTTTAATTTGAAGCATTTCTAAACTCTGAAATTGGAAAATATGTATTAGGAAACTCTTGGGAGAGGATCTGGGCTCATGCACCATGGAAGAACTGCAGCAAATTGAACAGCAGTTGGAGCGGAGTGTAAGCAGAGTCCGGGCTAAAAAGGTAGTTATTATTATGTAGTACAAAATGTAATTATTTCCTAAAATTTTGTAATTGCTTGGAAGTCTAATTTCTTTCATTATTGTTTGTGCTTCAGATGGAGGTTTTCATGGAACAGATTGATCAACTTAAGGAAAAGGTAAACTATTAAAATTTGTGATATTAGGTTGAGTGTAACACGTTGTTCCACTAAAAGTCATTTTTTACAACTGCTTCAAAATTTTGAAATATCTATGTCAGACACTTGATACCTTTGTATGAGCTGATTATGTGTCCAATGACATTTCTAGTCGGATATGCACCCAACAAATATGCATAAATAGTCAAGTTACTAAATTCCATAAGACTTCCATTTTACGGATAACATGCTCTATATTAGTTTGTAAATACCATTTACGCTAAAAATATAAAATAATTATTTAAAAATTTGACTTTAGTTTGTAAATACCATTTTACTTAAATTATCTCACTAATTGCTGATGGTGTATGTCTTTTGGCTTCAATTTAATTTAGGAGAAAGTCCTAACAGCTGAAAATGCAAAGCTCTGTGAGAAGGTGATTCTCTCTTTCCCCCTTTTTGGGCTTTATTTCTATTGTTACCTTTATTATTATTGTTTGTTGTTTGTACATTACATGCAACGCTATGTGATTTAATTATACGATATGTTTATTTTTATATTGTAATATATCCTCTAGGATTTTTATGCGAATTGGTTTGCTTTATAATTTGGGGTTTTACTATATTCCAAGGTTGTGATCATATGGTATGGCAAAACCACTAACACATTTTGTAAAGTCACATTTAAATATAAAAAAATGTTTTTTAAAGTTTTTGACAAAACAAATTAAGTGTAAATTTTGCAACCACATCAGTCTTATAGACTTGTGTATATTTTTTCTAGTATGGCTTATTACTGCGACAAGAATCAAACGAAGAGAGAGAAGTTGTGCCATACACAGAAAGCAGTGAGATTTCAGACGTAGAGACTGATCTGTTTATCGGACCCCCAGAAGGGAGAATCAAGCGTGCTTCGCCTCAAAAGTAAACAACTACTTGCAATTGTGCAGCATATATATATCTACATATTTATGATCATAGTCATTTCCATATATTTTGTATGTCTAACTGTAAAATTGTTGCTGCCACTGAAGTATTTTGGCCTTGCTCAAGCAATAATGTGCTTTATATTGAGTGCAGCATTTTGCTCATTGCAACTTTAATCTTTCTATGTATCTATGTCATTGGATACGGTCCAAGAATAATACTGCAATATCATATCCTGATATATATTTTGCAGCAATATGCTTCCTCAATAATCTTTTTATTTTATTTTATTTTTCTGACCTTTTTTTTTTTTTTTGGTGGGAAGCATGCAAAAATATGTTGTAAATGGAATATATAGGTAAATTGCAACTAAATTTGATGGTTCATAGTTATATATATACAAGACAGCCACTAAATCATGGTTGATGGCATGGAAGAGACTTGATCGGGGTAGAATGTTTGAATTCTATTGTTTGTGTCTTCGTTTCTGTGTTTCTATACAATATATAAGCTATTTGATACAGAAATGTACTTTCAAGGATCGGAATACAGAGAAAGGCTTCTTTCAATAGATTTCTTCGTTTGCTTTTATTTCCCGAGGGAACAACAACAAATGGAAGACTTCTCATTTCTTTCCAACTTGGTGCATTTGTCCCTGGATATCCTGCCCAGCCAGTGATTGTTCACTATCTCCATGTACACTTCGACCAATCCTGGTATGAGTTTTCTTTACTTGAATCCAATTTGGTTTAATCTTTTGAAATATCTTACCAAACTGCTTTGTATGGCCTGCCATTTTGTGTAGGGGAAATGTTACTTTGGCGATGCTCATGTTTAGAATGTTCACGCAATTTCATAGTTTCATGGAGGTATACTGTAGCTGAAGGAGTCCCCCATTGCCTCTGTGGCTGAGTGATTAATTTATTTATTTTTCTGTAGTTGCATATTTTGAAAATGTAGTTTAGCGTGTATTTGTTTTCTTGTTAGATTTCTGTATAATAAGGTCTGAGGTGGCAAATCATTTATAGTAATGCCCCAATTTGCCATATTTTTTTGGAAAATTAGTAAGTGCCCATATGATTCTCTTCGTGTTTTTCCTTATATTTCTTTGTCATGTTAATAATTTATATATATATATATATTTTTTTTTTGGTAAATGAGGAAATATTATTAATAAAGATTTAGAGAGGCACCAAGGGGGTGCAACCTGTATGCAAAGGAATACCTATCTCATCTATACATGGAAAGCCTATTCAAAGGCCTCTACAAAATAAAAAAGTTGGTTCAAGGATGGATTGACCATCACTGAAAGTAATTATACAAAAAAAGACAATACCTATCTCATCTCTACATATAAAGCGTACTCAAAGGCCTCTACAAAATAAAAAAGTGGTTCAAGGATGGATTGACCATCATTGAAATTAACTATACAAAAAAAGACAATATTCTAGTCTTGATGCTCAAAATAGCTCTTCCCTTCCTTCAAAAGTTCTATTCCGTTCCTCCCTTACTAACCACGTTAATTCTACAGAAACCAAACACCAAGTCTTCTTCCTCCTCTCACTCAAGCTCCTTTGACCTGTCCATGAACAAAGAAGCTACCCCACCCTCTGAGGGAACATCCATTTCACACCAAACATGAGGATCAAAGACCATAAATACCACACCACTTCATAATAAATAAGAAGATGGCTTAGTGACTCATCCATCAAGCTTACATATGCAACACCAATTAAAATGTTCTTGCCTTCGAATCGAATTAGCAATAGTAAGTATCTTTCATACATTGCACACCACACAAAGAAAGCTATGTTGGATGGGCCTTTGTAGCCCACACCCCTTTCCAAGGAAAAGAAGATCTCTTATGACCCTCTAGAGTAAAAAGAGTAAAAACATTAAATTGGTTGAAATGTCATCCATCGGATGGAATCTCCTCATTCTAATTCATTTCTTTGAAATCAAATGGTTCTTCACTATTGGAACAGACTAATATAATAGAGTTTCCTATGTGCACGTAAGTGGTCTCTCTCTCTCTCTCTCTCTCTCTCTCTCTCAAATTTATTATACCTGGGGTAGTTGTTGTCTTCAAAAGACATTCATACTGCAAATGACATTTTCCACGCCAAGAGCACAACAGGCCATTCCATAATATAAAGTGTTAGGATCAAGGCACATCCAGAAATCAATCACACACAATTACACAAGAGATTTACGTGGTTCGGCAATTGCCTGCGTCCAAGAGAGAGATATCCATTATAGAATTTTTTCTGAAGGGAGTTTACAACACTCACACCTCACTCTCTCTATAGCACTCTCACTCTCTTACATAGATTATACACTCTGTGTTTGTGTAGACGTCCCCGAACGCCCCGAGAGGGTTAAGTCCTGTTCCGTTCGTTTTGTGGGTCACTACAGTTCAAGGACTCAAATGTCACGGTTCTTAATCTTGAACCAAAGAGTTCAAATCCGGCAAATCGTTTTGAGAAAACTGATTTTTGAAAGAAGTGCCAAACATGGTCTGCTTTGCCAGATACAGAGTCGCCACCTAAATGTTCTTTTAATGGGAAATTTAGGAAACCCTGACTCGGTGCCAAAGGTCACGTGTTTGTCATCACCAAAGTTGCCTCGGCTCGGGAACTTGGGTACGATTGGGGAAGGTCACTTTGTGAGCACCCCCGCTCGCCCGGTCAAAGACCGGCCTCTACTAACCATGATATCTATTTTTGAAATCATTGTGTGTTCTTATTCCGGTTATTAGCCTAGGTTACTATGTGATGCGCACAACATACAAGTATAGACTGAGTCGTCTGAATTGGAACAAAACACTTCATGTTTGTTTGTGAAAACGATTTACTACTCGCAAGTAGATTTAAAATGCAGATTTTGCCACCCTCGGGTGGGCTTAGAAAACATAATGTCGCCACTGTCTAGTGGGCTTAAAACAAACATTTGATGAATTGTTCCAATCCAAATAACCCAACCTCCACCCACAGGCATTCAAGCAGTTATATCACATAAGCAGTTAGCCTCATGGTAAGCATGCTATTCATGGCAGTCACTCACACGCATGCGAGGATGCTAAAGCATAAAACTCACCGAGTACTCCAAGCCAAAACAGAAACTTATTAGAAATCATACATGATCCTAAGTATACAGAAATGCCTAATGCAACACATGCAAAAATGCAAACTATAGCAGGCTCGGCTATTCTAAACATGGCATATGGAATGCTACAGCTAACATGTATTCAACTTGGAATTGAAATACAAATGCAGTTAATATGATGCGCCGAGCCCGGTGCATGCAAGACAGATGAATGCAAACATGCTATCATACCGTATGCTAATTGAAATATGCCATAATCTAACCATCATAAGCAGGTAAATAAAAGGGAAGAAAGACGTGGGATTGGAAGACATACATCACACTCACCCACACTTATTACAATTTTGCCCTCGCACAGAGGGTCCGAATAAATATATAGTCCCGAATAAAAGAATAGTACAGTCCAAATAATACAGTCCAAATAATGTACAAATTCTTAATTAATTTACAAATTAACTAAGAAAATAATAAACTGGCATGCAAGCCAGGGACTGTCTTGATTCTGATGAATGATGTATGTTTAGGCTGCCTTGCGCGGAAATCCACTGGGATGCCCCAATTAGCCTCTGTTTTGCAATTGTTCTTGGAAAGTGCGCCAAGTCTCGGAAGACTGCTGATTCTTGATTTTGCTGCAACAGAGAGCAGGAAAGGGGTATAGCAATGTATTTCACAAATGTATGCATGTCTCGATCCTCGTGCCACCAATCACGCATCTCGATGCACAATGGCCGAGGAGCCGAATTGCACAACTCAATATGAAATGAATGCATATGAAAATACCACAAAACCTAACTCCATCATGGATAATCCGGAGTGTCGGTGATTGGGGAATTGAGACACGTTTCGTCACTCGAAGTACGGAACGTACCTTGTTTCCCGTGCCCGGGCTAACTCCTATCCCGAACACGATGCAATATGCATGATATGCATAAATGCAACTAAGATACAACCTAACATGCGAAAGGCTATGAAATGGCATACACGATGCACGATGTAACAAGGCATACACAATGCTCTAACATACAACCTAGCATACACAATGCTATGGACTAAGATGGCATACACAATGCATAATGGACTTACACCAACACAAGTGGACCTCAGCCACACTCACATAGGAGGCCAAAATGATGAAAATGAGACAACTCGGGATACGTGCACACGTGCGCGCAAACCGAGAACCGAACCTACGGCACAGAATGCCACTCTAACAAGACATGGCAAAACACAAAAAATGGCATACTGTCATGCAAAAATCAAAGGTAAAATGAGATGCAAAATAGCCCCAAAACCCGGTAAAATGAAATCCGATGCATGAAACGAGTCCCGAAACACGGGTTTTGGCGCATGAAATGGCCTATAACTATACAATGCATACATAATTTGAATATGAAATGAAAAGACAGAATCAAGGCAGCCCTGAGACAAGCATTTTTACAGTTTAGAGTGAGGCCAAACAGTGGGCCCAGGTAAGACTAAATTAGCATACAAAAATGGCTCCGCAAGGGAGGTAATGAAGCAAGTCACAAATTCTGGCCCCAAACAGAGAAGGGGCCTTCTACAATATTGAAGAGGGGCCAAAAATATGATGTTTCAAAGTTTATGACAGGTCCCAAAAACAGATAAAAGTATGCCAAAGATCTCATGCAAGAAATGAGCCAACAAAGGGGCAAAGAAGCAAGTGGTGCATGGAGGTCTCAAACAAGTGAGGGCCCTTCAACAATGTTGAAGAGGGACCCAAAATAAGGCTTTTTACAGTTTAGCACCAGCCCCAAAACAGTGTACAAATAGGCTCAAAATATCATGCAAAATGAGGCCATCAAGAGGGCTATAACATGAAGTATACAAAGGGTGTCTCAAAAAGCCATAGACCCTTAATGAAACATGAAGAGGGGGTCAAAATAAGCCCCTTTTCAGTTCTGCTCAGGGTCGAAAAACAGAGACACAATAGGCTAATAAATCATGCAAAAATGGGGACCAAAGAGGGGTTCAATGGCAAGTGACACATGGAGGTCCCAAACAAGGATGAGCCCTTCTTCAATGTTGAAGAAGGGCTCGAAATAAGCCTATTCACAGTTTACATCAGAGCTTAAAACAGATTACACATAGGCTAAAAATATCATGCAAAAATATGGCACAAAGAGGGCTAAAGTGGCAAGTACCAAAAGGGGGTCTCAAACAGTGAGAGACCCTTAATGAAAGATGAAATAGAGCTTAAAAAAATGCTACTTTCAGTTTTAGTCAGAGCTCAAATGTATAAGAAAGAAGGGCTAAGATATAGACCAAGAAAAGAGCAAAAAAGGGAAAAACGAGACTCACCCTTGAAGAACCAAACTTTAGCAGCCTCTTGGTCCAAAATACAGCACTTCTAGCCTCTAAGAAGGTTCTCCAAGCCGCTGGAATGGAGTGGTGGTGGTGGTGCTACGTGGTGGTGAAGAAATGGTGTAGGACTTTTAGGGTTTTGGTGCTTGAAATATAGAGAGAGAGAGAGAGATTGTATATATGAGACTCAAACCAAAGTCTTCTAACCCAAAAAAATGCAGCTGGAGCTCTGGTTTTATAGACAAAAAGGGATGGAAAAGAGGGGGAAAAAAGGGGGGGAAATTCGGATTCAAAATTCCCCCCAAAATGGCCAAAAGGTGAGCTAAAGGGGCAAATGATAGCTGTGGGTCCCAAATGGCCAAGAGCCCTTCAACAAAGTTGAAGAGGGGCTCAAAATAAGACACTTTCTAGTTTACATCAAGCCACGAAAATAAATACAAGTAGGCCTAAACTATCGTGCAAGAAAAGGAAAAAATGGAGGAGTAAAGAAGCAAGTGATAGATGGAGATGTCAAACATCAAGAGGTCCTTAATCAAACATGAAAAGGAGTTCAAAATATGACTATCTCAAGTTCAAGTCGGAGCCCAAAAATGTAGAATGAAGGTTCGGGAGCCGAAACACGTAGTTCGGGGCCCTGAAAGTGGGCTGTTAGGCACCGGGAGTGGTGCTCAACCACGAAGTTGGTCTCTCGGACCACAGTGTCCCTCAAAAGGGAGTAAATAAGATAAGTTCCAAAAACCGGGGCAAACGGAGGTGGTTAAGCGGTCCCGAACCGAGGCACACGGCCTGACGGCTCCGAAAATCGGGAACCGGGCTCCAAACAGGAAAAAATGGCCTACAACCACAAAACGTAGCCTACGGCCACTGAGAGATGGTCTACGAGACCTCTCCCTTCCTTTGGGAAGAGAAAACAGAGAAAACAGGGCCTGGTTCTCAAACCGAGGCAAAGCACGAAAGAGTCCGGAAGTCCGGAGGCAAGGCTCGCAGCCGGGACTCCGCAACCTCAGGACGAGCACAATATGCAACATCACCAAGCGCTCAATCGGTGATATCTGAGTCTTAAGGTCGGTCAAAAATGGGGTGTCTACAGTTGCCCCTCTTTGACAGAACTCGAAAGTCATAAGAATGACGAGAGTGAATGTCAAAGCCCAAAGACGACCCATTTTTGACAAGGCCGAAGACTTAGACAAAGCAGACAAGATAGACAAAGATGTGCCCGCAGGCATGCCCGCAGGCAGGGGCAAAATGCAAATGATAATGCAAGAAGCCGAACATAACTTATGATCATGCAAAGAAACATAGGGACGTATCCCGGTGTTTCGGAAAGGTAAGCATTGGAACGTATTCCAGATGCTCTTAACCAAAGATGGAGAAACACGGGGACGTATCCCGATGTTTAGGGACGTATCCCAAGGTTTAGGGACGTATCCCGGTGTTTAGGGACGTATCCCAGAGATTAGGGACGTATCCCAAAGGTTAGGGACGTATCCCAAAGGTTAGGGACGTATCCCAGAGATTAGGGATGTATCCCAAAGGTTAGGGACATATCCCACAGATTAGGGACGTATCCCAAAGGTTAGGGACGTATCCCAGAGGTTAGGGACGTATCCCAAAGATTAGGGACGTATCCCAAAGGTTAGAAAAGAAGGAGAAACATAGGGACGTATCCCGGTGTTTCAGGAGGAAGGAGAAACATAAGGACGTATCCCGGTGTTCTGCAAGGAATGTGAAACATAGGGACGTATCCCGGTGTTCCGCAAGGAATGAGAAACATAGGGACGTATCCCGGTGTTTCGTAAGGAATGTGAAACATAAGGACGTATCCCGGTGTTCCGTAAGGAATGTGAAACATAGCGACGTATCCCGGTGTTCCGCAAGGAATGAGAAACATAGGGACGTATCCCGGTGTTCCGCAAGGAATGTGAAACATAGGGACGTATCCCGGTGTTCCGTAAGGAATGTGAAACATAGGGACGTATCCCGGTGTTCCGCAAGGAATGTGAAACATAGGGACGTATCCCAGTGTTTCGGAAAGGCAAGAGAAACATAGGGACGTATCCCGGTGTTTCGGAAAAGGGATAAGCATTGGAACGTATTCCAAATGCTCTAAACCCGAGGAAGTCTGACCCGTTGCACGTGCGAGGAGAAGGAAAGACAATTGCAAGTGAAAAAGTGCATAACAATGCAAGATAGATGTGCATAATCAATTCAATGAATGAGAATAACAATGCTAGTGAAGTGGGTGCATAACAATGCAATTGGAATGGGCATCACAATGCAAGCATGAGAAGTGCATAACAATGCGGGTGGAAGGATGTATAACAATGCAAGTGGAATAGTGCTGTTTGGTAGAGCTGTGGGAAACTGCTTATAGTTTATGCCTAAACAGCTTATAGCTTATAACTTTCAGCTTAAGTTGATTTCCAGCTTATTCTTAAAGCATCTCCTGCCCCACTCAAAGAATAAGCTGATTTCTGACTTCCAAAAAGCTATAAGCTATAAGCTATAAGCTATAAGTTAAACCAAACACATCAAAATAGCTTAAATTAAGCTGAAAGCTGGAATAAGCTGATTATAAGCTGTGCCAAACAGGCACATGTGCGTGACAACGCATATTTGAAACAAAATGCCGAATAAGGGAATACAAGCCTTAACGAGACCAGATTAAAACGCGACCTCCGATTTACCTTTCGGAGGAGTTTGCAACATATTCAGCTCAAAAACAGGCACACCCTGTTCATATTAGAGAAAGATAACATCTGTTGCTGCTTTAATCGCCATTCTGACTTGAAGCAGGCTTACACTTGGGATAGAGGCACGCTCATTCTTCGGAACACTGACAAGGTCTGAAGAGGTACATCCGAAATACAATCTCAGAATTCGCTGAAGGTGAAACACACTCAGCTGCTTCGATTTTCCCTATTTTCTTTTGCTTTGCAGTTTGGAACCCACATAGCTTCAGATAGGTCCTTGTTTCACTGTTCTCACATGACCTGGGTTAAACCCTGCAGTTTTCAAAAGAACAAATTCCTTTTTTGCACAAATGTAGAGAATGGCACAGCACTCTAAGCACACAACAAATCATTTTTGAGATTGAGAAAATGAGTTCTCGATCGGGTATTGAGCCTACAACTGAACACAGCAAAGACGACCCAACAACGAAAAATAAAGGTAAACAACCTAAACACACCGAGACACACTCGGAACGACTCAAAGCAAGAATCGAGAAAAACAAAACAAAAGACACGACACACAGACGTGTTACAAAGACAAGAGACCTCTCAGCGCACGAGGAGCCAGTTTCTCTAGGTATTATTTCCCACCCTTTCTCATTTGTGATTCTCACATCACTCGGCCCTCAAGCTCTGTTTTTTTGAAAAAAGCCCTTTTCCTCACTTTTTCTCTCAGCGCACATCTCTCTATTCTTCAATCTCTCATTTTAAATCCCTCTCCTGGGTGGTTGATGGATAAACAGCAAGTTGTGGGCTCGTGCCCCTAGCATTCTGCTAGATTCTTCTTCTTCTGCGCGCAGCTAGTGAGTTTCTCCCACAGGTCAGGGCTACAACCGGGTGTGTAGCAAATCTGCATGACCTCGGTGACGATGCTCACGGGGAGTTTGGACGTGATCGATATGTCCAGATGAGGAAGTGGAATATCTTGCCCCATTCGAGCCAGGTTTTCAGACGTGGCTTGATACTTCGTTGCTTGGAGGGTGAGAGAGCTTTCAGCCCTTTGTTGTTAGCTTCAGTTGTGCCCTTTTCTGGCAAGTAGAGTGCCATTTCTGGCAAGTGCATTGATAAAGGAAAAAAGATAGAGAACCTAACTCAACTGTGCCCCTAGTTCATCATGTTGACCATGTTTTGTTTTTGCTTTCTACTAAAACAATTTTGACCAAAATGAGAGTTAGATTAACATGCTTGTTCGATTTTTGATTTGAAATCATGCAAGTCAGGCTATGAGCACTAAAAATTTTCCTTTTTTGGGTCCAAGAAATGGTCCAGTTTTTGGAAAAGATGAAACAATTTTCGAGAAAATTAGTCAACCTCAGTAAAAATTCTCAAAAACTATTTTTGCAAATGGCCACTGCTCAATGAGCATAGAACCCACTCTCGAGATGCATAACCTCAGATTCGAAGGAAAATTGCCCCTTGCTGGAGGGGAGCTGCATGGCAACGGAAAGTTGCCCCTTGTTTGAACGGCACTGCGGCGCATTGAACGGCAACGGAAAGTTGCCCCTTGTTTGAATGGTGCCGCGGCACACTGAATGGCAACGAAGAGTTGCCCCTTGTTTGGATGGCGCCGCTGTCACGACCCCAACCCGCCCCTATGGGTTAAGGACATGACCGGCCAGTAATCCTATGATTACCTACGGCCTCAAACCAAAACGGACATAACTCGTCAGAGAAAAGGGGCCAAACGGAAGCAAAAATTTAAAACTTTGTCCATAGAGCGGTGCTTATATGCACAAAGAACAAACCATACTCATATGCGTTAATAACCCACATCAAAAGTATAGTAGCATAAACTTCTTTACAACAGGATCATCAAACTGAGCCAACCCATATCAGACTACATACAAATGTACACAAAACCCTTGCCAATAAAACCACATATAATTACATAACAAAATGGCAAGGACGGGTCTCGCACGTGAGACACGAGGGCTGACTCTCCAAAATCTGGGTCGTTCTACACAGGCTTCACTGAGGCTGGGTCTGGACCTCTCTTGGCTCACCTACAAAGACATGAATGAGCGTGAGCGATAGCCCAGTGAATAATATCAATTACAGAATTTATGCGACAAGACGTAAAACAACGTTTTCCAAACGGCCTTAGGCCCAATTCATTTCTGTAGTTAACATATATAAGGGTAATTTAAATCATAGTTCCGCACACACTGGCCTTTTACTCATTCAGCTTTACATTCATTACGAAACGGCCTTCGGCCCATTTGATTATGTCAAAACGGCCTTTGGCCCAATCATTCGTTTCAAAACGGCCTTTGGCCCACTTATTCATTTCAAAACGGCCTTTGGCCCACTTATTCATTTCAAAACGGCCTTTGGCCCACTCATTCATGTCAAAACAGCCTTCAGCCCATACATTCGTATCAAAACGACCTTTGGTCCATTTATGTTTAACAAAATAACCTTTGGTCCATTCACGTTAACAAAACGACCTTGGGTCCATTTATGCATTCATATCTGACTTACGTCTACAATCCCAATTAGCAATTTATAAAGCTTAAAAGGGAGTAAACAATTGGACATTCACAAGCATTCAAATATCGATATTACTCATAGTGATCGGCTTGTGGATTTGCCCTTGAGCTTGACCCTACACATTTCACGAACACAAAAGGGTCATTAACAGTTCAATCCGTTCTTCAATTCACATATTCCTCTTTAGGCTTTATTCATAACTCATTAACTCATTTATAATGCTTAACATATGCCTAAGAGTGCTTGCAAGTGAAAGAGAATGGAAAACTGAACACAGAATGCAAAAACAAAATTTCAGAAAACAGGGTCACCACTCGAGCGTGGACTTCCCCGCTCGAGCGGACCCTTAGGTCTGCGAAAGTTCTGGTTGCCACAAATCCCCGCTCGAGCGTTAACTCTTCCGCTCGAGCGGACTTCCTGCCTACATAGCTCCCCGCTCGAGCGGGCATCATGTCTGCAGAAAAATGCTGGGGGCTCGATTTCCCCGCTCGAGCGGCACTTCCCCCGCTCGAGCGTAAGCCGAAATTCTGGAAATTCCAGATGGTGTTCTTGAGCTCAAATTCAATTTTCCAGCTTCATCCCTTGCATGCAATGGCTCAAATCTCACATATGATCATACTAACATGGTATAAACACCAAAACACATCATCATGGAGCCTAATTTCAAGGATTAAACACTTGCATGCTTCAAATTGACACCAACTCACTTCTATCATTCATATTCATGCATTCAAAGCTCCTATCTCCATAAATTGTACATGCATGTGATGTATCACTTTCATCTTTAGTTCATATGATGAAAAGATGGTCAAGTACATGGCTTTCAACCAAATTGCAACATAAGTCATGTGATTCAAGCTCGAATATGCCAATTCCAAACAATTATATACATGCATGCATATATGGTCTTCCAATTCAACAAAACCAATTCAAAACATGCTCTTAACCATTAATTAGCTTTGAACACACATTAAACTCATGGATTCAAGAATCAATGCTTACCTAGAAGCCCAATCTATGGTCAATTCTTGAACTAGACTTCAAATCTCCAAGCTTGAGTCACAAATTATACAATTCTCTCCCTCTCTCTCTAAATGGCCGGCTCTCCCTCTCTCTTCTTGAGTTACATTCAGTCCAAAATGAGGCTAAGGAGAGAGAGATTGAGTGTTTAAGGCCTTGACAACAAAGCCCACTAACACCATATTTAATATAAAATATTTGGGCTCTTAATTCATCATTTTAATCAGTTTAAATTGACCAGAATAAATTTTCAATTAAATTTCACCGTAGGCTCTAAAAATTATGCCAATTACAATGGCGTACTGAATTTCGGGTTCTGTAGCCGATAAGGCCCTCAATTTAATTCCCAAAGGGGACTATTCAAACAGATATTCCTATGGCAAACAGATATGAATTCAAAATCACATATTATCACATAATGGCACACAAAATCATGCTAAACACATAACCATAAACAAATTAAGGACCAGTTTAGCACAGTACAAAACAGGGGTATCACAGTCTTCCCCCCTTTTAGGAAGTTTGGTCCTCCAAACTTAAGTTACCTTCGTCGGGAAACAAATGTGGCTAGCGTAGTCGCATTTCCTCCTCTTTTTCCCACGTGGCATCCGTCCCATAGTGTTCTTTCCATTCCACTTTCACCATTGGGATGGACTTATTCCTCAATTCTTTCACTTGTCGGTCCACAATTCTCTCTGGCCATTCAGCATATTCCATATTTTCATCAATAGCAACCCGGTGATAATCAATCACATGAAACGAGTCTCGGAGGTAGCCCCTCAACATCGACACATGAAATACATTGTGGATTTGTTCAAATCCTGGTGGCAAAGCAACTCTATAAGCAACTGGACCAAGTCTTTCCAGAATCTGGAACGGCCCGATGTAACGGGGCGACAACTTGCCCTTTTTCTCAAATCTGACTTGGCCTTTCATCGGAGAAACACGGATGAACACATGGTCACCAACCTCATACTCAAGAGGTCTTCTCCGGACGTCTGCATAATTCTTTTGTCGGTCCCCGAAATTTGTTTTGAGCCTTTGGCGAATAGTCTTGATCTTCTCGTAAGTGTCTTGCACAATTTCTCGCCCAAGCAAAGCTCTATCCCCACCTCTGTCCAACAAATAGGTGATCTACACCTCCTCGCCATACAAAGCCTCAGATGGTGCCATACCGATGCTGGAGTGGAAGCTGTTATTATAAGCAAATTCTGCAAGTGGCAAATAATGTTCCCAACTCCCCTGAAAATCCAAAGCACACATGCGAAGCATATCTTCCAAGGTTTGTATCGTTCGTTCTGATTGCTCATCTGTTTGTGGGTGGAATGCAGTACTGAACCTTAGTTCTGTTCCCATAGCTTCCTGCAAACTCTTCCACAACCTAGATACAAATTTTGGATCTCTATCCGACACAATAGATACTGGAACACCGTGTAAACGGACAATCTCATCAACATAAATAGTAGCCAATCTATAAGCAGTAAATGTAGTTTTGACAGGCAGAAAGTGTGCAGATTTAGTCAATCTATCAACTACAACCCAAACAGAATCCATACCTCGAGAAGTCCGAGGTAGGCCAACAACGAAATCCATAGTCACATGTTCCCACTTCCATTCAGGAATAGGGAGAGGTTGGAGTAGACCGCCTGGTTTCTGATGTTCGGCCTTAACTTGCTGACACTGAAGGCACTTAGACACATATTCTGCAATCTCTTTCTTCATTTTAGGCCACCAATAGGTCTGTTTCAAATCCCGGTACATTTTATTGTTGCCCGGATGCATAGCAAATACAGATCTGTGGGCTTCGTATAAAACCCTCTTCTTAAGTTCCGGAATATCGGGGACACACATTCTGTTTCGGAATCTCAACATTTCATTCTCGATGCTAAATTCTGCTTTTGGACTCTTCTCAAATTCATTGATTACTTTTCTGAGGAACTCATTCTCTTTCTGTTTCTGTTTGATCTCCTCAATAATTGCCGGCTCGGCTGTAATAGCGGCTATCAATCCGCCCTGTTCACATACCACTACCTCAATTTCAGACTTCTCAAAATCTTGCAAGATTTCCTTCTGTTCGGTAAGCAAACAAGCCATACCCCTTGTTGATTTTCTGCTCAAGGCATCAGCAACTGTATTAGCTTTCCCGGGGTGGTACTGAATCTCGAGATCATAGTCTTTTATCAATTCCAGCCATCTTCTCTGACGCATATTCAGCTCTTTCTGCGTGAAGAAGTATTTTAGGCTCTTATGATCCTTGTAGACTTCGCATTTTGCCCCATACAAATAATGCCGCCAGATTTTCAAGGCAAAAACAACTGCGGCTAATTCCAGGTCGTGCGTCGGATAATTCTTCTCATGTGGCCTCAACTGTCGAGAGGCGTAAGCAATAACCTTTCCGTTCTGCATTAACACACAACCCAAACCCTTATAAGATGCGTCACTGAAAATTACAAAATTTTCCGTACCTGAAGGTAGTGTCAAAATTGGTGCGGTGGTCAATCTTGTTTCGATTCTTGAAAAGCAAGTTCTCTTTCATCATTCCATTCAAACGATTTGCCCTTTACGTGTCAATTGGGTAAGAGGCTGACTAGTTTCAAAAAATCTTTCACAAACCTCCTGTAGTACCCAGCTAAGCCCATGAAGCTACGGACCTCTGTCACATTAGTTGGTGTAGGCCAATTCACAATTGCCTCTATTTTCTGTGGGTCCACTGAAATTCCTTCCTTGTTGATCACATGCCCTAAGAAAACAACTTCATCCAACCAAAACTCACATTTCTTTAGTTTAGCAAATAATTTCCTTTCCCGAAGTATTTGTAAAACAGCCCTCAAATGTTGTTCATGTTCAAGTCTATCCTTAGAATATATCAAGATATCGTCGATGAAAACTACCACAAACTCATCAAGGTAGGTTTTAAATATTCTATTCATTAAGTCCATAAACGCTGCCGGAGCATTAGTCACTCTAAACGGCATGACAAGAAACTCAAAATGACCATACCTTGTTCTGAATGCTGTTTTCTCAACATCCTCTGCCTTAACCTTCAACTGATGATACCCGGATCTCAAATCAATCTTAGAAAACACCTGTGATCCCTGCAACTGATCAAATAAATCATCAATACGGGGTAAGGGATACTTATTCTTTATCGTTACCTTGTTCAATTCCCGATAATCGATGCACAGGCGCAAAGTGCCATCCTTCTTTTTCACAAATAACACCGGTGCGCCCCAAGGCGACGTGCTAGGCCGGATAAACCCTTTATTAAGAAGGTCTTGCAACTGTTCCTTTAATTCTTTCATTTCGGCGGTAGCCATCCTGTAGGGAGTTTTAGAAATAGGCTGGGTGCCTGGCACAGTCTCAATAGTAAACTCTATCTCCCTGTCTACCAATTCCCCTGGTAATTCATTTGGAAACACATCTGGGAATTCTCTAACGATGGGAATATCATTCAATTCAACATTCACGGATTGTTCAGTCAATACATAACACAAATAACCCTGGCACCCCTTCCTGATCAATTTACATGCTTTCATTGCAGATATCAAATACGGTGGAGGCACTACCCCATTTCCCACAAACACAATCTCTTTCTGTTCCGGTGGTTTAAACACAACCCTCTTTGTCACACAATCTATGGTGGCACAATATTTGGTCAACAAATCCATGCCCAAAATTACATCGAAGTGTCTAAAGTTTAAGGGCAACAAATCTACATATAGGGTAGCATCCTCAATATGCATGTCACAAAACCGACATATATAGTCACATAACACAGATTCCCCCGATGGAGCAGACACACACAACAAATATGGCAATAATTCTAGGGGTCTTTTCAGTCTATATGCAAATGTATATGTCACAAATGAGTGTGTTGATCCAGAATCAATTAATACAAGGGCATCCTGATTACATATTGAAATAGTACCTGAGACAACGACATTGGCATTACGTGTATCTCCCGGAACAAGTGCGAAAACTCTCCCCTGTCTCACTGTATCCCCGGTAATAGCGGATCTCCCAGTATTTCCCGGCTTTGGAACCGATGCAGTTGAACTAGCTGCTAGTTTTCCGCTGTTCTGATTACATTCTCGGGCTATGTGCCCTTGCTTCCCACACTTGAAACAGGCTCCTGATGTACGGTAACAGACTCCACGGTACCTTTTGCTACAGATGTTGCACATGGGAGCTCTCGGGAAGAATTTGAAGTAGTGGAGGAGCCCGTATTTTGCTTTTTCAGAAATTTCTTCTTTGAAAAGAAGCCCTGCCTTTTGTTACCCTTCCATTCAGTTACTGGCTTAGTTTGTCTAGCTATATTAGTCTCCTATATGATGGCCCTGTCAAGCACCCCAATGTAAGTTTCCAACTTTAGAACATTCGAAATGTCTTGCCTTCTTATAATCGGTGTCAATTACGTGTGGTGCAAATCTGGCTAATTCAGTGAACTTGGCCTCATACTCCGCCACTGTCATGCTATCTTGCTTGAGTTCCATGAACTCGGCTACTTTCCTATCCCGAACACATTGCGGGAAATACTTGTCATAAAAGATCTCCAGAAATTTTACCCAATCCACATCTTTATGATTTTCTCGCATCAACATCCACCATCTTCTTGCTTCGTCTTCTAGCATAAAAGTGGCTAGAAGCACCTTCTGTGTCTCTGAACAGGGGAACACTTCAAACAATTTCTCAATGCCGAGGACCCATGCTTCAGCTTTCAAAGGATCTAATCCCCCGTGGAACTGTGGCGGTTTCATTTTCTTGAATTCCTTGGTGAGAGCTATAATCCGGTCATCATTCTGATTATTTGGCACGGGTGGTGCCTGAGGTGGAGGTGGCGGGTGTGGTTGCTGCCACTGTTGTTGCCACTCCTGTTGTTGTCTCAAAGCTTCTGCCATTTCCTGTATCAGTCTTTCCATCCTGTCCATCCTGGCAGTTGAGGATTCTTCTAGTTCATCTCCTCTGGTTCTCACCATCTGATTAAACTTGCATTATGCTATGTACAGGATATACACAAGTATGCAGGTAACAAGGAGCATACATATTCAGGTGATTTGCAATGCAAGTGAATTACAGCTTGTAGCACATAATTACTCAAATCAAAACATTTAAGCACACAATCAATGCTTCCAAATTCATATTCATCTCGTGAATGCATCCTAGATCTTATCTAGACGCTTATTGCTCTTTTTGGACAAGTGTGTGAGTTATTAACTCGTGCTCTGATACCACTCTGTCACGACCCCAACCCGCCCCTATGGGTTAAGGACATGACCGGCCAGTAATCCTATGATTACCTACGGCCTCAAACCAAAACGGACATAACTCGTCAGAGAAAAGGGGCCAAACGGAAGCAAAAATTTAAAACTTTGTCCATAGAGCGGTGCTTATATGCACAAAGAACAAACCATACTCATATGCGTTAATAACCCACATCAAAAGTATAGTAGCATAAACTTCTTTACAACAGGATCATCAAACTGAGCCAACCCATATCAGACTACATACAAATGTACACAAAACCCTTGCCAATAAAACCACATATAATTACATAACAAAATGGCAAGGACGGGTCTCGCACGTGAGACACGAGGGCTGACTCTCCAAAATCTGGGTCGTTCTACACAGGCTTCACTGAGGCTGGGTCTGGACCTCTCTTGGCTCACCTACAAAGACATGAATGAGCGTGAGCGATAGCCCAGTGAATAATATCAATTACAGAATTTATGCGACAAGACGTAAAACAACGTTTTCCAAACGGCCTTAGGCCCAATGCATTTCTGTAGTTAACATATATAAGGGTAATTTAAATCATAGTTCCGCGCACACTGGCCTTTTACTCATTCAGCTTTACATTCATTACGAAACGGCCTTCGGCCCATTTGGTTATGTCAAAACGGCCTTTGGCCAATCATTCATTTCAAAACGGCCTTTGGCCCACTTATTCATTTCAAAACGGCCTTTGGCCCACTTATTCATTTCAAAACGGCCTTTGGCCCACTCATTCATGTCAGAACGGCCTTCGGCCCATACATTCGTATCAAAACGACCTTTGGTCCATTTATGTTTAACAAAATGACCTTTGGTCCATTCACGTTAACAAAACGACCTTGGGTCCATTTATGCATTCATATCTGACTTACGTCCACAATCCCAATTAGCAATTTATAAAGCTTAAAAGGGAGTAAATAATTGGACATTCACAAGCATTCAAATATCGATATTACTCACAGTGATCGGCTTGTGGATTTGCCCTTGAGCTTGACCCTACACATTTCACGAACACAAAAGGGTCATTAATAGTTCAATCCGTTCTTCAATTCACATATTCCTCTTTAGGCTTTATTCATATCTCATTAACTCATTTATAATGCTTAACATATGCCTAAGAGTTCTTGCAAGTGAAAGAGAATGGAAAACTGAACACAGAATGCAAAAACAAAATTTCAGAGTCTCAGGTCGGCGTGGACTTCGCCGAGCGGACCCTTAGGTCTACGAAAGTTCTGGTTGCCACAAATCCCCGCTTGAGCGTTAACTCTTCCGCTCGAGCGGACTTCCTGCCTACATAGCTCCCTGCTCGAGCGTCAATTTCCCCGCTCGAGCGGGCATCATGTCTGCAGAAAAATGCTGGGGGCTCGATTTCCCCGCTCGAGCGGCACTTCCCGCCGAGCGAAGTTTAAATTCTGGAAATTCCAGATGGTGTTCTTGAGCTCAAATTCAATTTTCCAGCTTCATCCCTTGCATGCAATGGCTCAAATCTCACATATGATCATACTAACATGGTATAAACACCAAAACACATCATCATGAAGCCTAATTTCAAGGATTAAACACTTGCATGCTTCAAATTGACACCAACTCACTTCTATCATTCATATTCATGCATTCAAAGCTCCTATCTCCATAAATTGTACATGCATGTGATGTATCACTTTCATCTTTAGTTCATATGATGAAAAGATGGTCAAGTACATGGCTTTCAACCAAATTACAACATAAGTCATGTGATTCAAGCTCGAATATGCCAATTCCAAACAATTATATACATGCATGCATATATGGTCTTCCAACTCAACAAAACCAATTCAAAACATGCTCTTAACCATTAATTAGCTTTGAACACACATTGAACACACAAGATTACACATTAAACTCATGGATTCAAGAATCAATGCTTACCTAGAAGCCTAATCTATGGTCAATTCTTGAACTAGACTTCAAATCTCCAAGCTTGAGTCACAAATTATACAATTCTCTCCCTCTCTCTCTAAATGGCCGGCTCTCCCTCTCTCTTCTTGAGTTACATTCAGTCCAAAATGAGGCTAAGGAGAGAGAGATTGAGTGTTTAAGGCCTTGACAACAAAGCCCACTAACACCATATTTAATATAAAATATTTGGGCTCTTAATTCATCATTTTAATCAGTTTAAATTGACCAGAATAAATTTTCAATTAAATTTCACCGTAGGCTCTAAAAATTATGCCAATTACAATGGCGTACTGAATTTCGGGTTCTGTAGCCGATAAGGCCCTCAATTTAATTCCCGAAGGGGACTATTCAAACAGATATTCCTACGGCAAACAGATATGAATTCAAAATCACATATTATCATATAATGGCACACAAAATCATGCTAAACACATAACCATAAACAAATTAAGGACCAGTTTAGCACAGTACAGAACAGGGGTATCACAGCCGCATCACACTGAATGGCAACGGAAAGTTGCCCTTTGTTTGGATAGCACCGTGGCGCATTGTAGTCAGTCCTCAGAGTGACGAACACAACCAAATCCTCAGATACAGAGAAGACAAAGATGACCAGAACCATCGCATGGACACAATCAAATTGAAGTATTTTACGGCTGGACTTCAGGATGAAGTTGCCTACGTATCCCAAAGATGGGAATCAAGCCTTACGTAGTTCGGGGGTAAGGTACACTCGGGTATTAACCTTTCCCTTTTAGGCTCTAACTTTTGCCAAAGCGCCCGTTGCAGGTTTTCGACCTTGCGAGCTTCTGTTTTTCTTTTCTTTTCAATTCTTTTCTTCTTTCTTTTTCTTTTTTGCTTTTCTTCTTTTTTTTTTTCTCTTTTCTTCTTTTTTTTTTTTTTTTTTTTGCTTTTCGTATATATCTTTTCCTGCTCTAACTTTTGCTTGGGTCGCCCTTCCGGGTTTTCGGCCCAGCGAACCTCTCAAAGGGTAAAAGTGTAACAGGTCCATGCCAAATGGTTTTGAGATCCTGAAGTCATCTGAATCCAAGAAAATGACTGCTATATTGATTCGCAGAAGGATCCATCTTCGGCTCTTCGAGCACATCGGATATTTTTGCTCCTAGTTCGAGGGGTGCTTCTGATTTGGCTTCGCAACCTTCTTCTGATGAGATCTGATCTCCTTGATCTGACTTTGGTGCCTCTTGTTTGAGGGCTGCTTCAAATCTGACCACACAGGCCTCACATTGTAGTTGACCATTGAACATTCTGAATCACAGTTCAAGGTTTGAAAGTGAGGGGTCAAGTCTCGAGGCTGAGAGTGATCCTAAGCTGTAAAATCTCAAGAGCGATTCTACACAGGTCTTCGCAGATCATAAAACATTTTTTGAAAGTTTTTAAGAAAGCGACAAATCGCTCGCGCTGAAGACAGTGTAGAACCAATCTGGATCAAGCCAGGATCCTTCCCAATACTCACACTAACAAGCATGATTTCATTCATTAAGGGCTTAGCATGCCTCTCTTTCTCTCAATTGATCAAAATTTTGCAAAACCCGAGGAATTCCTTCCTCTTCGTTTTCACCGTAGTGTTCAAAAAGCTTTTGGAAAACTTAGGTCGATGCAATGAATTCAAGGCACAGAAAAGACACAGCTTCTAGTCAAATACTGCCATCTCATTTGGAATTTCTGGTACAACTGGCACACGGCAGAAGCAAACACAAAAGCATGAAAAAAAAACACTGATGTTCATTCAAATCTGTTGGCGTTACTGGCTTCGAGGCAGAAACAGACTCAAAACAAAACGAAAAGACAAACACAAAACAAAATGGTGATGCCCGAGGTAACACCCCCCCCTGGAATCACCCGACTTCTATACAATAGGACTGACTCAATACAACAAGACAGACCCAAAACAAAAGAGACTGACTCAAAACAACAGGACAGACCCAATACCCAAGTTAGAAAGCACAAAAGCTAGCATTCGCAAATGCTCAAAATAGTGCATGCCATCCACCATATCTGAAATAAACTGAACGTCGCCCGCAGGTGGTTCATCCCTCGATCACATCACATTATCTCCCACAAGCTCACTGATCAAGTGCCGATAGACTTTGCAGGACCTGGTGCGGGGATGACCCCGTTGTCAATCAAATTTTGTATCTCGTGGCGGAGACGGACGCAATTGTCGGTGTCATGACCGGTTTGTTGATGGAAAGCACAGTACTTAGTCAGGTCATGCTTTGGAGGGAGAGGATCGGGTAGAGGCCGTTGCTTTAACGGTTTCAGATGTCCTTTCCTGAGTAGGACCCCCAGCGCTTTAGACAAAGACATATAGAGTGGGGTGAAAACCCTCTTGCCTCGGGGTAGATAGTATGAAGTTCGGGGGTTTGAAGTGGATGCACCAACAAAGGGGGTGGCTGCTCTTGGTGTGGTGGTGGCGACCATGCCCACTTCGGAAGATCTTGCAATGGTCACCGGTGGTCGATTCGAATCATGTAAACGCCTACGATCGCTTCCTTCTCCTGGTCAATGAGGCCCTGCTTCATAGCATCCTCGATCTATACTCCCATCTCATGCAAATCTGAAAAGGTAGGGAAGGGGAGTACGATCATTTTCTGCATTAGTTTGGGCTGGAGGTTGCACACAACCATCCGTATTTGATCCTTATCCGTTGGCCTAATGGTCATCATTGAGGCTTTGGCCCTCCAGCGGGCCACGAATTCTGAGAAGCTCTCCTTAGGCTCCTGCCTTGTCGTCTCAAGATCACGGGTCGTAATCTCGATTTGGGTATTGTATGAATATTGTGCGACGAAGGCCTCGGCCATCTCCTCCCAGCTTCGTTTCACTGAATCCTCCAATTTGGCGTACCAGATGGTCGCAATACCCGACAAGGTCCTGCCAAAAAGGGAAAGCTTCTGTAATCTTGTCAAGCCCATCGGGCGCAGAACATCTAAAAACAAACTCAGGTGGACCATGGGATCTCCTGACCCGTCAAAACGGTCGATGTGAGGCATCTTGAACCTGTCCAAGATGTCACAAATTTGCGTTGGTGTACCCGTCCTCAATGTCCGGGATGGACTTTACCCTTTGGGATTTCTTGAACAACTTTTCAAGCTTGCTCAACTTCAACGCTGTGGGGTCGACCCCGAACTCGAAGGGAGAGTCCCGTAGATTGGTAGGTGTTTTAGATAGTTGGGGTAAAATTGGGGCGGAGCCGGCCCTACTGGAATGTCCGTACCTTCCTGGACATTTGGCGTCTCCCCAGGTGCTGGAGCTCCTGCTGGGGAAGGAACTTGTTGTGAAGCGGACGCGCCGCTTTGCTGTTGCAGCCTGGTGATGAGCTCGGCCTGTTGAGCCATGATTGCAGCCTGCTGCTTGGAGAATTCTGCTTGGCGGACAGTGTCTTGCTGCGTGAGTTTCATAGTTTCCTGCATCTGACGCATCATTGCCTCCACCCCTGATGTATTCTGTTGATCCATCTAACTGACTGGTATCTATCCTTGCAGTAGAAACTGAGACCTCAGCCTGACTGTTCACTGGTGGGGTGGATAAGGGCCCCTGATCCGTAATCGCTGAATCGGTGATTTGTGCTCGACCGCCCTTTTACCCTGCCACTGATTGCCCTTGAACTGAACCCCTGACCTGACAAAGTCTATTAGCACAAGTTCGATGAACCTCGGGAGATATCGGAGCCTTTTGAAGCTATGGTTCCAAGACTACCTAACAAAAGAGAAAACAGACAGCACCTCAGCTCAACTTCACCAAAACAGATACGAGTGTAGCAGATGATGGTGTCTCTAGTCGCCCCAAAATTCAAATTGACCTCAACTGAGTCTGATACCCACAGGTAAAGCTGACTCCCAAATACTGATAGTAATGCCCGCAGGCCTGATGCCCAGACTTGTAAACCGATACATGCATTCCTGTAGAGACGCACTCTAAAAGCACATAGTAGACAAGTGAGAGCCAAAACACCGCTATGTTGGGGTAGGGTTTCCCTGTCCTATTTTGTCAGGAGCTAGGGTTTCACTACGCACGCGGCGGTTTCAAACAACCTATAAACGGGTAAGCAACCTGTCCTAGTTTGGAATGGTCACTATGGATCCGAATATGCACTAGGTCGAATGGTCAAAAAGGGTGCCCCGGTAAAATCGGGGTTTGTGTTCCCATGTTGTCAGAGCCCACAGCCGATCAGCCTCATGGTCATGCCTTGACAAGACAAGCCTCCGGCAAATCGTTCGGGAATGGCATATGGCAAACACGGTGTCCTAGGCGCACCAATGCAAATGCAATGCAAAGAAACACACAAGTGTAGTCAAAACCAGATATCATGAGTTCGAGTCAAGTTCTCTAAATCCCCAGCAGAGTTGCCAGAAACTGTAGACGTCCCTGAATGCCTCGGGAGGGTTAAGTCCCGTTCCGTTCGTTTTGCGGGTCACTACAGTTCAAGGACTTAAATGTCACGGTTCTTAATCTTGAACCAAAGAGTCCAAATCCGGCAAATAGTTTTGAGAAAACTGATTTTTGAAAGAAGTACCAAACATAGACTGCTTTGCCAGATACAGAGTCGCCACCTAAATGTTTTTTTAATGGGAAATTTAGGAAACCCTGACTCGGTGCCAAAGGCCACATGTCCGTCATCACCAAAGTTGCCTCGGCTCGGGAACTTGGGTACGATTGGGGAAGGTCACTTTGTGAGCACCCCCGCTCGCCCGGTCAAAGACCGGCCTCTACCAACCATGATATCTATTTTTGAAATCATTGTGTGTTCTTATTCCGGTTATTAGCCTAGGTTACTATGTGATGCGCACAGCATACAAGTATAGACTGAGTCGTCTGAATTGGAACAAAACACTTCATGTTTGTTTGTGAAAACGGTTTGCTACTCGCAAGTAAGTTTAAAATGCGGATTTTGCCACCCTCGGGTGGGCTTAGAAAACATGATGTCGCTACTGTCTAGTAGGCTTAAAACAAACATTTGATGAATTGTTCCAATCCAAATAACCCAACCTCCACCCACAGGCATTCAAGCAGTTATATCACATAAGCAGTTAGCCTCATGGTAAGCATGCTATTCATGGCAGCCACTCACACGCATGCGAGGATGCTAAAGCATAAAACTCACCGAGTACTCCAAGCCAAAACAGAAACTTATTAGAAATCATACATGATCCTAAGTATACAGAAATGCGTAATGCAACACATGCAAAAATGCAAACTATAGCATGCTCGACTATTCTAAACATGGCATATGGAATGCTACAGCTAACATGTATTCAACTTGGAATTGAAATACAAATGCAGTTAGTATGATACGCCAAGCCCGATGCATGCAAGACAGATGAATGCAAACATGCTATCATACCGTATGCTAATTGAAATATGCCCTAATCTAACCATCATAAGCAGGTAAATAAAAGGAAAGAAAGATGTGGGATTGGAAGACATGCATCACACTCACCCACACTTATTACAATTTTGCCCTCGCACAGAGGGTCTGAATAAATATACAGTCTCGAATAAAAGAATAGTACAGTCCAAATAATGTACAAATTCTTAATTAATTTACAAATTAACTAAGAAAATAATAAACTGGCATGCAAGCCAGGGACTGCCTTGATTTTGATGAATGATGTATGTTTAGGCTGCCTTGTGCGGAAATCCACTGGGATGCCCCAATTAGCCTCTGTTTTGCAATTGTTCTTGGAAAGCGTGCCAAGCCTCGAAAGACGGCTGATTCTTGATTTTGCTGCAACAGAGAGCAGGAAAGGGGCATAGCAATGTATTCCACAAATGTATGCATGTCTCGATCCTCGTGCCACCAATCACGCATCTCGATGCACAATGGCCGAGGAGCCGAATTGCACAACTCAATATGAAATGAATGCATATGAAAATACCACAAAACCTAACTCCATCGTGGATAATCCGGAGTGTCGGTGACTGGGGAATTGAGACACGTTTCGTCACTCGGAGTACGGAACGTACCTCGTTTCCCGTGCCCGGGCTAACTCCTATCCTTAACACGATGCAATATGCATGATATGCATGAAATGCAACTAAGATACAACCTAACATGCGAAAGGCTATGAAATGGCATACACGATGCACGATGTAACAAGGCATACACAATGCTCTAACATACAACCTAGCATACACAATGCTATGGACTAAGATGGCATACACAATGCATAATGGACTTACACCAACACAAGTGGACCTCAGCCACACTCACATAGGAGGCCAAAATGATGAAAATGAGACAACTCGGGATACGTGCACACGTGCGCGCAAACCGAGAACCGAACCTACGGCACGGAATGCCACTCTAACAAAACATGGCAAAACACAAAAAATGGCATACTTTTATGCAAAAATCAGAGGTAAAATGAGATGCAAAACAGCCCCAAAACCCGGTAAAATGAAACCCGATGCATGAAACGAGTCCCGAAACACGGGTTTTGGCGCATGAAATGGCCTATAACTATACAATGCATACATAATTTGAATATGAAATGAAAAGACAGAAGCAAGAAAGCCCCGAGAAAAGCATTTTTACAGTTTAGAGTGAGGCCAAAAAGTGGGCCCAGGTAAGACTAAATTAGCATACAAAAATGGCTCCGCAAGGGAGGTAATGAAGCAAGTCACAAATGATGGCCCCAAACAGAGAAGGGGCCTTCTACAATATTGAAGAGGGGCCAAAAATATGATGTTTCACAGTTTATGACAGGTCCCAAAAACAGATACAAGTATGCCAAAGATCTCATGCAAGAAATGAGCCAACAAAGGGGCAAAGAAGCAAGTGGTGCATGGAGGTTTCAAACAAGTGAGGGCCCTTCAACAATGTTGAAGAGAGACCCAAAATAAGGCTTTTTACAGTTTAGCACCAGCCCCAAAACAGTGTACAAATAGGCTCAAAATATCATGCAAAATGAGGCCATCAAGAGGGCTATAACATGAAGTATACAAAGGGTGTCTCAAAAAGCCATAGACACTTAATGAAACATAAAGAGGGGATCAAAATAAGCCCCTTTTCAGTTTTGCTCAGGGTCGAAAAACAGAGACACAATAGGCTAATAAATCATGCAAAAATGGGGACCAAAGAGGGGTTCAATGGCAAGTGACACATGGAGGTCCCAAACAAGGATGAGCCCTTCTTCAATGTTGAATAAGGGCTCAAAATAAGCCTATTCACAGTTTACATCAAAGCTCAAAACAGACTACACATAGGCTAAAAATATCATGCAAAAATATGGCACAAAGAGGGCTAAAGAGGCAAGTACCAAAAGGGGGTCTCAAACAGTGAGAGACCCTTAATGAAAGATGAAATAGAGCTAAAAAAAATGCTACTTTCAGTTTTAGTCGGAGCTCAAATGTATAAGAAAGAAGGGCTAAGATATAGACCAAGAAAAGAGCAAAAAAGGGAAAAACGAGACTCACCCTTGAAGAACCAAACTTTAGCAGCCTCTTGGTCCAAAATACAGCACTTCTAGTCTCTGAGAAGGTCCTCCAAGCCGCTGGAATGGAGTGGTGGTGGTGGTGCTAGGTGGTGGTGAAGAAATGGTGTAGGACTTTTAGGGTTTTGGTGCTTGAAATATAGAGAGAGAGATTGTATATATGAGACTCAAACCAAAGTCTTCTAACCCAGAAAAATGCAGCTGGAGCTCTGGTTTTATAGACAAAAAGGGATGGAAAAGAGGGGGAAAAAAGGGGGGGAAATTCGGATTCAAAATTCCCCTCAAAATGGCCAAAAGGTGAGCTAAAGGGGCAAGTGATAGCTGCGGGTCCCAAATAGCTGAGAGCCCTTCAACAAAGTTGAAGAGGGGCTCAAAATAAGACACTTTCTAGTTTACATCAAGCCACGAAAATAAATAAAAGTAGCCCTAAACTATCGTGCAAGAAAAGGGAAAAATGGAGGGGTAAAGAAGCAAGTGATAGATGGAGATGTCAAACATCAAGAGGTCCTTAATCAAACATGAAAAGGAGTTCAAAATATGACTATCTCAAGTTTGGGTCGGAGCCCAAAAATGTAGAATGAAGGTTCGGGAGCCGAAACACGCAGTTTAGGGCCCCGAAAGTGGGCTGTTAGGCACCGGGAGTGGTGCTCAACCACGAAGTTGGTCTCTCGGACTACAGTGTCCCTCAAAAGGGATTAAATAAGATAAGTTCCAAAAACCGGGGCAAACGGAGGTGGTTAAGTGGTCCCGAACCGATGCACACGGCCTGACGGCTCCGAAAACCGGGAACCGGGCTCCAAACAGGAAAAAATGGCCTACGACCACAAAACGTAGCCTACAGTCACTGAGAGATGGTCTATGAGACCTCTCCCTCTCTTTGGGAAGAGGAAACAGAGAAAACAGAGCCTGGTTCTCAAACCGAGGCAAAGCACAAAAGAGTCCGGAAGTCCGGAGGCAAGGCTCGCAGCCGGGACTCCGTAACCTCAGGACGAGCACAATATGCAACATCACCAAGCGCTCAATTGGTGACATCTGAGTCTTAAGGTCGGTCAAAAATGGGGTGTCTACAGTTTGATGTCTCTGTCTGTGTGTTTTTCTTCTATTCCTCCCAGCCTCTATTTATACATAAAAGAGAGGGAACAAAGTCAAGTGAAGGGAGTTATTGGGTTGCCAAATTGCCAACTGCCAACTTCCCTCTTCTTTCTTGACTTGGAGAGCCAACCAGCCAACCTCCAACTACTCCATGTGGGCTAGAGTTAACAATTCTCCCCCTCTACGCCCATATGGATAACTGACTTCTTACTTGAAGTCTATCCTAGTCAGATTCTTGCAAACTTCCAGTTTGCCTCTGGTGACAACCTTGGTCATCATGTCAAAAGGATTCTTGTCCGTGTAAATCTTCATCAGTTGCTTTTCTATCACTTCTCGTATCCAATGATACCGGACATCAATGTGCTTTGTGTGGGAATGGTACATGGAATTCTTGCTTAGATCAATTGCACTATGACTATTACAATATACCTTGTACTTTTCCTACTGTAGACCCAATTCTTGGAGAGACCGCTTTAACCACAACATTTCCTTTCCAGCATCTGCGGCAGCAATGTACTCTACCTCTGTTGTAGATAAAGCAACACACTTTTGTAGTTGGACTGCTATGAAACAGCTCCCCCTGCAAAGGTGAACAGAAATCCTGATGTAGACTTTCTACCATCAAGATCACCCGCCATATTACCATTTGTAAAACCCTCTAAAATTGGTTTAACTCCCCTGAAACAGACACGTCTTTGAAGTTCCCTTCAAGTACCGAAGAATCCATTTGACTGCCTTCTAATGCTCCTTTACTGGATTGGCGACGAATCTTCTCATAACGACAACTGCATGAGCTATATCTGGTTAGGTACACACCATTGCATACATCAAACTCCCTACTATGAAAGAATAAGGGATTGCCTCTATTTCTTTCCTTTCAGAGCTGGTTGTGGGACATGACGCTTTGTCACCTTGAAATGGTTGGCCAGTGGTGTGCTGACTGGCTTGGCATCTTTCATGTTGAACCTTTCAATCACCTATTCAACATATTTCACCTATGACAGCCATATCTTGTTGGCTTTCTGTAGACGTCCCCGAATGTCCCGGGAGGGAATCCCGTTTTGTTCATTTGGGCTAACTACAGTTCAGGACTCAATGTCACGGTCTTGTATCTAATCTCGCAGAGTGCAATGCAAGACCGATGAATCATCAAAGAGTCCAAATCCGGCAAATCGTTTTTGAAAACAGATTTTTTTAAAGAAGTGCCAAACATGGACTGCTTTGCCAGATACAGAGTCGCCACCTAAATATTTATTTTAGGGGAATTTAGGAAACCCTGACTCGTGCCTAAGGCTACGTGTCCGTCATCACCAAAGTTGCCTCGGCTCGGGAACTTGGGTACGATTGAGGAAGGTCACTTCGTGAGCACCCCCGCTCGCCCAATCAAAGATCGGCCTCTACTAACCATGATATCTAGTTTTGAAAACATTATGCATTCTTATTCCGGTTATTAGCCTAGATTTACTATGTGATGCGCACAGCATACAAGTATAGACTAGATCGCTTGAATTGGAATGAAACATCTCATGTTTGTTTTGAAAACGGTTTGCTACTCACAAGTAGGCTAAAATGTGGATTTGCCACCCTCAGGTGGGTTTTAGAAAACACGATGATTTGCCATTCTCAAGTGGGCTTAAAACTCACAGTCAATACATTATTCCAATTCAGATAATCCAACCGTCACCCACAGGCATTCAGGTAGGTATATCATATAAGCATATAGCCTCATGGTAAGCATGCTATCATGGCAGTCACTCACACGCATGCAAGGATGCTAAAGCATAAATACTTACCGAGTACTCCAAGCCAAAACAGAAGCTATGTTAGAAATCAATGCATGATCCTAACTATACAAAAATGTCTAATGCAACACATGCGAAAATGCAACTATAATAGACTCGGTTATTCTAAGAATGGCATATGAGATGCTACAGCTAACACGTATTCAACTTGGAATTGAACTACGAAGCAGTTAGTATGATGCGCCGAGCCCGGTGTATGCAAGACAGATGAATGGATGCAAAACATGCGAGCATAAGTATGCTAATTGAAACATGCCCTAATCTAACCATCATAAGCTGGTAAATAAAAGGGAGAAAGACGTGGGGTTGGAAGACATACATCACACACATGCACACTTATTACAATTGTGCCCTCGCTCGGAGGGTCCGAATAAATAATACAGTCCGAATAAATAATTAAATATTACAAAACCCTAATTAATTAACAAATTAACTAGGAAAGCAAAATAAACTAATATGCAAATCTATAGACCGCCTTAGCTTTGTTCCGAATGATGAAAGATGCATGCTCGAGTCGCCTCGTCGGAAAATTCCTCGCGATGCCTCGATTTGCCTCTGTTTGCAATTAATCCTGAATCTTTGTGCAAAGCTCTAGAAGGTCTGCCGATTTACGGTTTGTCGCAACAGAGCAAGAAAGGGGCATGGCAAAGTATTTTCACATATGTATGCACACCTCGATCCTCGTGCCACCAATCACGCATCTTGATGCATGATGGCCGAGGAGTCGAATTGCACAACTCGATGTGAAATGAATGCACATGACAACACAACAAGGCCTAAACTCCATCATGGGTAATCCGGAATGTCGGCGACCGAGAATTGAGACACGTTTCGTCACTTCGGGTACGAAACGTCCCTCATTTCCCGTGTTTGGGTTAACTCCTATCCCAAACACAATGCAATGAGATGGCATACACGATGCGACTAACATGCAACCTAACATATGCAATGCTATGGACTAAAATGGCATACACAATGCACGATGGACTTACACCAATATGAGTGGACCTCAGCCACACTCACATCAGTGGCCATATGATGGAAATGAGACAACCGAAATACATGCAAACATGCACGGATGCAAAGGACCGATCCTAAGGCACAACATGCAACTCTAACTAAGCATGGCAAAGGATGAAATATGGCATACAAGCATACATTTTCCAGCTCTGAAACATGATACACAATGGTCCCGAATCATGCAAACACTTCACACGATGCAAGCTAGATGGCCCAAATACCGAAACTAGTGAAGCGGGTTACACTAGAGGTACACAAAGAAATGCACCAGAGGAAAAACCAACCCCAAATAGACCATAGTCAGGTCTAAAACAGTGGGGAAATGGCCTAAAATGATGGCTCAGAATGCGAAGAAATGGAGCTCATTTAAAGGTCGGTAAATGAGACATACAAGCCCGACTCTCAAATGCATTTAAAGAGTATAAAACATGGGATTATGGTATTCACATAAGCTCTAAAATATGATGCAAAATGACAACAAAGCATGAAAATACCTCAGTATATGCATGCAATAGACCTGAAATCTCAAAGCTAGGCAAGTGTATTGAACTAAAAGCATGCAAAGCAAGCATCATTCGACCATGAGACTGAAAAACAGAGCTAGGGCATTCCAAAATATGCACAAAATCAGTTTAAGGCATAGTCAAAATGTGCTAAAATCAAGGGTCAACAAAGCATGCAAAGAAAGCTAGTGAACCATGAGTTGTACTACAACTATATGAAGCATATGAGAGCTCACCAAACCAGCCAAAAAAAGAAGTATGACATGCTAAAATATCCCCAAAAACCCACTGAAACTCAGTCAATGCATGCAAGAATGATAGGCTCCTTTGGAGGGCCATGCAAAGGGTTGTTCTATACATGCAAGATAGACATGCAAAATGGTAAAACCACCTCTGGACAAAGGTTATGAGGGCCTTAAAACTCATCAAAAATGGCCTGAAATGAAGCTAGGAAGCATGCAAGTAAAAGCCCCTTTGAAAGGCCTTGAATAGGATTGCTCTACACATGCATAATAGACATTCAAAATGGCCAAATGGGCTCTGGTCAGAGCTTATGCAAGTCATAAAACTCACAAATAATGGCCTGAAACAAGGCTTCAAAACATGCAAATAGGGGCTCCTTTGGAAGGCCAAGAAAGCTAGTAAAGAGAACAAGGGGTGAGAGGGTCACCCTTCTCTGATTTTGAAGCTCAAAGACACATAATAACCACTGAAAATCTGCTGGATTTTAGTGGTCAAAAGGGCCAACAAAGCTCAATACAAAGGCCCTAATGCATAACTCAAAACATGAGGAAATGAAGCATGCAAGGGGGTAGATGACCCCCAACAGAAAAATGACCTCAATCAAACTTGAAGAGGAGCTCAAAATAAGACTTTTTTCAGTTTATGACAAAGCTCAAAAATGCATGCAAGTAAGGCTAAAATATGAAGCAAAATAAGGACCAAAAGAGGGAATAGGTGACTTACCCTTATAGCACAGCAATGCAGCAAGCTTTGGACCAAGAAAGTGAGCTCTCAACCTCTGGAATACAGCTCCAAGGTACTTAGGATGGTAGTGGAGGTGTTGTTCTTAGAGGTGTAGTGTAAATGGCCAAGAATAATGGAGTTTTGAAGCTTGGAATAGAGAGATATGGAAGGAAGTGTATGTATGCCTTAAACAAAATTGTTCAACCCTAGCAATGGAGGAGGAGGCCGCCCTTTATAGAGAAGAGAGGCCAAAGCTTCTCTTGGAAGCTTCAAACATCCTCCATACAATGCATCAAATAGCTCCCAGCTGGCACAGCTGGAACACATTCAATGAGAGCAAAACGCAAGAAGCAGGTCGACCAGTTAAGGTGGTCGGCCGGCCACTCCCCCTGGTCGGCCGACCAGGGGTCAAAAGGTTCAAGAAGAAAAGCTGGTTAGCCAGCCCAGATTGGTGGTCTCCCAAGTAAATGCAACATAATGGTGGTATGGGAGACACGAAATTGTGGCTCAAAAGTGAGGGAGACCAAGGGGTCAAAAGGGTCAGGCAACAAAGGTGGCCAGCCTACCCATATTGGTGGCCTCCCAGATGAATACAACACAATGGTGGTATGGGAGACCCGAAATTGTGGCTCAAAAGTAAGGGGGACCACCTACCTGCCAAGAAAAATCGGCCGACCGGGGAAAGGTGGTCTCCAAGAAGAAAAGGTGGTCTCCCACCCTATTACCACCTTCCTAACAATTGAACTAGGGTCCATGCCAAAAATGAACCCACACCGATGCAAAACGAGGGTTCAGGGGCCAAAACGCGCAGTCGGGGCCCCCGAAAACAAGCTGTTAGGCACCGGAGGTGGCGTACGACCACGAAGGTGGTCTCGCGAGCCACAGTGTCCCTCTAAGGAGAGGAAACAAGGTGTGTGCCAAAAATCGGAGCAAACAATGGTAGTTAAGCGGTCCCAAACAGAGGCACACGGCCAACGGCTCCGAAAACCAAAAACTGGTCTCCAAACGGGAATAGTGGCCTACGACCACGAAACGTAGCCTACGGCCACTGAGAGATGGTCTTCGAGACCTCTCCCTCCCTTTGGGAAGAGAAAACAGAGAAAACGGGGCCTGGTTCGCAAACCGAGGCAAAGCACAAAAGAGTCCCGAAATCCGAAGGCAAGGCTCTTAGCCGAGACTCCGCAACCTCAGAACGAGCTCAATATGCATCATCACCAAGCACTCAATTGGTGACGTCTGAGTTTTAAGGTCAGTCAAAAATGGGGTGCCTACAATTGCCCCTCTTTGACAGAACTCGGAAGTCATAAGTGACGGGAGTGAATGTCAAAGCCCAGAGACGACCCATTTTTGACAAAGCCGAAGACTTAAACAAACAGGCAAGATAAACAAGGAGATGTGCCCGCAGGCATGCCCGCAAACGGGGGCAAAATGCAAAACGTTATGCACAAAGTCAGACGTAACTCATGATCATGCAAAGCAGCAAGCTGTAATGAGGCAAATATTCATAATAGATGCAACAGTTTTAAGCGAGAATGCAAAGCAGCAACTACATTTCATGTAGTAAGAATGCGGAGAATTATTCAATTCTTGTCACGTCTCACACAGAGAAGATACAATACCTGCGTGATTCGTCTAGTCGCACCAGCTTCAAATGAACCGCACATACAATATCGTGCCTGCAAAAGAGAGAAACTTAACAAGCACAACATAGTTATCAACACATGTTTAACACTACATCGAATGCAGACAAACATGGTGCCGATGAGAAAGTACATCGCAATGTGAGAGAAATGCGCGTGACAACGCAAGTTAAGCATGGAGGTAAGACAATACCGGTGAAACATGTACAACAATGCAAGCGATGTTCACAACAATGCGAGTGGCATGCATAACAACGCGAGATAAGTGCGACTTTACGAGCATGTTTAAAACAAAACATCGAGCAAAGAAATGCAAGCTTCGACGAGGAAAACTCAAATCGCAACCTCCGGTTTACCTCCCGGAAGGGTCACAATGTATTCAAAAAGGATACACCTCGTTCTTGGCGAATGACGATGAAACATGCATCGAAAGTTGGAGTTAAAGTTCCCGCGGAGGGATTTCGTGCCGAAAAGTACACTTTCCTTGTGCTTTCTCGAGTGCCAGGACTTCAATCACCACCAGGGAGCTCAAAGAGGCATGGGAGACCACCTAGGAGGGCCACCGACCAGGTAAGGAGGCCACCGACCAAGTTTGGTGAGGGGGGTGGTCGGCCTACCAGAAAAGGTGGTCGGCTGACCACCCAGCCAAAAACAGGGGCAATTTTGTCTTTTCACCCTCAGATCTTTATATGTACTTGGCCAAAACACTTTTTGCTGACACCTTCAGATCCAAAATCATCTCTCCTTGCTTCCTAGGCCATTTTTTTCCTCAGATCTGTGCTCTATACGCGTTTTCCAACGTCCTACGCAAAGTTGTTTCGCGAAATCTTTCGGTTTTCTTCACTTTGGACCGATTAAAATTTGATTTCGGAGCTTCTTTCCCTTTTTCACCACTTGAGGTAAGTTTGCCTCAATATTTGGAACATTTTCTCAGGAGTTGACTTTTGTTGACTTTTTCATTTCCCGAGAGTTGACTTTTTCCAATTTTGGCTCATTTTGCTCATTTCTTGAAATGGCAGGTCATTTCCCTCAGGGCAGAGGTCCTCCAGGTGCCGGAGGTGAGCCAGACATTATGTCTTTACCTCTGAGGATTTGGTCATTTATTCCCGAGAGGTATGACCCTCCAGCGCACATCTTTCCTCGAGCCATTTTCTACCACTTCACCGACTTTGACAAGCGAGCACCTGTAGATCTATTACTGCGGGAGCCAGAGTCCCACCTCTCTTATTAGGCACGAGAGGTATGTACTTCACTTTTACATTTTCTGCAATGTATTCTGCATTTTCCGTGCATTTCACGCTTTCGCTATGCATGCTTATATGCTCGTTCTAAATGAATTCATACACCATACTTCTACTTACTCTAGCACACAGCTTGTTCTGAATACTTAGTCTATAACATAGTATTCTGTTTGCATCTTGAACACAAAGCTCAATCACTTGAATTTATGAACCCACAGCCCATATTCGATTGTGAACACGCAACACACACTTGTTGAGAGTTGAACACGCAGCCTAAACTTTGAATTTCTGAACACGCAGCCCATAGTTTGATTGTGAACACACGGCACACACTATTTCTGAAATCTGAACACACAGCCCAAACTTGTGATTGTGAACACGCAGCACACACACTATTTCTGAAATCTGAACACACAGCCCAAACTTGTGATTGTGAACACGCAACCCACTGTTTTTGAAAGTTGAACACGCAGCCCGAACTTTGAGATGAACACACAGCTCGAACTTCGAAATGAACACACAGCCCATTATTTTTGAAATCTGAACACATAGCTCAAACATTTAATGTTGAACATACAGTTCGCACTTTGATGATGAACACACAGCCCATATTTGAATTTCTAAACACGCAGCCCATTTTCGAATGTGAACACGCAGCACACACTTCAATTCTGAACACGCAGCCCATGTACTTTATGTTGAACACGCAGCTCACACATTGCATTTGCACACAGCTCATACTGAACACGCAGTTCACAGCATTGTATCTGATTTGATTTGCACACAACTCATGCACTTCATTTTGAAATTGAATACATGTGTTCATTCTGAATACAGGTATCTTCCCGCATTACCCGAGGATATGGATCGATCATTGCCAGGGAGTGGTACGCAGAGCTCTCAAAGGCTGTTTGCAGTCTGGTTAACCAGGCAGGGTTCAGACTCTTCTGCACGGCGATATCACGTTATCCAGCGAGCAGGACCCTGATGGGCGCCCTTGTAGAGAGATGGTGGGACACCACCAACTCTTTCCATTTCTCAGCTACCGGGGACATGACTATGACCCCATTGATTTTGCCGTGCTGACGGGCCTTGACATGGGAGGCTGGTCGATCTCCTATGACGAGGACATGGGCGAGTGGGAGGCTGCCTGGATGTATCTGTTGGGAGCTCGCCCACTATTTGACAGATCTTCAGGCAGAGTCCAGTACACTTGGTTTTGCTCACATTTCAGAGAGAGGGTGCCCGAGACTCCCGAGGAGATAACGCAGTACACTCAAGGGTTTTTGATGTTCCTCTTCGGGACCATTCTGTTCTCCGATAGGGGGAACACCGTTGAACTTTATCTGCTAAGTGCCCTGGTAGACCTCTCGCATGTTAGTCAGCATGACTAGGGTGACGCCGGCTTAGCTACCCTCTACTGCTACATGAGTGCGACCTCTTGCGGACGGGGGAACATAGTCGGCGGCTATTGGAGAGCCTGAGAGGTACTTTCTGCCCTCTTGATTTACATTTCTGCTTTTTATTATCTGTTCATTGCACACACGACACACTTTACATTTTGTACTTTGCATTCTGCTCTCAGCATTCTGCATTCTCTGTACATTCTATATTCACATTCTGCACTTAGCATTCTGTATTCTGATGGCTTTTGCCCCGTTTTCCACAGCTATGGGTTTTTGCGTACTTCCTGACGCTAGCCCTGGAGCTTGAGGTGGAGGTACCTCTCATGATTCCTTACTCGCTCGTGTTTGAGGCGATCTGCCAGCGAGCTCAGAGACTCTGCCTTACTGCGGCGGTTTTTCGTCTGATCGCGGCCGGGTAATTCAGAACTCTCAGTTCTTTATGCTTTCATCTTTGATTCATCTTGCACATTTATGATTTCTAATCGGCCTATGCATTGGTTATCCGCAGATCACATGGCAGCCCTAGGCGCCCTTGGGTGGAGACACCCGATTTTAGTTTGCTAGAGGATGGGCTGCTTCGCGGTACAGGATCCTGTTTGAGGGGCCAGCTGGTAGGGCCTGGTTTCTGGGGGACCGCTTCATGCGCCAGACTATGGGCTTCCCCGAGCAGCACCTCCGGACAATATGCGATCCACTGAGAGGCTCACTCCCCAGGATGTCGACAGTGCCATGTTGGGTACTGACGTATTTCAACATTTGGAGGAGGGGGAGTACGCGACTTACCGTCATACATACTTGATGCCTCTTTTGACATGTGTTCGTACTCTCACGAGGAGGTCTGCTGGCATACCATCATCGAGTCGAGCTTGGGCTGCAGGTGTCCCTTTTACTAGCAGGGCCGGCACATCGAGAGGTGGGGCTGGACTAGTCCCCCCGATTCCCCCGACTTATCATCACCCTAGATGGCTAGATATTCTGATTGAGTTGACAGGATAGTGATACGGGACTTCCTACCCGATTACGATAGAGCCTCCTATGCCTGGTCACCCATACGTCAGAGACCCTGACTCGCCACCGGTATGCTTTATAGCTTTGATTTATCACTCAGATACTTGGACATTCATTCATTTACTGATGACTTGCACTTGCATCTACAGTCTACCACGGAGTACACTGAGGGGTTGCTCGGGTTGGTGGCCTCACTCGAGGGCATGGTCCTGTGAAGAGAGACGCAGTTGTCCATCGTCGGTGTCCCGGTACTCTTTAGTTTTCTTGCATTTATCATACTTATGATGACATGCTGATCTTGAACATTTCACTGCATTGATTGACTGTATGTGTAGAGCACATCTGATACACACCACATTCATGTACTGTATCCGCATACACCTTCTCTATGTAGTTTTCTTGCATCTGCATCTGATATATATACTTGCTAATGTACTCAAATTGTCCTCTTCCTTTTCAGATGCCTCCGCTACATATTGGGCCACAGGCCGGGCCATCTAGGCCTTCTCGGGGAGCTGGGAGAGGGGACTTGTCTCGTAGACGAGGCAAGCGTAGAGCACCTGTCATAGAGGAGTCCAGCGAGGAGGAGGAGTCTGCGCATCCTCAGTCAGAGACATCTGCAGGCAGAGAGGATGACTCTGAGTCCGGTTCTGAGGGTGGAGGTGATACCGAGGAGGGTTCCGAGGACAGCAGCTCCTATTCAGATGGTGGTGCTGGTGGAGATGGTTCAAGGACTTCTCAGCCGAAGAGGACGAAGAGGGCCTCTTATTCTTGCACTTGAAGACACTGATGCAGATGTTCCTGCTTTATTTGCCTTTTTTACTAGTGGTTGTAGCACATTGTACATTATTAGGCAGTTTTATTTTCTGTAAAACTTATACCCTTGTTGTAAAATGTTGTAACAAATGAAGCGTGATGGAATGAAACAGCTTTTTGAAAAAGTGTTGTATTTTATGTTCTTAGCATCGCATCGCATCATTTTGCACAAAAATGAGATTGAATGAAAATTGAGCATCGAAAAATTGCCAAGTCAGGTAGTGAACCGACGCAACAAACTAAACAACTTATCTTACTAAGAATCAACAAAACCTTAGGAAGTTTACAACTCGATAAGCAAGACATAACAATGTTGAGTAAACAAAGAGTAACAACTCAATATACAAAACTCAACAACCCGATAAAACTTAACGACTCGATAAGCAAAACAACTCGGTAAGCAAAGCAACAACTCGATAAGCGAAAACGATAAGCAGGACTTAACAACAACTCGATAAACAAATGCATTTCGGATGATCGGGGTGACGGAACGCATTCGAAACAGAGGAAAACTTGCACCTTCAACACCCCCAATGCATGGAAATGCTAGGAACTTTCTTCTAGAGACTAGGACAAGACCAAAGCTACATTTCTCTCCATGGCTAACCACCTAAGAGAGCTGACCGACCAGCTTTTTTCATTAGAGACCAAAGGGGTGGTTAGCCTAGCAAAAAAGGTGGTCGGCCGACCACCTGGCTTGGCAACCACCAAATTGTTGACACGTGTCCCCCGAACAGTGCCTTATCCTCTATAAAAGTCCCAGCTTCGTGGTTCTTTCATTTCATCTTAGCTTTGCATCAAAATGGAGGCATTTCTCACCCAAAATCTCACAGCTTGGATTGTTTCTCTAGATGGCTCGGAAAAGTTGAACTTCTGGGGCTTTGGCTTGAATGCACTATTCACGCTGGACCGTACTCCGCTGCATCTTCCTTTCCTCCATGCCGCGGCAAGGTTTTGGAATCCGGTAACACACGTCTTTAGCTTTAGCGGGCAAGAGATGTGTCCTACTTTCGAAGATTTCCAAGCTTTGATGGAATCCGAGCGCAATAAGGAAATCTTGCCTCAACTCCGATTTGGCCACGTCCAAGCCTTAGGACAAATGTGCGGCCTCACTTTGCATGACGCTCGATCATTGATTCACGATGGGGAGCTAGACATCCCAAGTTTGGTTTACCGGTTTTCTGATGCTGGTAACCGCAGCGACCATCATTGGCAAGGCTATCGGCGACACGCGCTTTGCCTATGCTTGCTATCTCATTTCTTACTTGCCCCGGGTTCTGATGGATTTAGTGTCCGGTTGATTGAGGTTGCCCAAGGTTTGGAGGAGGGCAAGAGCTGCATTGCCATGACATTGGTTGAGACATTGATGGGCTTAGACGCTTTTCATCGCCGGGAGACGGCTAGGCTTGCGGGGAGCCCACTACTATTGCAGGTAATGTTTCCCACCCAATCTCACATATGTATTGCTCACATCACTCGGCCCTCAGGCTCGGTTTTTCTCACAAAACCCTTTTCTTACTTTTCTCTCATCGTACATTTCTCTATTCTTTATTCTCTCATTTTTCATCCCTCCCCAGGTGTGGTTGATGGACAAGTTACAGATTGTGGAGTCTTGTCCAGCATACTCAGCTCGCGGCTACTTTTTTCGACAACGCCTGGTCGATGCCCTGGATAAGGAGTGGTGGTACAACTGGATGTGCAGTTTGTCTGCAGACTGCATTGCTTGGCGTTGTCCTTGGCTCAACCTACCAGTAATGAGTTATAACATGACTTGTCAGCCTGGGATTCAATTGATCAACATGACACACTGTGTCTTCTATTTTCCGTTCCGGTTCCGGCGCCAGTTCGGACATGAGCAGACTTGCCCGCCAGAGGGGATAGAGTACCACGCTGCATTCCCAACCCGAGGCGCACAGCTTGCCCGGTATGCCACAGCATGGAGGACTAGAGAGCTCCTGGCCCCCGCTCCCACTTTCAGTTGCACTTTGTCAAGAAGGGCCCACTTTGGCATCAGAGGCTTCGACCAGCTCTGGGAGGGGGGGCAGGAACACCTGACTTGTCTATGCCCCAGATTTATTTTTTTATTAGTACTTTCAAGTTTTTTTTATGAATGTAACCAAAAGCAACTTCAATTTATATGCAAGAGCAAGAGAACTCTGTATTGAAATCAATGAAATTAAAGGTTGTGGGTACTGAAAGTTTTTCATTTTGGTCCAAAAATGGTCTAAGTTGTAAAAAGATTAATTTTGAACAAAGTCAACTTTTATTAAAACTTTTCAAAACCATTTTCGATATGGATCAGAACTAGACACGCTTGAAATCTGTCACTGAGATACACAACCTCGGATCCTAGCAATTGGAAAGTTGCCCCTAGTCTGAATAGTACCGCGGCACTGCACAGCAACGGAAAGTTACCCCTAGTCTGAAAAGTACTGCACTGGAGATTATAACCGAACCCTTGAATGCTGAATAGACAAAGATGGCCGAGATGATCAAATGGACAAAGTTGAGCGGGGAAAGGTTTATGGCTGAACTTCAGGATGAAGTTGCCTACGTATCCCAAAGATGGGAATCAAGCCTTACATAGTTCAGGCTCGGGTTCACTCGAGTATTTTCGCTCTCCTTTTACGCTCTGACTTTTGCCAAGGCTGCCATTTATAGGTTTTCAACCTTTGGAGCTCAATTTTTATAATTTCAAATTTTTCATGCTCTAAGTTTTGCCTAGGTCGCCCTTTCAGGTTTTCGACCTAGCGAGCCTCTCAAGGGTAATATTTCTTCAACTTGTCCATGATGATCAGTTAGGAGAACTCTAGGCCATCTAAGTCCATCAGAACTACAGCTCCACCTGACCAGATAGTTTTAATGATGTAGGGACCAGTCCAATTGGGTTTGAACTTGCCCCTATGGTCGTGGATGGGAGCTCGGTTGTCTTTGAGCACCAAATCTCCTTCCTTTAGATTCCTGGACTTAACTTTCTTGTTGAAAGCCCTGGCAATTCTGCGCTGATAACCTTGAACATGGTACAGTGCTTTCAGTCTGCGCTTATCAAAGAGCATGAGTTCTTCAAATCTGCTCTGTTGCCAATCTGCTTCAACTATCTGACACTCAACCAGCACTCTCAAAGATGGAACTTCAATCTCGATAGGTAAAACGGCCTCCATTCCATAAACTAATGAATACGGAGTCGCCCTAGTAGAAGTCCTAATTGAGGATCGGTAGCCCCACAGAGCAAACGGCAGCTTATCTGGCCAATCCCGATAGGTTTCCACCATCTTCTGCAATATGTGTTTGATATTCTTGTTGGCGGCCTTGACCGCTCCATTAGTCTGCGGCCGATAGGTAAACAACTTATGAAAAACCACGTTGTATTTCTCCAACAAGTCAATCACTTCCTTCTTGAAGTGGGAACCATTATCTGAAATGACCTCATTTGGGACCCCATAACGACAGATGATGTTGTTTCTGATAAACTTTGCAATGTGTGATGCTTTCAACACCGCATAGGATTGGGCCTCAACCCACTTTGTGAAATAATCTATCGCGACTAGGATGAACTCATGCCCATTCGACCCCTTCGGAGTGACAGCCCCGATCACATCGATTCCCCAAACTGAAAATGGCCAAATGGCCATGGCGAAGTCATATTGTACAGTTTCGACGGCGGAATGTTCATGCGGTTTGCATGGATCTGACACTTGTGGCATCGCCGAACAAAGCCGATACAATCCTTCTCCATGGTGGACCAATAATAACCTTGTCTGAGGATCTTCCGTGCTAGCATTACCCCGTTCATATGCGCACCGCATTCCCCTCCATGGATGGCCTCCATCAGGCGTTTTGATTCTTCAGCTTCAACGCACAGCTTATGCATTCTTAGATGACCTCTCTTATACAATTTACCTCCACAGATGATGAACTGAACATCCATTCTTCTGATTGCCCTTTTATCCTTGGCATTTACCCCTGGTGGATATGCTTCATTCTCCAAGAAATTCCAAATATCGTAATACCAAGGGTTCTCATCTTGAACCTCATCTATAGCGGCAATCGACTCGTAAGCCGGCACAAATTTTTGGTCGATAATGACTGGATGCATCCGGATTCCAAACGGGATGTCTATCATGGAAGATAGAGTTGCTAGTGAATCTGCGAACCTGTTGTTCTCTCTTAACAGATGAGCAAAGTTTAACTTCTCAAACCGAGGAATTAACAAGTCCAAGGTCTGGTGATACATAATCATCTTTTCTTCTTTGACTTTCCAATCTCCTTTCGCTTGAGATACAACAAGGTTCGAGTCTCCAATGACATCTAACCGTTTTGCCCCTAATTCTAGGGCTGCTTCTAGACCGGCAATGCATGCCTCATATTCTGCTTTATTGTTCGAGATTTTGAACCGGAGTTTGAATGCTAGAGGGATATGGGAGTTGTCGGGTGCTATCAACAACACTCCTATCCCATACCCGTACTGGTTTGACGCTCCGTCAAAGTACATCATCCAAAACTCATCGTCGATATGCAAAATGGCCTCATCTGGGAATAAGTACTCAACTACTTCACCTCCTTCCACTGGATGATCGGCTAGGAACTCCGCTACCGCTCTTCCTTTGACTGACTTGCGCGTTACATATTTCAGATCGAATTTGGAAAGCAACAGCAACCAACGAGCTAGCCTACCTGTAAGCGCCGGTTTCTCGAATAGATATTTGATGGGATCTAATCTTGAAACCAACATTACAGAGTGAGCTAATAGGTAGTGTCGTAGCTTCCTGGTAGCCCATACCAAGGCTAAGCAAGCCTTTTCCAACGGTGTGTAGCGAGTCTCATACTCCAGCATCTTCTTGCTCAAGTAGTAGATGGCTCTCTCCACTTTGTCCTCTGATTCTTGCGCGAGCATACAGCCCATTGTAGTCTCAGTCACTGAAAGATACAAAATCAACGGTCTCCCCGGCTCTGGCGGTGAGAACACAGCGGGTTCTGTAAGTATTCCTTGATTTGTTCAAAAGCAGCTTAGTATCGGCCGTCCCATTGGAATTTCTTTCCTTTCTTTAGGAGGCCAAAAAGTGGTTCACAAGTCAAGGTTAATTTTGAGATAAACCGTCTTATGAATTGTACTTTACCCAGAAAGCCTCGTACCTCCTTTTCAGTCCTTGGTGGTGGTATTTCTAAGATGGCCTTGATTTTGGAAGGGTCGACTTCGATACCTCTCTGTGTAATCAGAAACCCCAACATTTTCCCGACTGTAACACTGAACATACACTTCTAAGGATTCAGCCGCAACCGAAATTCTCTGATCCTTTGAAAGAACTTTTGCAAGGCAGTGTAGTGGCCCTCTCTTTCTTTGGACTTGACAATCATGTCGTCCACGTACACCTCAACCTCTTTGTGGATCATGTCGTGTAATATTGTGGTCGCGGCTCGTTGATATGTAGCTCCAGCGTTCTTCAACCCAAACGGCATCACTCTGTAGCAGTAGGTCCCCCACGGGGTGGTGAAAGCAGTCTTCTCCTGGTCTTTAGGTGCCATTACAATCTAATTATAGCCCGAGAAGCCATCCATGAACGAAAGCAAAGCATGCCCCGCTATATAGTCCACTAACTCATCAATATGCGGTAAGGGAAAGTCGTCCTTCGGACTAGCTCTGTTCAAATCCCTGAAATCCACGCATACCCGGATCCTGCCATCCTTTTTTGGCACTGAAACAATGTTGGCCAACCAAGTCGGGTATTCGAATACCAGCAGGAACCCTGCATCAATTTGCTTGGTGACCTCTTCTTTAATCTTGAGGGCCCAGTCCGGGCAGATCCTCCTGAGTTTTTGTTTAACGGGTTGGGCCTCGGGGTCAAGAGGAATTCGGTGCTGTACAATCTCAGGATCGATTCCAAGCATGTCTTCGTAGGACCACGTGAAAACATCTTTGAAATCTTTTAATAAAGTGACTAAGCGCTCGCGTTTCTCTGAAGACAATGTGGACCCGATCTGGACCAGCCACGGGTCCTCTTCAGTACCAATTTTCACGGTAGTGATTTCATTTATTAAGGGTTTAACAAATCTTTCCTGCTCTTGTTCAATTAAGCGTTGCAAAACCGGAGGAATTTCTTCCTCGGTGTTTTCATCAAAATTTTGAAAGTCTGAGTTAATGCAATAAATCAAGGGCACAAAAAAGTACTCAGAAACCACAGCCACATCATTCTCATTAAGCACATCCAAATCGTCCGATTCTTCGGTTACAATAGACTCAAAAGCGAAAGAAAAAGACAACCTGGATAGGATTGTGGTATCCGGGTTATCACCTCGAATCTGGGACTCGACTTCATGAGCTGAACCCGATTCGACTCAACAGACTCGGTGGAATCGATTAGGCTCACTACTGTTCCAGTCTTTGCTTGACAAAAATCTCTCTTCATATTGCCAAATGAGAGAGGGTGAGATAGATGCATCCAAAATGCTTGCTGGTAGGCCCGCAGCCATTTCATTCCCAATCACGCATACCGAGAAGTTATCCCCCAAGCACTTCTGTTTGATCGGAGGATCTGAAAGTAGACACGCCAGCGCTACCCCCTTCACTTTCGGCGTCCTCAAACTCCACTTTCTTACTCTGCTCAGCCGCAGCTAATGGGTCCATTTTCTCTTCGGCAACGTCATCCTCGGATAACTGTAGGTCAAAGAAAATCTCAAACCTTGGCACACGACGCTTCTCTTCGTTTATCCATGGCTTTGGGAAGCCACAAAATGGAAAGTCCTCCTCCTCCCGGACAAAGCGTCCGTTTAGGGTACCCTGGATGGGTCGTTGCATTAGCTCAAAAGGCTTCCCCGCCTGCTTCGCTCTGGCTCTCCCAGCCATCTCCTTACCTTTCCTTATCCAATCCTCTTTGGTGGGCAGATAACCCAAGCCAAAGGTGTGTGGGTTGTGTGGCACCTCGGCCAACGCTACAACGCCCTTCCGGCCGCTCTTTTCCAATCCCATCCCCAGGATGTACTGAACCTTGTTCATGAGGTATACTGATTGTGTGCTAACATACACCCCCTCATTAACAGCTAAGTGTAGACACCCCATTTTTGACCGTCCTCAAGACTTGGACATCACCGCTTGAACACCCGGTGATTATCCATGTTTGTGTTCGTTTCGAGTTCCCGGAGGTCCCGGCTGCGCGCCGTACCTCAGGATCTCTTAACTGGTTTGTTCTGCGCTTGGTTTTCCACCAAGACTTGTGTCTGTTTGCATTTGAGGGTAGGGGAAGGCTTGTTAGCCATCCCGGGACCTACTGCCCCACTTGATCACCGGCCCTTTATCGGTGTCATCGGCACTATTTTCTTAGAATATAGTGCCGATCGGCACTTCTCACTGCCGGCCCGCACATTTTTGTGCCGGTGATTGTTTTTGTCAGCCGGTGACCCTCCTGAACCCCTATGAGGATGGTGCATGCCAGCTGTGCCAGCTGGATTACACCATCACTCCTCCCCGTGCGTAGCATTGCACCCTTTGCCCTTTGAACCCTTTTAAGCTTCTAGAAGCTTGACCCCTTTTGGCCAAGCTTCTTGGGGAAGCTTGGCCAGCTGTATTGGCTTCCTTTAGAAGCCAAGACCCTCCTCACCTCTTTGAACCTTTTGGCCTTACTTAGCCATTAAGTCTTGGCTTGTATATTGCCTATTTAAACACCATTCATCCCCTTGGCTCAAGGGTTAGCAACTTTAGGTCAAGAACCAGAGATTATACATATACTCTCTGATATACATCCATATATATCTATATTTCCTTCTCTCTCCTCTTGTGTGTGTGTTTTAGGCCCCAAATAGTGAGTTTTGTCTTACTTTTGCACCATTACACACACTATTACACCTAGCTCCGAGATTGGAAGACTTGGAGGTTTGTTTTGAGTGATTTTGGACTGGTTTTGATCACTTGGAGAGGGCTGGACCACCTGTTCTTCATTGGTTCTTCAAGGGTAAGCTTGTTGCTTTAGATTCCCCATTATTGCAATCTATTTCTACCCTCTTTACTTTGTGTTTTTGGATTTGTGTTTAACATAAAAAAGTCTTGTTTTTACTTGTTCTTGAACTTTCATTAAGGTCATTTTATGGTTTGAGTTAAGACTTATCACTTTAAGCCTTGTTTGGCCCTCTTTGGTGCCTTTTTCTTAGGCCTCCCTATTTTTGTGTTCTTGGATCTTCTCACCACGAAACCGGTGAGTTTTCAGTGGTGAGGATGATATTTTGTGCCTCATCTAAGGGAGGAACACCCCTCTCCCTTTGGTCCTTTGGTTGGCCTTTGTTTTGGCTCATAGTATAGCATGTGTGCATGTTTGCATTTTGCTTCATTTCAAGGCTTTTGGGGCTGTTTTAGGTCATGTTTGATCTCTGTTTTTGGTTGGAATTGTAGCCTCTAACATGCTTCCTATACCTCCTTTGAAATGCTCTCTTGTATGCCATGTTTTGAGGTTTTGACTCTTGCATGTTTAGGCTTAGTTTCATGAAGATACTAGTATTATTTTGCCATGTTAGAGGCTTTGTGAGCCTTGATTTTGCCATGTTTGGTGTGTTTGAGGTGGTTGTCTTGCATATTGGCTTGTAGGCCTTGTTTGTATGAAGTCCTAGCATGCTTATCTTGTTTTGATCTAATGATTTGGCATCATTATAGGTGGTATTTCAGTCCCCATTTCATGTTCAAATACTTCCATTTATCATCTCCTTCATGCTTTAGAATGTTGGTCTTTTATGCCTTAAAAGAGCATTGTGCATGCTTCCATGACTAGGGTATTTTTGGGGGTGCCATGAGGGGATTTGGGTGTCATTCCACATGCTTAAAATCTGTTTTTTTTGTTTGTTGAATGCATGCCATGAGTGGTTGTATGAATGATGTCAAGTTACCCTCTTTGGTGTCCTAGACTTGGGCCCATTGAATAAGCATGCTTGTGTGGCATTTTGATCATGTTGAGAGGCTTGTTTTGCCACTGTTTTTGGGAGCTTGAGGGCTGCCCTCTATGGCTTAAGTCCATTGTTGCATGCTTATGTCATGATTGTTGCTTGCTTGGTCAATGTAGTCTCAAATGTGTGCTTGTTAGTCCCATGTTTAATTGGCTCATCTTGCATGCCATTTGCATCCTACATACTTTAGCTCTTTGCATGCTTAAAATAATAGGTTGCATTGCATTTGAGCCTTGCTTGCATACTTGCATCTCATAGCTTGGTTTGGGGTTGTCAAGCCAAGCCTAGGATTGAGGGGAGTTCACATTTCAAGTGGTGTAACTCATCTCAATCCTTGGTCACTAAGGCCCTTGATTTCCACATGATAGGGACTTAGTATTCATTTGTTGTGTTGCATGCATATTTACATTAAAATGAGCAATCTTGGTTCCTTAGGCTATTATGCATCAAATGCACAATTGATAGCCCTAGAACCAAGAGCCATCCCCTTGAGTCCCTTGACATGATAGGAGGGTTGGACATGCTCACATTGCCCAAAAACCATGCCTATGCATTCTTTGTCTTCTTCTGTCATCTCTGTCTCTGCTGTGAGGATTTTCTGCCGACCGGCATAAAATAGTGCCGACCGCACTATTTTGTGCCGATAATTTAAAAGCTCACCGGTGGCCTTGTAGAAGCCGATGACTACTGTGACTAGCCGGTGGGGCATTTCGGACCACTTGGGACGTATTCGAATTTTGGGAATTTTTGGAGAGGCGGTAAAAGAAAAAGCTGCAATGCTATGGCACGAGTTTTCAGGTAGTCATGACGAGCATGCATCATTCGCGCATTAGAGGCGGTGATGAGGCTCCATTAAATTTATTTGTTTAATTTAATTTTGGTAATTAGAATTTGTAATAATTTATTTATTCATTTATTCTTGATGCGTATTATTTATTTATTAGGTCCCTCCGAGTGAGGGCAAAATGTAATAAGTGTGGGTGAGTGTGATGCATGTCTTCCAACCCCGCTTCTTTCTAACCCTTTTATTTACCGCTTTGATTGGTAGATTAGGGCATTTTAAATTAGCATACCTTATGCAATGCATGCGTGCATCCATGCATTTGTTTACATGCAGGCTCGGTACATCATACAAAGCGCATTGCAATTTTCAAATTCCAAAATTGAATCGTGCTATGTGATAGCATTTCATATACCATGCTTAGGATAGCCGAGCACGCTTAATGCATTTTTGCACGTGTTGCATTAGCCACTTAACATGGACTAGGTCACGCATTGTTTTGCTAACTAGTTTATTGTTTTGGTAGCGAGTACTAGGTGAGCTTTTATGCTTTAGCATCTTGCATGCGTGTGGGTGTTGCCATGATGAGGGATTACCATGCGGCTAAATGCTTACGATAAAGCGTATGAATGCTGTGGGTGGAGGTTGGATTGCTTAAGTTGGAAGTACTCATTGAAATCCGCATTTTAGTCTACTTGCAGTAGCAACATCTAAACACGTTTTTCGAGACAAAGCGGATATGCAATGTTTGTTCCCAAATTAGGCGATCTAGTCTATACTTGTTTCTTTGTCGCATAACATAGTAATTCTAGGCTAATAACCGGAATAAGAACGCATAAAGTTTTCAAAAATGGATATCACGGTTAGTAGAGGCGGTCTTGGACCGGGCGAAAGGGGTGCTCATAGTGACCTTCCCGATCGTACCCAAGCTCGAGCCAAGTCACTTTGGTGATAGCGGACACGTGGCCTTTGGCACCGAGTCGGGGTTTCCTAAATTCCCCTTTTAAAAATATTTAGGTGGCGACTCATGTCCGCAAAGCGATCCATGTTTGGCACTTCTTTTCAAAAATCAGTTTTCTCAAAACAATTTGCGAGGTGGACTCTTTGGTTGATTTAGAACATGACACAAACTTTAAAGAGTCCAGTCAGAGTCGAGGTCCCTCATGGCGTTACTCTGATTCTGGCGACTCTTTTGGGGAGTTTAGAGAGCTTGACTTCGAACTCGTGATATCTGTTTTGATTTCACTTATGTGTTTCTTTGCATTGCATGTGCATTAGTGCGCCTAGGACACCGTGTTGGTCATCTGCTATTCCTGAGCGAGTTGCTGGAGGCTTGTCATGTCAAGGCATGTCCATAAGGTGACGGTTGCGGGCTCTGCCGATATGGGAACACAAACCCGGTTTCTGGGCACCCTGACCATTCGACCTAGTTGCATAGTCGAATCCATAGTGACCATTCCAAACTAGGACGGGTTGCTTACCCGATTTAGGTTGTTTGAAACCGCATTGCGCGTAGTGAAACCCTAGCTCGACAAAATAGGACAGGAAACCCTACCCAAACATAGGGGTGTTTTGGTTCTCATTTAATTGCTATGTGCTTTAGAGTGTAACTCTGCGGGGACATCTGGTCGGTTTGCAAGTTTAAATATCGGGCCGAGGGTATCGATGCTCGATGTTTTGGGAATCAGTTGTCTGTGGGTATCAGATTCAGGCCTAGGGGCAATGGTTCGTGATCAGTAATCAGTGGTTGAGAAACAGTGTATTCAGCATTCGACCGTTTATAATTTTTTTAAATACCCGACCGTGTGCTGTGTGTTTATTTACTTTGCGCCGTTATGCTGTCCGATTGTCTGTTTATTTATACGTTTTATTTATCTTTTCATTAGGTAGTTGAGCACAATTGCTACCGATCCGATAGATATTCCCCAAGCACCCTGGGTCAGAGGCCGTCGACTCCTTCGATCTGAGGATCTGATAGACGGACAACCAGTGTACTACTCGCTACCCCCGGTCACTAAACGGAAGTCGAAGGCGAGGGCATCGATACAACATCGATCAGAGGGCTTTGTCTACCCCGTGCTCATTAGAGATCGAGGTTTTGTGTCACCAACAGAGAAATTTATACGATAATCAACGAGCAGGATAATATGACGGTTTGGAGGAGATGGTGCGCCACCTTCAAGAGAGTATGAAAGCAATGCAAACAAGACGTCCGTCGAGCAGAACTTCGCCCGAACCGAGCCACGGTTGTAAGAAAACGGCGAAGACAATTGCGAAACGAACAAAGCCGGACATCTGCCGCGCAGACTCCTCCACCAGGAGTTCCTAACGTCGGGGAGGCGGCCAATGTTGAGATCTGAGGACCACCCCCCCACCTCCGACCCTACCTCAAATTCAACCTCAGCTATCAAAAACACCCACCAATCTACCTGACTCTCCCTTTGAGTTCGAGGCTGACCCCACCGCACTCAAATTAAGCAAGCTTGAAAAGTTATTCAAGAGATCTCAAGGGGTCAAGACTATCCCCAATATTGAAGATGGTTATCTTGATGTGATCTTGTCTTTGCCATGATTCAAGATGCCTCATATTGATCGATTTGATGGGTCCGGGGACCCCATGGTACACTTAAGACTGTTCTCGGACGTTCTAAGGCCGATGGGCCTCAGTAGGCTCCAGAAGTTGTCTCTGTTTGGTCGGACCCTGTCAGGTGTAGCATCCGCATGGTATTCCAAGCTAGATGATGACATTAAGATAAGTTGGGACGAAATGGCTGAGGCCTTTATCGCTTGATATTCATACAACACAGATTGAGATCACTACCGTGATCTCGAGACAACTAGGCAAGAGCCTAAGGAGGGTTTTTCGAGTTCGTAACGGATGGAGGCGAAAGCATCGATGATGACCTTAAGGCCCACGGACAGAGACCAAATCCGGATGATTGTGCGCAATCTTCAACCGGGGTTAATGAAGAAGATGATTGTAGTTCCCTTCCCTACCTTCGCAGATCTGCATGATATGGGGATGCAGATTGAGGATGCGATGAAGCAGGGTCTGTTTGATCAAGACCGGGAGCAACCCCGGCGGACATTCAACCGAAGCAACAATGCAGGCCCGAGTGGCACATCAACTGCAAGAACCCAGGAAGTAAGCATGGTCACCACCAACCCTCACAAAGAAATCTGTGACCTCGCCATTTTCAGTGCGTCAGGAAGCAACCCTAAACGACCAAATACCCACCGAAACACGAACTTTCGCTCCACCCTATAGTCCCCTATCCAAAGCTCTGGGGGTGTTGATCAAGAAAGGGCACCTGAAGCCCCTGGAGCCGAGGCCGCTACGAGAAGAACTGCCTCCTATCTATAACTGGGCCAAATATTGTGCGTTTCACCAGCAGCATGGTCACGACACCGACCAGTGCTACCGGTTACGCCATGAAATTCAAGACCTTATCGATAACGGGGTAATCTTACCTCCCGAAAAACCCAATGTTACTACCAATCCCCTCCCCATACACAACCAGGCTCCACCACCCAAAAGGCTCAATTTCATTCATACTGGGGGCGTGTCCTACGACCCTAGCATCTACATCACACCTACCCACCTGCCTAAGCCAGAGGTGTTCCTTCCCGACTGCATCGATTTGTGCATGATGGACATCTCCTCGACCCAACCTAAGCCAATGGTGGTGACCACCAAGAACAATAAAAGGGGAATTCCAAAGAAGGAGCAGGTTATTGAATCAGAGTCTGTGGAATCTGGGAGTTGCAACGGAAAAACATCTGTCAAGTGACTACATTTCATCAATGGGTCAAGATGGGCCCGGAGTGGAATTGCCAACAGAAGAAGAATTATGTATGATTCAAGGAGATAGCCTAGAACAGGGAACAGATGATGTAGTGACTATGGAGGAGTACTTCGCCAACCTCCGATTTTATGACGATCAATACCCAGAGGATGTGGCAATCGCTTGGTTTGATCATGAAGATTCAGTAGAAGCCACCGGGTGGTTGGATGACCAACCCGATGTAGTAGAAGAATTTCGGGTAGAGCAAAGTTCATGGAATGAGAAAATCGGCGGCAATTGAAAGGGTGAAAAGCGAGAACATATCGGGAGGGCGCCGGTCAAGAATTTCGCCGAGATTGGAACATTTTGAGCCTGAGATGGCGAGCAGTCGGTTATACGAAGAAAGCAAGTTTTGAGGATTGAGAGAATCGAAAGGCAAAGGCCCATGTGGAGTGGAAACTACATGTGCCTGAAACCGAAAATCTTTGCGGGTATATGGATGGAAAGTGTTGCGAGCGCAAGAACAGTCATACCCGAGCCGGACTGACGTCTGTCGGTCGCCGAGGGAATGTGGTGGGAAGATGAAGACTTATGTCTCGCCCACACGGACGAGGATTGGGGGAACAACCAACCCGACAATACTTGGTACCTTGGAGAGGTCGACCACATGACAAGGAGTGGGCGATATTTCAAACCTCCGCACTTGGATCAACCAGAGGCCTCAGGGAAGGACAGAGAGGCTGAGAAGCAGAAGGAAAAGCAGCTCGAAGAGGAAGCCGTACTCAAACAGCTGAAAAAGATACAAGCAGATATCTCTATTTGGGGACTGCTCATGGCTTCTCGAGTGCACAGGGAGGCTGTTTTATCGGCCATGGATAAGGCAAAGCTTTCAATAGAAACAACACCAGAACAGCTAGTGGGGCTAGTCTTTCCGGGAGGAGCTGCCCCGATGTTGACGTTTGCTGATAAAGAATTACCGCCTGAGGGCACAAATCACAACAAGCCACTCTACATCTCCGTAGAGTGCAGGGATAAATGGATACCGGTAGTCCTTGTTGATACAGGATCTGCCATCAACGTCTGCCCTGCGAGGACAGCTTATGCAATTGGTCTGAAAGTCGCGGACTTTGTACCAACAGCTCAGGTCATCAGGGCATATGACAACACAAGCCGAGAAGTGATGGGAACCGTTAACATCCAGACTAAGGTTGGACCGGGACAGCAGGAGATAGATTTTCATGTCTTGGAAGTGCCGGCAACTTTCAATTTGTTGTTGGGGCGGCCGTGGCTGCATCAGGTAAAAGCAGTATCATCCACTTTGCATCAAATGGTGAAATACCCCTATGGGAAGGGAGTAGCCATTGTTTTCGGTAATTCATCGATCCATCCACCGCCGGAGGTGTCTACCCCCGTTCTAGAGATTGAGCATGGGATGGAAGATGTGTTTATATCCGGATTTACCTAGCGAGTGAAGTAGTCTGAGCGTCATGGCGATTAATGAAGGGATATATGTTAGCGCCCTAGCAGTATACCTCATGAATAAACTCCAATACATCCCTGGGATGGGATTAGGGAAGAGCGGCCGTAAAGGCATCGCAACGTTGGCCGAAGTGCCACACAACCCTCACACCTTCGGCTTAGGTTACATGCCCACCAAGGAAGATTGGGTAAGAAGAGGAAAAGAGATGGCAGGAAGAGCCAAAGCAAAAAAGATGGGGAAACCTTTTGAATTGATGCACCGGCCCATCCGGGGTACCACTGAGCAGACGTTTCCGGAAGGGAAGACTTTCCGATACGTGGTTTTAGAGCCATGGATGAATAAAGAGAAGAAGCGCATGCGGGGTTTGAAATTTTCTTCGACTTGCGATTATCTGGGATGATGTTCTTTGAAGAGCGAGATAGACCCGCAGTTGAAATTTGAACATAGCAAGGAATTGGAGTCTGCGGACCTGAGTGCGAAATGGGGTAGTATGGCGTGTCTACTTTCAGATCCTTTGATCGACCGGTTGTGCTTGGGGATGACTCCTCGGTGTCCATGATCGGAGATGAAGCAGTGCGGGCCTACCAGCAGCTATTTTGGATGCATCCATCGCACCCTCCCTCATCTGGCAGTATGAGGAGGGGTTTTTGTCGAGCAGCACCGGGTCAGGTAGTGAGCCGGAATCTGATTCCACCGAGTCTTGTGAGTCGGAATCAGGTTCCAGCTCGTCTGAGTCTGAGTCTGGTATTCCTGGGGGTGATAACCGGATCCATGATCTGTCGGTCGTCGTCTTTTTTTTCTTTTGAGTCTGTTATTCTGAAGAATCGAGACGGTTTGGAAGTATCTAATGAGAATGAGGTAGCTGTGGTTTCGAGTATTTTTCAATGCCTTTGATTTATTGCTTAAATCGGGACTTTCAAAATTTTGATGAAAGCAGCGAGGACGAAAATCCTCCGGTTTTACAACGACTAATTCGACAAGAGCAAGAGAGGTTTGTTAAACCTTTAATTGATGAAATCAACACTGTGAATATTGGTTCTGAGAAGGACCCTTGGTAGGTCGAGATCGGGTCCACGTTGTCCTCGAGGAACGCGGCGCTTAGTCGCTTTGTTAAAAGATTTCAAAGATGTTTTCGCGTGGTCCTACGAAGACATGCCTGGAATCGATCCTGAGATTGTACAGCACCGGATCCCTCTTGACCCCGAGGCCCGACCTGTCAAACAGAAGCTCAGAAGGATTCGCCCTGACTGGGCCATTAAGATCAAGGAAGAGGTCACCAAGCAGATTGACGCAGGCTTCCTGTTGGTATCCGAATACCCAACTTGGTTGGCCAACATTGTTCCAGTGCCGAAGAAGGATGGCAGAATCCGGGTATGTGTGGATTTCAGGGATTTGAACAGAGCCAGTCCGAAGGATGACTTTCCCTTGCCACATATTGACGAGTTGGTAGATTTCACAGCGGGGCATGCTTTGCTTTCGTTCATGGATGGCTTTTCAGGTTATAATCAGATAGTGATGGCACCCGAAGACCGGGAGAAGACTGCTTTTACCACCCCGTGGAGTACATAGTGTAATAGAGTAATACCCTTTGGGTTGAAGAATGCTGGGGCAACATAACAACGGGCAGCAACCACGATATTACATGATATGATCCATAAAGAGGTCGAGGTGTATGTGGGCGACATGATTGTCAAGTCCAAAGAAAGAGAGGGCCACTACACCGCCTTGCAAAAGTTTTTCAAAGGATCGAGAGAATTTAATTGCGGTTGAATCCATGAAATGTCGTTTGGTGTTCTGTGGGAAAAATCTTTGGGGTTTCTGATTACACAAAGGGGCATTGAAGTCGACCCTTCCAAAATCAAGGCCATCTTAGAAATGCCACCACCAATGACTGAAAAGGAGGTGCGAGGCTTTCTGGGTAAAGTGCAATTCATAAGACGGTTTATCTCTAAACTAACCTTGACTTGTGAACCACTTTTTGGTCTCTTGAAGAAAGGAACGAAGTTCCATTGGGATGGCCGGTGCCAAGCTGCGTTTGAACAGATTAAAGAGTATTTACAGAATCCGCCCGTATTGTCACCACCAAAGCCGGGGAAACCGTTGATATTGTATCTGTCAGTGACTAAGACCACAATGGGCTGTATGCTCGCACAAGAGTCGGAAGATAAAGTGGAAAGGGCCATCTACTATCTGAGCAAGAAGATCTTTGGATTCTGAGACCGCTACACTCATTTGGAGAGGGCTTGTCTAGCCTTGGTATGGTCTACTAGGAAGCTGCGTCACTACTTGTTAGCTCACTCTGTAATGTTGGTTTCACGACTTGATCCCATCAAATATCTTTTTGAGAAACCAGCACTTACGGGTAGGCTAGCTCGTTGGTTGCTGTTGCTCTCCGAATTTGATCTCAAGTATGTGACGCGCAAGTCTGTAAAAGGAAGAGCGATGGCGAGTTCCTTGCCGACCACGGTTGAAGGGATGAAGCGGTTGAGTACCTATTCGGATGAAAATATTACGCATCGAAGATGAAACTTGGGCGATGTACTTTGTGGGCGTCAAATCAATATGGATGCGGGATAGGAGTGTTGTTGATAGCGCTGGCGACTCCGTATCCCTTAGCATTCAAGCTCGGTTCAAAGTTTGAACAATGAGGTGATCTGAGGCATGCATTGCGGTGCAGGCGACCCTAGAACTAGGGGCAAGGCGTTTGGACGTTATCGGGGATTCGAACTTAGTTGTGTCTCAGGCGAAAGGAGACTGGAAAGTCAAGGAGGAAAAGATGATAATTTACCACCAGACCCTGGACTTGTTAGTTCCTCGGTTTGAAAAGCTAAGTTTCACTCACCTAGTAAGAGAGAACAACAGGTTCGCAGATTCACTAGCAACTCTATCTTCTATGATAGACATCCTGTTGGGAATCCGGATGCGTCCAGTAATCATTGATCAAAAGTTTGCGCCAGCATATGAGTCAATCTCTGCCATAGAAGAAGTGCAAGATAACAACCCTTGGTATTACGACATATGGAACTTCTTGGAGAAGGAGGCATATCCACTAGGGGCAAATGCCAAGGATAAAAGGGGAATTAGAAGAATGGTACATTGGGTTTATCATCTGCGGGGTAAATTATACAAAGAGGTCATCTGGGAATGCACAAGCTATGTGTGGAAGCTGAAGAATCGAAGCGCCTGATGGAGGCCATCCATGGAGGAGAATGTGGTGCACATGTAAATGGGGTGATGTTGTACGAAAGATCCTCGGACAAGGCTACTCTTGGTCTACCATGGAGGAAGATTGTATCGGTTTTGTTGGCGATGCCACAAATGCGATTCACGCGAACCGCATGAACATCCGCCATCAAAGTTATACAACATGACATCGCCATGGCCGTTCTCGGTTTGGGGAATCGGCGTGATTGGGCTATTACTCGAAAGGGTCAAATGGACATGAATATATCTGGTAGCAATAGATTACTTCACAAAGTGGGTCGAGGCCCGATCTTATGCGATGTTGAAGGCTTCGCATGTCGCGAAGTTTATCGAAACAACATTATCTGCGGTATGGGGTCCGAATGAGATCATTTCGGACAATGGTTCTCACTTCAAGAAGGAAGTGATTGATTTGTTGGAGAAGTATAATGTCGCTTTTCATAAGTCATCACGTATCGACGCATGAGACCAACGGGCGATTGAGGCCGCCAACAAAACATTAAACACATCTGCGAAAATGGTAGAAACCTATCGGGTGGCGGACAAGTTGCCGTTAAGCTCTGTGGGGACTCGGACTTCAATTAGAACCATTGGAGCAACCCCTTATTCCTTTGGTTTACGGAATGGAGGCCGTTCTACCAATCGAGATTGAGGTTCCATCATTGCAGTATTGGTGAGTGTCGGATAATTGAGGATTAGCGTGAGTAGGTTCGAGAACTCATGCTCTTCGATGAAAGGAAATTTGAAAACTGTACCATGTCCAAGGTTATCGGCTTGAGAATCGCTAGGGCTTTTAACAAGAAGGTTAAGTCGAGAATTTGAAGGAAGGAGATTTGGTGCTCAAAGACAACGAACTCCCATCCACGACCAAGGGGCAAGTTCGGACCAATTGGATGGTCCCTATATCATCAAGTCTATCACAGTGGGTGGAGCTGTGGTTACGATGGACCTAGATGGCCTAGAGTTCTCCCAACCGATCAACATGGACAAGTGAAGAAATATCACCTGAGAGGCTCGCTGGGCGAAAACCGAAAAGGCGACCTAGGCAAAATTCAGAGCACAAAAATTTAGAAAATATAAAAGCGGAGCTCATAAGGTTGAAAACCATAAAGGCGGCCTTGGCAAAAGTTAGGCGCAAAGGAGAGTGAAAATACTCGAGTGAACCCAAGCTGAACTCGTGAGGCTTGATTCCCATCATTGGGATCGTGGCAACTTCATCTGAAGTTGACCATAAACATTTTCCCCGTCGGCTTTGTCCATTTGATCATCTGGTCATCTTTGTCCATCAGCATTCATCGCAATCTCCGGTGCAGTGCTATTCAGACTAGGGGCAACTTTCCGTTGCCATGCAGTGCCGCGGTACTATTCAAACTAGGGGCAATTTTCCAATTGCAGGAATCTGGGGTTGTGCATCTCAGTGACAAATTTCGGGCGTGTCCAGTTCCGATCCATATCGAAAATGGTTTTGAAAAGTTTTAATGAAGATGACTTTGTTCAAATAAATCTTTTTACAACTAGGACCATTTCTAGACCAAAAACGGAAATTTTTCAGTACCACAACCTCCAATTTCATTGATTTCAAACAGAGCTCTCTTGCTCTTGCATACAATTGAAGTTGCTTTTTTATTACATTCATAAAGAAAACTTGAAAGCACTGATAAAGCAATAAATCCGGGGCACGGTCAAATCAAATGTCCCTGCGCCCCCTCCCAGAGCTGGTCGAAGCCTCTGACGCCAAAGTGGGCCCTTCCTGTGCCTCTTCATTAAGCCAATCCAAGCACTCATCTGACAAAGTGCTGGCTGAAAGTGGGAGGCGGGGCAGGAGTTCTCTCGTCCTCCATCTTTGTGGCATCTGCAGACGGCCGTGCACCGAATCGGAAATGCAGGCGGATACTCTATCCCTTCCGGTGGACAGGCCTGACCATGACCAAACTGGCGCAAGATCACGAAAGGGAAGTAGAAGACCTGATGAGTCAAGCCAATCAATTGGATCCGGTGACGGGTCATCTTGTAACTCATCATCGGAAGATTGAGCCAAGGGCACCGCCAAGCAATGCTTGATCTGCGGACAAACTACACATCCATTCAAACCACCAACCCTCGTCAAGAGGCGTCAACGGCGTTACTGAAGAAATAACCCTTGGTGAGTATGCGGACAAGAGTCCACGACCTTCAATTTATCCATTAACCACACAGGGAGGGATGAAAAATGAGAGAATAAAGAATAGAGATGTACGATGAGAGAAAAAAGTGAGAAAAGGGTTTTGTGAGAAAAATCGAGCACGAGGGCGAGTGATGTGAGCAAATATAAAATGCAAAATGGGTGGGAAACATTACTGCGGTAATAGTGGACTCCTGCTAATCGATCGTCTCTCGGCGATAAAAGGCGTCTAAGCCCAATAGAGTCTCGGCCGGGACCATGGCAATGCGGCTCTTGCCCTCTTTCAAACCTTGGGCAACTTCAATCAGCAGGACCTTGGCTCCTCCGGTCGAGCGAAACGAAAAATGGGACAATATGCATAGACAAAGGCGTGCCGCGAAAACCTTACGGCGATGGTTGCCACGATCACCAGTCTCGGATTAGCGACAGACCAAGCTCGGAACATCTCATGACCCGTCACAAAGCACAGAACGAGCATCGGGTATTGAGCCCACACATTTGTCCTAAGGCTTGGGCATGGCCAAAAGCGAAGTTGAGGAGAATCTCCTCGTCGCGGTCGATTCCATTAAAGCTTGGAAGTCTTGAAAGTGGGACACATCTCTTGCCGCTAAAGCTAAAGACATGTGTTCTGGGATTCCAAAACCGTGCAGCGGCATGGAGGAATGAAAATGCAGCGGAGTATGGCGCCAAAGTGAATAGTGCGTTTATGCCAAAAGCAGGAAATTGACTTTTAGAGCCATCAAGTTGTTAATCAAGTTGCAAGATTTTGGGCAAGAAATGCTTCCATTTGGAGTAAATCGGTGTTGAAATGAAGAAACCACGAAGTTGAGACCCTTTTGAAGAGGATAAGGTTGAGTGGAGGACACATGTCAACATTCTGCTTTGGTCAGAGCGATCTGACCGACCGGCGATATATAGTGCCGACCGGCCATAATTTTGTGCCGACCACCCAATAATGTGCCGATGACCATTATCCTCGGCGGTGACACTTTTGTTAAGCCGATGGTCTTCCCCTATTTCTTCCAAGCTTTTATCTTTGAATATTGGGAATTCCACCACTTCGGCATTCTCCGTTGATTGATTCCGCCCGAATCGCGGTTATTTGTTTATCGAATTGTTGCATATTTCCTTATCGAGTTGTATGTCTCTCTCTTTAAGTCTTTGCTTTGTCTATCATGTTGCACTTGCACTTGGCTAGTCTGTCGAGTCTTTGTTTTGCTTATCGAGTTGTAAGTTGGTTCACTACGGTTATTACGATCACGATGCCTGTTTTCAAACAACGGTTTCAATTTCATTCACATTGTCATGTGATGCCTTGCGATCACGATGCACACAAGTGCAATACCTTTTCAAGCAAATAGCCGTTTCATTTTAATCACGTGTTTTTGTAAAACTTCGCAATTTCAAAGGAACATAAAACACTGAGGCGGTGCAATGTCTTAAACAACTAATGAAAAGGAATGTAAAGCAAAATCTTTGGGTTGAATGCAGGAACCTCCCTTCATAGTCGAGAACACCTCCTGGCGCTCGTGCTGGTTTGGTGTGCAATCGACTCCTTCATCACTCAAAACGGTCTTGGAAAGTGCACTTACGGAATGTTAATGGATCTTGAGTTGAGTTCAAGCCACGACTTTTGTGGCGATGCTCGGAACATGTGAAGGGCGTTCCTTCTCGTATCCTTTTATATCTTGTGAGTTTCAAAAGAAGTCGTTTCAAATCATCTTGTGTTACAATATGTTGCATCTCAATATCATGTTTTAATATGCTCAATTTCAATTACCTCTTATACACATTGCATTGTATCGTGCTTTGCTTCTTGACATGTGTTCAATTACCTTTTATACACATTGCATTGTATCGTGCTTTGCTTCTTGACATGTGTTCAATTACCTTTTATACACATTGCATTGTATCGTGCTTTGCTTCTTGACATGTGTTCAATTACCTTCTTTATACACATTGCATTGTATCGTGCTTTGCTTCTTGACATGTGTTCAATTACCTCTTATACACATTGCATTGTATCGTGCTTTGCTTCTTGACATGTGTTCAATTACCTCTTATACACATTGCATTGTATCGTGCTTTGCTTCTTGACATGTGTTCAATTACCTCTTATACACATTGCATTGTATCGTGCTTTGCTTCTTGACATGTGTTCAATTACCTCTTATACACATTGCATTGTATCGTGCTTTGCTTCTTGACATGTGTTCAATTACCTTCTTTATACACATTGCATTGTATCGTGCTTTGCTTCTTGACATGTGTTCAATTACCTTCTTTATACACATTGCATTGTATCGTGCTTTGCTTCTTGATATGTGTTCAATTACCTTACACATTGCTTTGTATCGTGCTTTGCTTTACTTACATGTGTTCAATCACACTTTTCTATATATACCTTGAATCGTTGTCACGCAATTGTCGATTGCATTGTCATGGATATTGCTAACGATACCATACTGTTAAGTTTGTTTTCTTTTCGAGCACGATATTGTATGTACGGCTCATTTGAGGCGGTGAAAGCCAGACGAACATTGCAGTATTGTATTTCCGAGTTGAGGCGTATTGAGAATTGCATAATTCTCTTACATCCTTTCTACATTGTAGTGTGGTATTTGCATGTTAGCTTATAAGCTCGCATGTGTGCTTCATTCTGACTTTCTTTGCATGATCATAAGTTATGCCCGGCTTCTTGCATTTTAGGTTGCATTTGCCCCTTGAGCGCATACCTTACTTGTTTTGCATGATTGTCCAAGTCTTGACCTTGTCAAAGATGGGTCGTCTCTGGGCTTTGACATTCACTCACGTCATTGTTATGACTTAGAGTTACATCAAGAGAGGCAGCTGTAGACACCCCATTTTTGACCGTCCTCAAGACTTGGACATCACCGCTTGAACACCGGTGATTATCCATGTTTGTGTTCGTTTGAGTTCCGGAGGTCCATTGCCGTACCTCGGGATCTCTTAGCGGTTTGTTCTGCGCTTGGTTTTCCACCAAGACTTGTGTCTGTTGCATTTGAGGGTAGGGAAGGCTTGTTAGCCATCCCAGGACCTCTGCTGCCCCACTTGATCACCGGCCCTTTATCGGTGTCATCGGCACTATTTTCTTAGAATCTGATTGCCGATCGGCACTTCTCCTTGCCGGCGGCACATTTTTGTGCGGTGATTGTTTTACCCGGTAGGTGACCCTCTGAACCCCTATGAGGATGGTGCATGCCATTTGTGCGGTGGATTACACCATCACTCCTCCCGTCGTAGCATTGCACCCTTGCCCTTTGAACCCTTTTAAGCTTCTAGAAGCTTGACCCCTTTGGCCAAGCTTCTTGGGAAGCTTGGCGGTATATTGGCTTCCTTTAGAAGCCAAGACCCTCCTCACCTCTTTGAACCTTTTGGCCTTACTTAGCCATTAAGTCTTGGCTTGTATATTGCCTATTTAAACACCATTCATCCCCTTGGCTCAAGGGTTAGCAACTTTAGGTCAAGAACCGGAGATTATACATATACTCTCGATATACATCCATATATATCTATATTTCCCTCTCTCTCCTCTTGTGTGTGTGTGTTTTAGGCCCCAAATAGTGAGTTTTGTCTTACTTTTGCACCATTACACACACTATTACACCTAGCTCCGAGATTGGAAGACTTGGAGGTTTGTTTTGAGTGATTTTGGACTGGTTTTGATCACTTGGAGAGGGCTGGACCACTGTTCTTCATTGGTTCTTCAAGGGTAAGCTTGTTGCTTTAGATTCCCCATTCTTGCAATCTATTTCTACCCTCTTTACTTTGTGTTTTTGGATTTGTGTTTAACATAAAAAGTCTTGTTTTTACTTGTTCTTGAACTTTCATTAAGGTCATTTATGGTTTGAGTTAAGACTTATCACTTTAAGCCTTGTTTGGCCCTCTTTGGTGCCTTTTTCTTAGGCCTCCTATTTTGGTGTTCTTGGATCTTCTCACCACGAAAACCGGTGAGTTTTCAGTGGTGAGGATATTTTCGTGCCTCATCTAAGGGAGGACACCCTCTCCCTTTGGTCCTTTGGTTGGCCTTTGTTTTTGGCTCATAGTATAGCATGTGTGCATGTTTGCATTTTGCTTCATTTCAAGGCTTTTGGGGCTGTTTTAGGTCATGTTTGATCTCTGTTTTTGGTTGGAATTGTAGCCTCTAACATGCTTCCTATACCTCCTTTGAAATGCTCTCTTGTATGCCATGTTTTGAGGTTTTGACTCTTGCATGTTTAGGCTTAGTTTCATGAAGATACTAGTATTATTTTGCCATGTTAGAGGTGTGAGCCTTGATTTTGCCATGTTTGGTGTGTTTGAGGTGGTTGTCTTGCATATTGGCTTGTAGGCCTTGTTTGTATGAAGTCCTAGCATGCTTATCTTGTTTTGATCTAATGATTTGGCATCATTATAGGTGGTATTTCAGTCCCCATTTCATGTTCAAATACTTCCATTTATCATCTCCTTCATGCTTTAGAATGTTGGTCTTTTATGCCTTAAAAGAGCATTGTGCATGCTTCCATGACTAGGGTATTTTTGGGGGTGCCATGAGGGATTTGGGTGTCATTCCACATGCTTAAAATCTGTTTTTTGTTTGTTGAATGCATGCCATGAGTGGTTGTATGAATGATGTCAAGTTACTCTCTTTGGTGTCCTAGACTTGGGCCCATTGAATAAGCATGCTTGTGTGGCATTTTGATCATGTTGAGAGGCTTGTTTTGCCCTTTGTTTTTGGGAGCTTGAGGGCTGCCCTCTATGGCTTAAGTCCATTGTTGCATGCTTATGTCATGATTGTTGCTTGCTTGGTTAATGTAGCCTCAAATGTGTGCTTGTTAGTCCCATGTTTAATTGGCTCATCTTGCATGCCATTTGCATCCTACATACTTTAGCTCTTTGCATGCTTAAAATAATAGGTTGCATTGCATTTGAGCCTTGCTTGCATACTTGCATCTCATAGCTTGGTTTGCGGTTGTCAAGCCAAGCCTAGGATTGAGGGAGTTCACATTTCAAGTGGTGTAACTCATCTCAATCCTTAGTCCTAAGGCCCTTGATTTCCACATGATAGGGACTTAGTATTCATTGTTGTGTTGCATGCATATTTACATTAAAATGAGCAATCTTGGTTCCTTAGGCTATCATGCATCAAATGCACAATTGATAGCCCTAGAACCAAACCATCCCCTTGAGTCCCTTGACATGATAGGAGGGTTGGACATGCTCACATTGCCCAAAAACCATGCCTATGCATTCTTTGTGCATTCTTCTTCTTTGTCTCTTTGTCTGCTGCGAGGATTTTCTGCCGACCGGCATAAAATAGTGCCGGCACTATTTTTGTGCCGATAATTTAAAAGCTTCGGCCGGTGGCCCTTGTAAGCCGATGACTACTTGACTAGCGGTGGGGCATTTGGACCACTTGGGGCGTATTCGAATTTTGGGAATTTTTGGAGGCGGGACGGTAAAAGCAAGCTGCAATGCTATGTACGAGGTTTTCAGGCGGTCATGACGAGCATGCATCATTCAGCGCATTAGAGGCGGTGAGGCTCCATTTAATTTATTTGTTTAATTTAATTTTGGTAATTAGAATTTGTAATAATTTATTTATTCATTTATTCTTGATGCGTATTATTTATTTATTAGGTCCCTCGGTGAGGGCAAAAATGTAATAAGTGTGGGTGAGTGTGATGCATGTCTTCCAACCCCTTCTTTCTAACCCTTTTATTTACCGCTTTCGGTGGTAGATTAGGGCATTTTAAATTAGCATACCTTATGCAATGCATGCGTGCATCCATGCATTTGTTTACATGCAGGGCTCGGTACATCATACAAAGCTGCATTGCAATTTTCAAATTCCAAAATTGAATCGTGCTATGTGATAGCATTTCATATACCATGCTTAGGATAGCGAGCACTGCCTTCTTGCATTTTTGCTGTGTTGCATTAGCCACTTAACATGGACTAGGTCATGCATTGTTTTGCTAACTAGTTTATTGTTTTGGTAGCGGAGTACTAGGTGAGCTTTTATGCTTTAGCATCTTGCATGCGTGTGGGTGTTGCCATGATGGGATTACCATGCGACTAAATGCTTACATGATAAAGCTGTATGAATGCTGTGGGTGGAGGTTGGATTGCTTAAGTTGGAAGTACTCATTGAAATCCGCATTTTAGTCTACTTGCGGTAGCAACATCTAAACACGTTTTTGAGACAAAGCGGATATGCAATGTTTGTTCCCAAATTAGGCGATCTAGTCTATACTTGTTTCTTTGTCATAACATAGTAATTCTAGGCTAATACTTAGGAATAAGAGCATAAAGTTTTCAAAAATGGATATCACGGTTAGTAGAGGCGGTCTTGGATGAGGCGAAAGGTGCTCATAGTGACCTTCCCGTCGTACCCAAGCTCGAGCCAAGTCACTTTGGTGATAGCGGACACGTGGCCTTTGGCACCGAGTCGGGGTTTCCTAAATTCCCCTTTTAAAAATATTTAGGTGGCGACTCATGTCTGGCAAAAGCGATCCATGTTTGGCACTTCTTTTCAAAAATCAGTTTTCTCAAAACAATTTGCGAGGTGGACTCTTTGGTTGATTTAGAACATGACACAAACTTTAAAGAGTCAGTGTGGCCGAGGTCCCTCATGGCGTTACTCTGATTCTGGCGACTCTCTTTGAGGAGTTTAGAAACTTGACTCGAACTTCGTGATATCTGTTTTGATTTCACTTATGTGTTTCTTTGCATTGCATGTGCATTAGTGCGCCTAGGACACCGTGTTGGTCATCTGCTATTCTGAGCGGTTTCTTTGGAGGCTTGTCTTGTCAAGGCATGTCCATAAAATTTGACGGTTCTTGAGCTCTGCCCGATATGGGAACACAAACCCGGTTTTCTGGGGCACCACTGACCATTCGACCTAGTTGCATAGTCGGAATCCATAGTGACCATTCCAAACTAGGGCCAGGTTGCTTACCCGATTTAGGTTGTTTGAAACATTGCGTGCGTAGTGAAACCCTAGCTCTGACAAAATAGGGCGAAACCCTACCCAAACATAGGGGTGTTTTGGTTCTCATTTACTTGCTATGTGCTTTAGAGTGTGACTCTGCGAGGGGACGTCTGTTCGGTTGCAAGTTTAAATGTCGAGCAGGGCATCGATGTCGATGTTTTGGGAATCGGTTATGCATGGATGCAGTTGAGCCTAGGGGCAATGGTGCATGAAATCGGTGTCGGTGTTAAAGCAGTGCATCGGCATTCAAACGTTTACTTTAAAATACCCGACCGTGTGTTGTGTGTTTATTTACTTTCTTGGCCGTTATCTTTGTCCGATTAATACATTTATTTATCGCTTTATTTATCTTTTTATTAGGTAGTTGAGCACAATTGCCACCGATCCGATAGATATTCCCCAAGCACCCTGGGTCAGAGGCCGTCGACTCCTTCGATCGAGGATCGATGAGCGGACAACGATGTACTACTCGCTACCCCGGTTGCTAAGCGGAGGTCGATAAAGCGAGCATCGGTCTGTGAGCGATTCGAGAGCTTTGTCTACCCACGTGTTGATGAGGATCGGATTTTGTGTCACCAGAGAGGAAAATATACGATAATTCAGCGAGCAAGATAATATGGCTAGTTTGGAGGAGATGGTCGCCACCTTCAAGAAAGCATAAGCGATGCAACGAGATGCCGTCCGTCGAGGCGGAACCGCCCGAACAACGAGCCCGCAGTTGTAAGAAAACGGCGAAGACAATTGCAGTTGGGCGACAAAGCTGGAGCATCTGCCGCATCAAATTCCTCCCCGCCGGGAGTTCCTAATCTGGGAAACAATCAATACTCGGTGATCTGAGAACTTCCCGCAGGACCACCTCTGCCTCGATCCACCCCAAACCCAACCTTGACAATCAAAGACACCCACCAATTTGGGACTCTCCTTTGAGTTCGGTGATCCACCATTAAAGTTGAGCAAGCTTGAAAATTTGTTCAAGAGATCGAGGAGCCAAGACCATCACGACATTGAAGATGGATACCTGAGCCTTGTAATGCGTTGCCGGATCGGTTCAAAATGCCTCAAATCGATCGGTTCGATGGATCAGAGGGCTCAATGGTACATATAAGTCTGTTTTCGGACGTTCTAAGGCCAATGGGCCTCAGTAGGCTCCAGAAGTTGTCCCTGTTTGGTCGAACCCTGTCGGGTGTAGCGTCTGCATGGTATGCTAAGCTAGATGATGACGTGAAGAAAAATTGGGGCGAAATGGTGAGGCCTTCATTGCTTGATATTCATACAACACCTGCAGTTGAGATCACTACCGTGATCTCGAGACAACAGACAAGATCCTAAAGAGTTTCTCGATTTTGTAACTTGGTGGAGGCGAAGGCATCGATGATGACCTTAAGGCCATGACGAGACCAAATCACGGATGATTGTGCGCAATCTCGGGGCGTTAATGAAGAAGATGATTGTAGTTCCTTCCCCACTTTCGCGGATCTGCATGATATGGGGATGCAAATAGAGGATGCGTTGAAGCGAGTCTGTTTGACCAAGATCGGGATCAACCGAAGGACCTTCAACATAACACTATCTGGGCCGAGTGGCACGTCTGCTACAGAACCTCCGAAGTGAGCATGGTCACCTCAAACCCCCACAAAGAAATCACGGCCTCGCCATTCTCGGTGCGTCAGGAAGCAACCCTAAACAACCAAATACCCACCTAAAATTCGAACTTTAAGCGCTCTATATGCCCTATCCAAAGCTCTAGGGGTATTAATCAGAAAAGGGCACTGAGGCCCACAGGCGCGGCCCTACGAAAAACTTCCCCTAACCATAACCCGGCCAAATCTTGTGCGTTCCTGCAACACGGTCATGACACCGACCGGTGTTATCGGTTCGCCATGAAATCGAGGATCTCATTGATAATGGGGTAATTTTGCCTCTGAGAGACCCAGCGTTACTACAAATCCCTCCTACATATAACCAAGCTCCACCGCCCAAAAGACTCAACTTCATCCACCTTTGAGGCGTGTCTTACGACCCTAGCATTTATATCACACCTACCCATTTGCCCAAACCGGAGGTGTCTCTTCATTGCACCCACTTGTGCATGATAGGCACCTCCGTCACCCAACCTAAGCGAGTGGTGGTGACCATGAAAACAAAAGAGGAGATCCGAAGAAAAGCGAGTTATTGTCGAACCAAGGTCTGCGGAGTTCTGACTTGCATTGAAAAGCGTATAGTCAGTGACTACATTTTACCAATAGGCGGGATGTGTCGGTGGTGAAGCTTCCACCGAGGAGAAGTGTGTAATCAAGGAGATAGCCTAGGGCGAAATGGATAGTGTAACAAGTGGGGAGGACTTTGCCGACCTTGGTTTCTGCAACCAAGATCCGGAGGACTCGGCGGTCAATTGGTTCGATTATGAAGAAGCGATGAGCCATTGGGTGGTTGGGCGATCACCGGATGTGATAGAAAGTTTGACGGAAGGGAGCGGCGAGCAAGAACATCGATAACGACGGGAAGGTTGAAAAAGCGAGTGTATTCTTGGGAGGCGCCAACGCGAAGAATTTCGCTCGGGATTGGAGCATCTTGACCACGAGGAATCGTTGAGCAATGGGATATATTGACCACGGTCGAGCAGGGAAAGGTTTGAGGAATCGAGAGAATCGAAAGGCAAAGGCCCATGTGGGAGTGGAAACTCGTGTGCCTGAAGCGAAAATCTTTGCGGGTATATGGATGGAAAGTGTTGCGGCGCAAACGATCATACGAGGCGGACGGGCGTGCATCGGTCGCGAGAATGTGGTGGGAAGATGAAGACTTATGTCTCGCCCACGGACGAGGATTGGGGAACAACCAACGAGCAATACACGGTACACAGAAATCGATCATATGACTAGGGTGGGCGGTATTTCAAACCTCGCACTTGGATCAACGGAGGCCTCGGGGAAGGATAGAGAGAAACGAAGGAAGCAACTCGAAGAAGCCGTACTCAAGCGGTGAAAAAAGATACAAGCGGATATCTCTATTTGGGGACTACTCATGGCTTCTCGAGTGCATAGGGGAAATTTGTTTTATCAACCATGGATAAAACAAAGCTTTCAATAGAAACAACACGAGCGACTAGTGGGGCTAGTCTTTCAGGGAGGCTTGCCCGATGTTGGCGTTCTTGATAAAATTACGCTGAGGGCACAAATCACAACAAGCCACTCTACATCTCCGTAGAGTGCGGGGATAAATGGATACCGGTAGTCCTTGTTGATCTGAGGATCTGCCATCAACGTCGCCTGCGAGGGCGACTTATCGATTGATGCGAAAGTCGCGGACTTTGTACCAACCTTCAGTCATCGGGGCATATGACAACACAAGCCGAAGTGATGGGAGCCGTTAACATCGGACTAAGGTTGGGCGGGACGGCGGAGATAGATTTTCATGTCTTGGAAGTCTGGCAACTTTCAATTTGTTGTTAGGCGGCGTGGTGCATCGAATGCTTGATATCATCCACTTTGCATCAAATGGTGAAATACCCCTATGGGAAGGAGTAGCCATTGTTTCGGTAATTCATCGATCCATCCACGCCGGTGTCTACCCCGTTCTAGAGATTGAGCATGGGATGGAAGATGTGTTTATATCGGATTTACCCTAGCGGTGAAGTAGTCTGAGCGTCATGGCGGTTAATGAAGGGATATATGTTAGCGCCCAGCGGTATACCTCATGAATAAACTCAATACATCCGGGATGGGATTGGGAAAAAGCGTTCGGAAGGGCATTACAGCGTTGGCGAAGTGCCACAATCCTCATACCTTTGGCTTGGGTTACTGCCCACCAAGGAAGATTGGGTAAGAAAAGGAAAAGAGATGGTGGAAGGGCCAAAGCAAAAGCAGATGAGAAACCTTTTGAATTGATGCGGCCCATCAAGGTACCTGAGCAGACGTTTAGTCAGGGAGAAGACTTTCCGATACGTGGTTTTAGAGCCATGGATGAATAAAGAAAAGCGCATCTGGGGTTTGAAATTTTCTTCGACTTGCGGTTATCTGGGGATGATGTTCTTTGAAGCGAGATAGACCCGGCAGTTGAAATTTGAACATAGCAAGGAATTGGAGTCTGCGGACCTGAGTGCGAAATGGGGGTAACCTTGGCGTGTCTACTTCGAGATCCTTTGATCGACCGGTTATTAGCAGGGGATGACTCCTCGGTGTCCATGATCGGAGATGAAAGCAGTGCGGGCCTACAATCGGCTATTTTGGATGCATCCATCGCACCCTCCCTCACTGGCGATCTGAGGAGGATTTCTGTCAGGCGACCGGATCGGTGTAGTGGCGGAATCTGATTCCACCGAGTCTTGTGAGTCGGAATCGGGTTCGGCTAAATCGTCTGAGTCTGGTATTCTGGGGGTGATAACAGGATACATGATCTGTCGGTCGTCTTTTTCTTTCTCTTTTGAGTCTGTTATTCTGAGAAGAATCGAGCCGGTTTGGAAGTATCTAATGAGAATGAGGTAGCTGTGGTTTAGAGTATTTTTACATGCCTTTGGTTTATTGCCATCGGGACTTTCAAAATTTTGATGAAAGCAGCGAGGGCGAAATTCCTCGGTTTTAGCGACTAATTGAACAAGAGCAAGAGAGGTTTGTTAAACCTTTAATTGATGAAATCAACACTTGTGAATATTAGTCTTGAGAAGGACATGGTAGTCGAGATCGGGTCCACGTTGTCCTCGGAGGAGCGGCGCTTAGTCGCTTTGTTAAAAGATTTCAAAGATGTTTTGGCGTGGTCCTCACGAAGACATGCAGGAATCGATCTGAGATTATCTGACCGGATCCCTCTTGACCGAGGCCCGACACATCAAGCGAAGCTCGGAAGGATTCATACTGGAGGCCATTAAGATCAAGGAAGAGGTCACCAAGCAGTTATTGCGAGGCTTCTGTTGGTATCGAATACCCAACTTGGTTGGCCAACATTGTTCGATCTTAGAAGGATGGCGAATCCGGGTATGTGTGGATTTGAGGATTTGAGCGAGCGGTCAGAAGGATGACTTTCCTTGCCACATATTGGCGAGTTGGTAGATTTCCGGTGAGGGCATGCTTTGCTTCGTTCATGGATGGCTTTTGAGGTTATAATCGGATAGTGATGGCTTTAGAAGGCCGGAGAAGGCTTTTACCACCGTGGGGTACATATTGTTATAGAGTAATGCCGTTTGGGTTGAAGAATCTTTGGGGCTACATATCAGCGAACTGCAACCACGATATTACATGATATGATCCATAAAGAGGTCGAGGTGTATGTGGGCGACATGATTGTCAAGTCAAAGAAAGAGGGCCACTACGCCTTGCAAAAGTTTTTCAAAGGATCGAGAGAATTTAATTGCGGTTGAATCATGAAATGTCGTTGGTGTTCTGTTGGGAAAAATCTTTGGGATTTGATTACACAAAGGGGCATCGAAGTCGACCCTTCAAAATCAAGGCCATCTTAGAAATGCCACCACCAATGGTGAAAAGGAGGTGCGAGGCTTTACGGGTAAAGTGCAATTCATAAGGCGGTTTATCTCTAAACTAACCTTGACTTGTGAACCACTTTTGGTCTCTTGAAGAAAGAGCGAAGTTCCATTGGGATGGCGAGTGCCAAGCTGCGTTTGAGCAGTTAAAGAGTATTCTGAGAATCCGCCGTATTGTCACCACCAAAGCGGAAGCCGTTGATATTGTATCTGTCGTTGTTTGAGACCACAATAAATTGTATGCTTTCGCACAAGAGTCGGAAGATAAAGTGGAAAGGGCCATCTACTATCTGAGCAAGAAGATCTTTGGATTCTGAGACCGCTACACTCATTTGGAGAGGGCTTGTCTAGCCTTGGTATGGGCTACTAGGAAGGCTGCGTCACTACTTGTTAGCTCACTCTGTAATGTTGGTTTCACGACTTGATCCCATCAAATATCTTTTTGAGAAACCAGCACTTACGGGTAGGCTAGCTCGTTAGTTCTTTGTTGCTCTCGAATTTGATCTCAAGTATGTGGCGCATAAGTCTGTAAAAAGGAAGAAGCGATGGCGAGTTCCTTGCCGACCACCGGTTGAAGGGATGAAGCGATTGAGTACCTATTCGGATGAAAATATTACGCATCGAAGATGAAACTTGGGCGATGTACTTTGTGGAGGCGTCAAATCAATATGGATGCGGGATAGGAGTGTTGTTGATAGCGCTGGCGACTCCGTATCCTTAGCATTCAAGCTCGGTTCAAAGTTTGAACAATGAGGCGATCTGAGGCATGCATTCTTGGATGCAGGCGACCCTAGAACTAGGGGCAAAGCGTTTGGGCGTTATCGAGGATTGAACTTAGTTGTGTCTCGGCGAAAGAGGCTGGAAAGTCAAGGAGGAAAAGATGATAATTTACCACGGACCACTGGACTTGTTAGTTCCTCGGTTTGAAAAGCTAAGTTTCACTCACCTAGTAAGAGAACAACGAGGTTCGTGATTCACTAGCAACTCTATCTTCTATGATAGACATCCGTCGGGAATGGATCGTCGGTAATCATTGATCAAAAGTTTGCTTGACATATGAGTCAATCTACGCCATAGAAGAAGTGCAAGATAACAACCCTTGGTATTACGACATATGGAACTTCTTGGAGAAGGAGACATATCCACTAGGGGCAAATGCCAGGATAAAGGGCAATTAGAAGAATGGTACATTCGGTTTATCATCTGCGGGGTAAATTATACAAAGAGGTCATCTGGGAATGCACAAGCTATGTGTGGAATGAAGAATCAAAGCGCTGATGGAGGCCATCCATGGAGGAGAATGTGGTGCACATGTAAATGGGGTGATGTTGGCACGAAAGATCCTCGAGACAAGGCTACTCTTGGTCTACCATGGAGGAAGATTGTATCGGTTTAGTTCGGCGATGCCACAAATGCGATTCACGCGAACCGCATGAACATCCGCCATCAAAGTTATACAACATGACATCGCCATGGCGTTCTCGGTTTGGGGAATCGGCGTGATTGGGCTATTACTCGAAAGGGTCAAATGGACATGAATATATCTGGTAGCAATAGATTACTTCACAAAGTGGGTGAGGCCCGATCTTATGCGATGTTGAAGGCCGCATGTCGCGAAGTTTATCGAAAACAACATTATCTGCCGGTATGGGGTCGAATGAGATCATTTCGGACAATGGTTCTCACTTCAAGAAGGAAGTGATTGATTTGTTGGAGAAGTATAATGTAAGCTTTTCATAAGTCGTCACGTATCGACGCCAGACCAGCGGGCGATTGAGGCCGCCAACAAAACATTAAACACATCTTGCGAAAATGGTAGAAACCTATCGGGTGGCGGACAAGTTGCCGTTAAGCTCTGTGAGACTCTGGGACTTCAATTAGAACCATTTGGAGCAACCCCTTATTCCTTTGGTTTCTGGAATGGGCCGTTCTGTCGAGATTGAGGTTCCATCATTGCAGTATTGGTGAGTGTCGGATAAATTTGAAATGATTAGCGTGAGTAGGTTCGAGAACTCATGCTCTTCGATGAAAGGAGGTGAAAAGCATGTACCATGTCCAAGGTTATCGGTATGAGAATCGTAGGGCTTTTAACAAGAAGGTTAAGTCGAGAATTTGAAGGAAGGAGATTTGGTGCTCAAAGACAACGAACTCCCATCCACGACCCAAGGGCAAGTTCGGACAATTGAATGGTCCCTATATCATCAAATCTATCACAGTCGGTGGGCTGTGGTTACGATGGACCTAGATGGCCTAGAGTTCTCCCAACCGATCAACATGGACAAAATTTGAAGAAATATCACCTGAGAGGCTCGCTGGGCGAAAACCGAAAAGGCGACCTAGGCAAAATTGAGCACAAAAATTTAGAAAATATAAAAGCTGAGCTCATAAGGTTGAAAACCATAAAGGCGGCCTTGGCAAAAGTTAGGCATAAAGGAGGTGAAAATACTCGAGTGAACCCAAGCTGAACTCGTAAGGCTTGATTCCCATCATTGGGATCGTAGGCAACTTCATCTGAAGTTGACCATAAACATTTTCCCGATCGGCTTTGTCCATTTGATCATCTGGTCATCTTTGTCCATCGGCATTCGCCATAATCTCGGTGCGGTGCTATTAGGACTAGGGGCAACTTTCCGTTGCCATGCGATCTGTGGTACTATTCAAACTAGGGGCAATTTTCCAATTGCTAGGAATCTGGGGATTGTGCATCTCAGTGACAAATTTCAGGCGTGTCCAGTTCTGATCCACATCGAAAATGGTTTTTGAAAAGTTTTAATGAAGATGACTTTGTTCAAATAAATCTTTTTACAACTAAGACCATTTCTAGACCAAAAGCGGAAATTTTTGATTACCACAACCTTCAATTTCATTGATTTCAAGCGAGCTCTCTTGCTCTTGCATACAATTGAAGTTGCTTTTTATTACATTCATAAAAACTTGAAAGCAGCGATAAAGCAATAAATCCGGAGACGCGGTCAAATCAAATGTCCTGCGCCCCTCCCGGTGGTCGAAGCCTCGGCGCCAAAGTGGGCCCTTCTGTGCCTCTTCATTAAGCCAATCAAGCACTCATCGGACAAAGTGCAAGCGAAAGTGGGAGGCGGGGGCAGGAGTTCTCTCGTCCTCCATCTTTGTGGCATCAGACGGCCGTGCACCGAATCGGAAATCTGACGGATACTCTATCCCTTCCGGTGGGCGAAGTCGATCATGACCAAAGCTGGCGCCAAGATCTGAAAGGGGAAGTAGAAGACCTGATGAGTCAAGCCAATCAATTGGATCCCAGGTTGACGGGTCATGCTGTAACTCATCATCGGAAGATTGAGCCAAGGGCACCGCCAAGCAATACGATCTGCGGATAAACTACACATCCATTCAAACCACCAACCCTCGTCAAGGGCGTCAACGAGCGTTACTGAAGAAATAACCCTTGGTGAGTATCGAGGACAAGAGTCCACGACCTTCAATTTATCCATTAACCACACAGGGAGGGATGAAAAATGAGAGAATAAAGAATAGAGATGTACGATGAGAGAAAAAAGTGAGAAAAGGGTTTTGTGAGAAAAATCGAGCACGAGGGCGAGTGATGTGAGCAAATATAAAATGCAAAATGGGTGGGAAACATTACTGCGGTAATAGTGGACTCCTGCTAATCGATCGTCTCTCGGCGATAAAAAGCGTCTAAGCCCAATAGAGTCTCGGCCGGGACCATGGCAATGCGGCTCTTGCCCTCTTTCAAACCTTGGGCAACTTCAATCAGCAGGACCTTTGGCTCCTCCGGTCGGAGGCGAGCGAAAAATGGGACAATATGCATAGACAAAGGCGTGCCGCGAAAACCTTACGGCGATGGTGCGCCCACGATCACGGTCTCGAGAAAAAGCAGACCAAGCTCGGAACATCTAATGTCCGTCACAAATCAAAAACGAGCATCGGGTATTGAGCCCACACATTTGTCCTAAGGCTTGGGCATGGCCAAAAGCGAAGTTGAGGAGAATCTCCTCGTCGGTCGATTCCATTAAAGCTTGGAAGTCTTGAAAGTGGGACACATCTCTTGCCGCTAAAGCTAAACACATGTGTTACTGGATTCCAAACCCGTACCGCGGCATGGAGGATTGAAAAATGCAGCGGAGTATGGGGCAAAGTGTATGGTGCGTTTATGCCAAAAGCAGGAAATTGACTTTTAGAGCCATCAAGTTGTTAATCAAGTTGCAAGATTTTGGGCAAGAAATGCTTCCATTTGGAGTAAATCGGTGTTGAAATGAAGAGAGAACCACGAAGTTGAGACCCTTTTGAAGAGGATAAGGTTGAGTGGAGGACACATGTCAACATTACTTTGGTCTTGAGCGATCTCTGACCGGCCGGCGATATATAGTGCCGGCCGGCCATAATTTTGTGCCGACCGACCCAATAATGTGCGATGACCATTATCCTCGGCGGTGACACTTTGTTAAGCGATGGTCTTCCCCTATTTCTTCCAAGCTTTTTATCTTTGAATATTGAAATTCCACCACTTCGGCATTCTCCGTTGATTGATTCCGCTTGAATCAGCGTATTGTTTATCGAATTGTTGCATATTTGCTTATCGAGTTGTATGTCACTCTCTTTAAGTCTTTGCTTTGTCTATCAAGTTGCACTTGCACTTGGCTAATCTGTCGAGTCTTTGTTTTGCTTATCGAGTTGTAAGTTGGTTCACTACGGTTATTACGATCACGATGCCTGTTTTCAAACAACGGTTTCAATTTCATTCACATTGTCATGTGATGCCTTGCGATCACGATGCACACAAGTGCAATACCTTTTCAAGCAAATAGCCGTTTCATTTTAAATCACGTGTTTTTGTAAAAACTTCGCAATTTCAAAGGAACATAAAACACACTGAGGCGGTGCAATGTCTTAAACAACTAATGAAAAGGAATGTAAAGCAAAATCTTTGGGTTGAATGCGAGAACCTCCCTTCATAGTCGAGAACACCTCCTGCGCTCGTGCTGGTTTGGGTCATGCAATCGACTCCTTCATCACTCAAAACGGTCGGGAAAGTGCATACGGAATGTTAATGGATCTTGAGTTGAGTTCAAGCCACGACTTTTGTGGCGATGCTCGGAACATGTGAAGGGCGTTCCTTCTCGTATCCTTTTATATCTTGTGAGTTTCAAAAGAAGTCGTTTCAAATCATCTTGTGTTACAATATGTTGCATCTCAATATCATGTTTTAATATGCTCAATTTCAATTACCTCTTATACACATTGCATTGTATCGTGCTTTGCTTCTTGACATGTGTTCAATTACCTTTTATACACATTGCATTGTATCGTGCTTTGCTTCTTGACATGTGTTCAATTACCTTTTATACACATTGCATTGTATCGTGCTTTGCTTCTTGACATGTGTTCAATTACCTTTATACACATTGCATTGTATCGTGCTTTGCTTCTTGACATGTGTTCAATTACCTCTTATACACATTGCATTGTATCGTGCTTTGCTTCTTGACATGTGTTCAATTACCTCTTATACACATTGCATTGTATCGTGCTTTGCTTCTTGACATGTGTTCAATTACCTCTTATACACATTGCATTGTATCGTGCTTTGCTTCTTGACATGTGTTCAATTACCTCTTATACACATTGCATTGTATCGTGCTTTGCTTCTTGACATGTGTTCAATTACCTCTTATACACATTGCATTGTATCGTGCTTTGCTTCTTGACATGTGTTCAATTACCTTCTTTATACACATTGCATTGTATCGTGCTTTGCTTCTTGACATGTGTTCAATTACCTTCTTTATACACATTGCATTGTATCGTGCTTTGCTTCTTGATATGTGTTCAATTACCTTACACATTGCTTTGTATCGTGCTTTGCTTTACTTACATGTGTTCAATCACACTTTTCTATATATACTTGAATCGTTGTCACGCATTTGTCGATTGCATTGTCATGGATATTGCTATGATTACCATACTGTTAAGTTTGTTTTCTTTTGAGCCGCGATATTGTATGTACGGCTCATTTGAGGCGGTGAAGCAGACGAACAGCCGAGTATTGTATTTCTCGAGTTGAGGCGTATTGAAATTGCATAATTCTCTTACATCCTTTCTACATTGTAGTGTGGTATTGCATGTTAGCTTATAAGCTATCGCATGTGTGCTTCATTCTGACTTTCTTTGCATGATCATAAGTTATGCGGCTTCTTGCATTTCGGTTGCATTTGCCCTGCCTTGGTAGCATACCTTACTTGTTTTGCATGATTGTCCAAGTCTTGACCTTGTCAAAGATGGGTCGTCTCGGGCTTTGACATTCACTCACGTCATTGTTATGACTTAGAGTTACGTCAAAGAGGCAGCTGTAGACACCCCATTTTTGACCGTCCTCAAGACTTGGACATCACCGCTTGAACACCGGTGATTATCCATGTTTGTGTTCGTTTGAGTTCCGGAGGTCCATTGCGCCCGTACCTCGGGATCTCTTCTTGCCAGTTTGTTCTGCGCTTGGTTTTCCACAAGACTTGTGTCTGTTGCATTTGAGGGTAGGGAAGGCTTGTTAGCCATCCCGGGACCTACGCTGCCCCACTTGATCCTAGGCCCTTTATCGGTGTCATCGGCACTATTTTCTTAGAATCTGATGCCGATCGGCACTTCTCCTTGCCGGCACATTTTTGTGCGGTGATTGTTTACGGCCGGTGACCCTCTGAACCCCTATGAGGATGGTGCATGCCGTTTGTGCGGTGGATTACACCATCACTCCTCCCGTCGTAGCATTGCACCCTTGCCCTTTGAACCCTTTTAAGCTTCTAGAAGCTTGACCCCTTTTGGTCAAGTTTTTTGGGGAAGCTTGGCATTGTATTGGCTTCCTTTAGAAGCCAAGACCCTCCTCACCTCTTTGAACCTTTTGGCCTTACTTAGCCATTAAGTCTTGGCTTGTATATTGCCTATTTTTAAACACCATTCATCCCCTTTGCTCAAGGGTTAGCAACTTTAGGTCAAGAACCAGAGATTATACATATACTCTCTGATATACATCCATATATATCTATATTTCCCTCTCTCTCCTCTTGTGTGTGTGTTTTAGGCCCCAAATAGTGAGTTTTGTCTTACTTTTGCACCATTACACACACTATTACACCTAGCTCCGAGATTGGAAGACTTGGAGGTTTGTTTTGAGTGATTTTGGACTGGTTTTGATCACTTGGAGAGCTGGACCACTGTTCTTCATTGGTTCTTCAAGGGTAAGCTTGTTGCTTTAGATTCCCCATTCTTGCAATCTATTTCTACCCTCTTTACTTTGTGTTTTTGGATTTGTGTTTAACATAAAAAAGTCTTGTTTTTACTTGTTCTTGAACTTTCATTAAGGTCATTTTATGGTTTGAGTTAAGACTTATCACTTTAAGCCTTGTTTGGCCCTCTTTGGTGCCTTTTTCTTAGGCCTCCCTATTTTGGTGTTCTTGGATCTTCTCACCACTGGAAAACAGGGAGGTTTCAGGGGTGAGGATGATATCTTCGTGCCTCATCTAAGGGAGGGACACCCCTCTCCCTTTGGTCCTTTGGTTGGCCTTTGTTTTGGCTCATAGTATAGCATGTGTGCATGTTTGCATTTTGCTTCATTTCAAGGCTTTTGGGGCTGTTTTAGGTCATGTTTGATCTCTGTTTTTGGTTGGAATTGTAGCCTCTAACATGCTTCCTATACCTCCTTTGAAATGCTCTCTTGTATGCCATGTTTTGAGGTTTTGACTCTTGCATGTTTAGGCTTAGTTTCATGAAGATACTAGTATTATTTTGCCATGTTAGAAATTTGTGAGCCCTTGATTTTGCCATGTTTGGTGTGTTTGAGGTGGTTGTCTTGCATATTGGCTTGTAGGCCTTGTTTGTATGAAGTCCTAGCATGCTTATCTTGTTTTGATCTAATGATTTGGCATCATTATAGGTGGTATTTCAGTCCCCATTTCATGTTCAAATACTTCCATTTATCATCTCCTTCATGCTTTAGAATGTTGGTCTTTTATGCCTTAAAAGAGCATTGTGCATGCTTCCATGACTAGGGTATTTTTGGGGGTGCCATGAGGGATTTGGGTGTCATTCCACATGCTTAAAATCTGTTTTTTGTTTGTTGAATGCATGCCATGAGTGGTTGTATGAATGATGTCAAGTTACTCTCTTTGGTGTCCTAGACTTGGGCCCATTGAATAAGCATGCTTGTGTGGCATTTTGATCATGTTGAGAGGCTTGTTTTGCCACTGTTTTTGGGAGCTTGAGGGCTGCCCTCTATGGCTTAAGTCCATTGTTGCATGCTTATGTCATGATTGTTGCTTGCTTGGTTAATGTAGCCTCAAATGTGTGCTTGTTAGTCCCATGTTTAATTGGCTCATCTTGCATGCCATTTGCATCCTACATACTTTAGCTCTTTGCATGCTTAAAATAATAGGTTGCATTGCATTTGAGCCTTGCTTGCATACTTGCATCTCATAGCTTGGTTTGGGGTTGTCAAGCCAAGCCTAGGATTGAGGGGAGTTCACATTTCAAGTGGTGTAACTCATCTCAATCCTTAGTCCTAAAACCCTTGATTTCCACATGATAGGGACTTAGTATTCATTGTTGTGTTGCATGCATATTTACATTAAAATGAGCAATCTTGGTTCCTTAGGCTATCATGCATCAAATGCACAATTGATAGCCCTAGAACCAAACCATCTATGAGTCCCTTGACATGATAGGAGGGTTGGACATGCTCACATTGCCCAAAAACCATGCCTATGCATTCTTTGTGCATTCTTCTTCTTTGTCTCTTGTCTGCTGCGAGGATTTTTCTGCCGAGGCATAAAATAGTGCCGGCCGGCACTATTTTTGTGCCGATAATTTAAAACTTCGGCCGGTGGCCCTTGTAAGCGATGACTACCTTGACTAGCGGTGGGGCATTTGGACCACTTGGGCGTATTCGAATTTTGGGAATTTTGGGAGGCGGGGCGGTAAAAGCAATGCAATGCTATAGCACGAGGTTTTCGGGCGAGTCGCGACGAGCATGCATCATTCAGCGCATTAGGCGGTGAGGCTCCATTTAATTTATTTGTTTAATTTAATTTTGGTAATTAAATTTGTAATAATTTATTTATTCATTTATTCTTGATGCGTATTATTTATTTATTAGGTCCCTCAGTGAGGGCAAAAATGTAATAAGTGTGGGTGAGTGTGGCGCATGTCTTCCAACCCCGCTTCTTTCTAACCCTTTTATTTACCGCTTCGGTGGTAGATTAGGGCATTTTAAATTAGCATACCTTATGCAATGCATGCGTGCATCCATGCATTTGTTTACATGCAGGGCTCGGTACATCATACAAAGCGCATTGCAATTTTCAAATTCAAAATTGAATCGTGCTATGTGATAGCATTTCATATACCATGCTTAGGATAGCGAGCACTGCCTAATTGCATTTTTGCTGTGTTGCATTAGCCACTTAACATGGACTAGGTCATGCATTGTTTTGCTAACTAGTTTATTGTTTTGGTAGCGAGTACTAGGTGAGCTTTTATGCTTTAGCATCTTGCATGCGTGTGGGTGTTGCCATGGCGATGGGATTACCATGCGGCTAAATGCTTACATGATAAAGCTGTATGAATACTGTGGGTGGAGGTTGGATTGCTTAAGTTGGAAGTACTCATTGAAATCCGCATTTTAGTCTACTTGCGGTAGCAACATCTAAACACGTTTTTGAGACAAAAGCGGATATGCAATGTTTGTTCCCAAATTAGGCGATCTAGTCTATACTTGTTTCTTTGTCGCATAACATAGTAATTCTAGGCTAATACTTAGGAATAAACGCATAAAGTTTTCAAAAATGGATATCACGGTTAGTAGAGGCGGTCTTGGACGAGGCGAAAGTGCTCATAAATGACCTTCCCGATCGTACCCAAGCTCGAGCCAAGTCACTTTGGTGATGGCGGACATGTGGCGTACGGCCCTGAGTCAGGGTTTCCTAAATTCCCCAATTAAAAAATATTTAGGTGGCGACTCTGTAATCTGGCAAAGCAGTCCATGTTTGGCACTACTTTTCAAAAATCAGTTTTTCTCAATACAATTTGCAGTGGACTCTTTGGTTGATTTAGAACATGACACAAACTTTAAAGAGTCAGTATGGCGAGGTCCCTACATGAGCGTTACTCTGATGTTGTGCGAGCACTAGATCAATAGAGAACTCGATCTCTCAATAAGATGGTAAACTGGTAAGATCCTCGAGAAAGACATTTGAATACTCACAAACCACCCTTGGTAACTCGACCCGAACTCCATCATACTCTCCACTCAGGAAGCTAGCAAGAAGACAACTAAGTTCACTCTGCCACTGTGGATCATACACCGGTGGTAAAACTCTACCAACCCGATCCCCCAAGAAATGAAATGAATCACCGCTCAAGGTACATACAGTAACCCTCTGACGATAGCAATCTATAACAGCCCAGTATAACGATAACCAATCCATACGCAAAATAGCATCAAAACCAGTCATATCTATCAATACAAAAGAAAATGGAAGCCAACGATCGGCGACCTTTATATCACAACCCCGACACCCCTGTTTCAAAACCATCTTACCCCCAATAGGTGATACAATACAAATAGGAGATGCTAACTGTGCCAACTCCAACCCCAAAACTGATGCAAATGCAGAAGATATAAAAGAGTGGGATGCACCCATATCAATTAACACATTAGCAACCGAGTTACAAAACAAAAAGGTACCTCTCGCAACAGATAAAGCCGGTACAAGATCTGGCCCGGTAACAGCATACACGCATCCTGTAGGTCTCTGGTCTACCTGCTCACCCTTCGGAGCATAAGACTACTGCATTAACTGAGCCGAAGAGGCTCCTTGATTGGCCCTCGAGGCCTGTGCTGACTGCGTTGGCTGGTGACTCTGTGTCTGTTTCAAACCAGACACATCAGATATGCCACCTAATTGTGTGCAAAACCTCTTCAAGTGCCCCACTCGGACACACTGAAAACAACTGAGCGGCTGGCCTCTGCCCTGACTCTGGCCCTGAGAACGAGCCGAAAATGAAACTATTCGCTGCCCTCCTCCCCTCTGCGGGCAAGCTGAAGACTTGTGGCCCAACTAACCACATTTGAAACAGGTGATGTCTCCTTAACCGCCTCTCGCAGAACCCGAACTCGGCACTGGAAAGGTGGATCTCGGTTGCGCTCCTTGGAATTGCTGAGGGTTAGAACCCCTCTGCCTCTTACTGTCCCCTTGACCATCCTGACTCCTCCTGGAGCTCCTCATTCTCTCATCCTCCGCATGCATAATAGTCTCAAGATGGGCTGCAGCCTCCACAAGGCGCCCATAGTCTCTAATCATGGACCCGGTTACTCGAAACATGAGTTATGTCCTCAATTTCTTCTCAAACTCCAAACACAGACCCTCCTCGGTCGCCACTAACTCTGGTACAAACCTCGATAAGCTAGTGAAAGTAGCTTCAAACTTAACTACCGGTCTGTTCAACTATTTGAGTTAAGAAAACTGATCCCTCAGCTTCTCCCTCACTATTGCATGTAGATACTTATCCTAGAAGGCATCAACAAAAGCCTCCCAAGTCCCTCTAATGCACCCCTATGCATACTTCCACCACTGACCCACATCTCCCTTTAGCTGAAAAGACACCAAGGTCACTTGCAAGCCCCTGTCTTCGATGCCAAGCATCTCAAACATCTTCACCATCTACTCCAACCACTTTTCAGCCTTCAGTGGCTTCTTGGGGTCACCCAAAAACTCGTCCAGATTAGACCGAAAGAACTCCCTCTTTAGAAAGGACAGCCCAGCTTTAGCTACATGGGCCTGAACTTGATTATCAGCTTTGAGAATGTCCATGGATTCCCTCAATGCTTCGGCCATTTCGCGGGCTAAGGCCCTCATGGCCTGTTAACCTACTGGCTCAGCCACATTGGCCTGACAAACTCCTTTTTCTTGCGTCGGAATCTCATCCAATATAGGTATCTCGTGCCTCCTAGGCCTACCACGCCTACCACCACGACCTTGTCCTGACATTCTAATAAAGGTAATAAAAGAGATTAGGACATTTACAAATGTGCGAAGCTATCTCCTGCGTCCTAATTCGATGGACAACAGTAATTCACTCCACATAAGTACATAATCACATAAACACATACAAATTTCATTTCCAGATAATAACCATCTCGTGGTGTTGCTAGAGTTCCAGTTAGAAACGGCAGTGATCAAGTGCCTTTCCAATAAGACTCCCAGAAACCCATGGACCCGATCAACATCCTAGAAATTAAATCCCATACCCTTTTAATCACAAACACATAACGTCCATATCTAAGTCTCTAACAAGTGAGACAGACCCATTGTGGTACTAACCACTTCCCATGTACCCAAAGTATTCAAACCCGGTACACTCTGATACCAAGTTATTACGCCCTTAAAATAAACAGGATAATCCAACCCAAGAGGTTCATAAACATAATAGGAAATGTATTACTTTCATTCATCAGAGTTTACATTACAAAAGAGATTACATGCATTATACTTTCATAGAAGTTCATTACGAAGCGTAGAATGTAACATTGATCAATAACAAAGAATAACCCTCAGGCTTACATCTTTCCAAGAGATAACTTGGTTATAACAAAAGAGAGAGTCATTTTCTCTTTACAATTAAAGCCCTCAGCTTAAGAAGAAAACATATAAACATATAGGTAACAACCAAAAAAAAAAAAAAATAGAGCCTTCAGCCCCGGCTTCCCAAGCTATGCCCTTGGATGTGGCATGTCACCAGTACCTGAAAATGGTTTCCCAAGTAGGGTGAGCCAAAGCCCGCTAGAGATATGCTAATGCAATGGATGAGATTCAACTAAGATATAAGCATTATATAAATATTCAACATTTAAAACCAACTGACATCTTCTTTTCAGGGCCAAACAATAACGACATCAATATCTCAAACCATTTCCAATCATTTGTTTAAATCAACTCATGGATATAATCCCTTGTTATCTAAACAATCCCAAACGAGGCTACAACTCATTTATGAATATTTCAATACCAACCATTATTCAAACACTTCAATTTTCTTGCCATTTCTGAGAATCACATTAGAGGCAAGCACCCATATATATATATATATAAGATTTGGGACTTTCACCATGGACACTCTGGCCAACAATTTTCAATAGAGTCCATCCTCTATCTCCTCCCAAACAATGGAGTACATCCTCTATCTCCTCGAAACAATGATACATACACCTTTGTATTAAAAACATGTCATATATAATGACTACCAAAATTCACACATTAAACAATTTTAATCAAACCGTCATATTCCATGACATAATTCATATGATTAGTTTCAATTTACCTAATCCTCATGCAGTTTCTACAACAATCATAACTATCCTATACCGATAGCCTAAAATAGATATTTCTAAATAAATAGACAAATCTATCAAACAGATAATTTGTCTAATTTTCCATAGGTGAATGATTTATCAAATCCAATTACACCATTCATTTGCACATCCTCCCAATTTCATATTTCCCATATCAATTTCATTATTTATTTAAAATAATCATTTAATACAAATTAGGGCAATTTTCTTCATTTTTTCAAATATCAATTACAAGTCTAAATTTCATTATTTTAACCCATAAAATCCCATCTTCAATACCCTACATTTATTTTCATGACCCAAAATAGAAAACCCTCTTTCAAATCTTAGCTAAAACCTAGTTTCACCCAAATACCTCCAAATTCCACCATTTATAAAAAAAAACAAATACCTAGATTAAAAATCACACTAAGGTCTAGAGTATCCCTACCTCAAGTGGAGAAACTCAAAGGAGATAAGGAGAAACCTTGAAGATGCTCAAAACTCAAACTTTCTTGGATCAAATGAAAGCTCACACAAGTTGCTCTACCTTTTTCTCAAAGGGAGTAGTGTAGAAACCCTTAGATTCTAGGGGATTTGTAGAGAGAAATAGACTTTTAGAGAAGGAGCTGAATTAGGGTTTTGAGTGAAAAGAGATGCACAAAGTGATACAAAAATGCTCTGCTATGAACTAATACACACGGTCCTCGCTCGAGCGAAGTAGTTGTCGCTCGAACGACTAGACACAACAAGCGACCTCGCTCAAGCGAAGGAGTTGTTGCTCGAATGACCAGACACAACAAGTGACCTCGTTCGAGCACAGAATGTAAAGCTTCAGGTCTACCACAGACGCACACGCTCACTCGAGTGCAAGAAACCTCGCTCGAGCGAAGAAGCAATTTCACAAGACTTGCTCGAGCGAAGAACTTCTCCTTCCCAGAAAAATTGCTTCTGGGAGAGAAACCTGAGGACCTGTAAACCTCGCTCGAGCGCAAGAAACCTCGCTCGAGCGAAGAAACGAATTACACAAGGCTCGCTTGAGCAAAGAAGCCAAAATCTGGGCAACAATAACCGAGACCAAGTAACAACCAACCTGTTCCAAACACACCCAACATATTCCAAAGCTCAAATTCAAAGAGTTAAAGGAGGAAAATAAGATACAGACACACTAAGCAACCACGGAACTCGAGTCTGGAACATAATAAAGGTCGGGTCAAACTGGAATCGCTATAATCTCAAACTTTACCCAGTCTTTTATGTAAGCTACTTAAAGCCTTACTCTGGAGATGAAGAAGACCTGGATATAGGCAAGTCGAAGAGGGCACCGTTGGGGATCACAACAACTTATGACAAAGAGGTAGAGTCCATCTTAGCGAGGCCAAGGTGGTGCGATGAAAAAACTTTCCACGTCATGAATACTTGGTGAAGCGGAAGGATTACGATTGTGAGACTAGTTGGGAGCGGCAAAAGCTTTGTGGCAATTTGAGGAAAAGATAAAATGGTTCCATGAAGAAAAGCGATGAGGGCATTGCGCATTAGGTGTGGGAGAATGTCACACTGATGAGTTTTGATGCTATCCCTGACTAGAAGGCCTTGGGAGGTTGTGGAGATTATTGGAAGATTCTAGAACTCCCTAGAGTTTTGTGAGAATTGTACATAGTTGTAGATATTTGTAGATCCTTCTAGATATGTACATTCTAGAATGATTCTAGAATAGTCCATAAGATGTAGTTGGAGGAAGTGTCTACAACACTCTCCATCCTTGGAGTTCTAGAATACTATTTGTAGCCTATAAAGGGGGAAGGGCCTCGTTTGCCCAAACAATCCAAGTGTGTCGAAAGTAATCCAAAAGCAATACAAGCAAACATCCTCCAAGAGCTCTCTTTCTAACTTTCTCTAAGCTTTCTCTTGTGTGTGCAATCTTCTTAAGCTCTTTCAAAGAAGGCTTACTTAGGTGCAAGCAAGGAGTGCTATAAGCATCTAAAATTTGCTGCGGTTGGCTTGGAAAAAAAACCAAGGCCATGACACAAGGACTTGGTGTTCACATATCAAGTGATTCATAAGGTGAACCAATGCGCCATACTTAGTTGGTCACCATAATTTTTTAAGGGCAAATTACCTACACCTCCTTGAGATTTAACGAAATTATAGATTCTCTCTGAGGTTTTAAAAATTACATTACGCCATAATTAAAATTGTTAATGGATATCATAAATTGACTAACGCCCTTGTGACAAATAAGGGCAAATTACCTACACCCTTGAGGTTGATCTAAATTCTGATTCCACCTTGAGGCTTAGCTAAATTATCATTTTTAAATAAGTTATGAAATGCAAAATTAAAATGAAAAAACACTTATCACACTACAAAAAATTAAGGTTTTAGAAACCAAAATTTAGAGACAATTTTTTTAGGGAACTAAATATTTTTGTTGCGAAAAGTGTTGTTATTATATTTTTATGTAAAATTGAATATTAGTGATTAATTATTATCTTTTTGGTATCAATTTTTTTGTCTCAAAAATAAACCATTTTGAGACCAAATTATTTTGTCCCTAAAAGTTTATTTATTATTGACATTTTCAAAATCTTATAAGCTAAAAGTCTTATTTTTTTGACTTTTTAGGGCGATCTTTTAGCAACTATCCTCACGACGATAGAAATTAGCGTAAATGTCTTTTGCAACAAAAATTTCACTTTTAAAGATTAAAAAATTGGTCTCTAAAACTCTTATATATTGCGTGTAATAGGATGGTGAAAATATTATAAAATTAACAAATAATTTAAAAGTTAAAAACACAAGAAATGGCTTGTCAAAAATTCTTAGAATATGTTTGGTTTGATTTTTTAGAATTTTTTTTTAAAAAATTAAAATTAATTTGATTAAGAGATAAAAATAAAAAATAATTATTATTTTTATATAATTTTATCTTTTGAGTGGTTTGAAATAATTTTTACAAATTAAATATATTCTTTTATATTTTTTTTTATTAAATTATTATTTTTTTTAAAATTTGAATTTTTTTTTCTAAACAACAAATCAAACATGGTTTCAAAAACTTATTATTATTATTTTTTTTCCATCTAACGTAATTCTTTTGTAGATTTTGTTGATTTATCTAAGGGATTTCAACAGAGACATTAGCGTCCATCAATTTATATTTTGGTGATGTCAGTTAATCATTTTTAACGTTTAGTTAACGGTAGGGGTTATATTGTTATGCGAATATAAACCTCAGAGGGCGAGATGTAATTTTTGAAATCTCATGAGGGAATCTGTAATTTAGCTAAACCTCAAGGGAGGTGTAGGTAATTTGCCCTTTTTTTAAAAGTTTAATTTCAAAGAGGAAGTAAGTAATGGATTTAATTCTCCCTCAAGAAAAGTCGAATTAGGTAAACACTTAATACTTTGTACAAGTGGGGAGGTTATGCTAATCGAATAATTAGCAATTGACTTTCACCGACCCCCCCTCCAAAAAAAAAAAAAAAAGAAAAAATTCATTCATAAGGTAAACAATTTTTTAATGATTAGGTCATAGTTAAATTTACATAAAATTTAAGTTAGTTAATTAACGAGATATTTATAGATCGTTCCTACTAATCAAATTTATTTATTCATAAGTTCTATTTTTTTCACTTATAAATATTTTCAAAATTATTTGGACAAAATAAGCATTTTAGAAAATATTGGTGCATTAAAAAAATATACATATACAAGACTTATAAATAATTAAATCCATCACATAAATTAGCCTTTAATTGACCATTAATTAATTGCTAAGTCACTTCTAATGCCTCGCCCAATTATATTTTCACAATCCAACTCTACTAATCCATTCTTATCTAAAAGTAATAGCATAAAACAAATTATAATTTTTATTCCAAAATTAAAATTATAAAACTTATAGGATGGAATATATTTATTGCTCATAAATGTATTTTTTTTGTAATTTATTCTTTAATTTCTACCAATGAAACTGTGGCATGTATTTCTTTTTACAAACTTAAAACACACAAATATATAGATGTATATATAACTTCTTTTATGTGTAAGATTAAATTTAACAATTATTAAGCTGATTATTAGACAATTTTACCCTCGTTATTTTTCAACTATCGTTGACGAAGGATTAAAACTAATACGCTCTGTGGGGAAGAGACACATAACTTTGTGACAAACAAACTGAAAACTATTGGTTTGTTTGTTGGATTGTCAATGTATGAGAGGGTTCAAGAATGTCGTTGGAATATTCGAAGATCTTTGAAGAAGACTCGAATTCCTTTAGAAATTGTGAGAGGTTTAGATTCTTTAATAGCCTCAACTAAGAACACAAAAGAAAGGAGATGATGCAGATAAAAGATTGGGTGAAAAAAAAGGCAAAGTAGCTAGAGAGAGAATAATGGCAAGGCTCTCTCATGGATCACCCACTTTCACTCTCAAGGTTGATAATGGTGAAGGGAAATTAGTTCTTTCCCAAGAGTTTTTTCTCTCCAAAATCCATCCCTTGTAAAGCTACAGGTGGGTGCTATTTTTTGACATCTCATGATGTAGAATGGAGCCCATGTGCAAGGTACATGGGGGATATTCTCTCTAACCACCTTGTCTGAGGAGGTACCTCTCCGAGGATGAGGAAAACCTTCGAAGAGGAGATTAACCTGTTGGCGAACCCTTCTTCTTAGCCACACCTAACCAATGATCCCCAATCATCCCAAAGGGTCGGGTAGTCGAGAGGACCTCCTACCAGAAGGGTCGGGGTAGTTTAAAGCATACGCATACTTTGCAAATATGGCGAGTCTCGGGGACTCCTAGATCGTGTCACCTCGACGGGTATAGGCTAGTTTAATCGAAAAGTGAGTTTATCTCCACTCACCGTCCTCGGGATCGGGTCTTTTGTTGAGACTCCATTCGCCCATGGTTACAGTGCGTAGATCACAGAAACTCCGAGCCATAAGTGTTACGGGACTCGTGCGGGCGACTTCTAGATTGCGTTTGAATCCATTCAAAGCCAAGTGCTTGGATCTCTAGATTAGTGGATCCGAATCCTTCGAGTCCAAGTGCCTCAAATCTCTAGGCTTGCTCAATACCCTTTCGAGTCAGGCGAGTAAGTCTCTAAGTTCGTGGATCCGAACCCTTTCGAGGCTTAGAGCGATTCGGCCCGTTTGATGGCAATAAATCTGGGCCCAACAATCTTGGACTTGCGATAAATTCGGGCCCACCAACCTTGGACTATTAGGCCTAAATAATTTAGTGGGCTCAAATTAGCTCCTCTTATATTTGCCCCTTGCGTGTATGAGAAATTGTAGTTTTCTCGGACATGCATAGTTTCACCTTGTCAGTCATGCTTCGCATTACGTCTTCGGGAATATTTGGTCTTCATGTGACTTTTGGATAAAATTGATGACGCACTGGAAATTATGGATAAAGTTGACAACTAATAAAGATAGTTTTTTTTTTTTTTTTTGACCTATACATACTTTTATATTTAATATTTTGATAATCCACCACCAAGAATCAATAGTAATATTTTAATAATCCATCACCAAGAATCAATAATTAAATGCCTCTCTCAAAAAATAAACAAACCCTTTTTTTTTTTTTGGTCTCATCTTGTACTGTTTGGGCCTATGTAGTTACAAACCCATCAAAAAAATAAATTCTTCCTGGCAAACAAACAAACCTTAAAAAGTTTGGCCTCTTTATATATATATATATATATTAGGCTGTTTGTGAGCCACACTTTTTGCTTCACAAAGGACAAAAATTCAAATCCTTATCCTCTTAATTGCCAAATTATATTATCAGCATATTCTTTCTCAAATATTTGAGACCACTGGAACATGTGCTTTATTTATTTATATAATCTACCTAAAGGCCAAAATCCATCGTCCTTATTCCCTTTTTGTCAAACCCATTCTCAGCCCACTCTTTAACAGAGACAAATTCAAACTTTGTCTTCTTCAAGGAGCTCTACTTCGCGGTTTGCTCACTATCGACTGCTACAATTCCGGGCATCGATTGCTGCAACTCTGAGTGTGTCGCCAACTTTGTCGCCTCGGCTGCGAGATGTCTCGACCCAATTTGCTCGACCTCTCTTCTTTGCAATTTTCCTCCGGCCGGCTTACATTACCACCACACACGTCGCCCACTCAATGCGTCGTGTGGTCTTCTGATCCAGTGATACTTTTGAACTTGGACCACCACAGTTCGATTTTCTCGTACCCTTTGGTTCCAGCTTGATTAATCAATGCCAACTTCGTCGCCAACTCAATGCGGCGTCGGTTTGCCTAGTTCCTTGGCGATTTGGAACCGTCGACTTGACGTTTGCTCACTCGTGGCCTTCGTAAATAGATTCTGCTCCTCGGCTTGTCTTCATTCGATTGGCTTCATCTTCTTGATTGTCCCGGTCGTGAGTGAGCTCTTTATATATATATATGTATATATATATGGGTTTTGATTTTCACTCAACTAATTCCATTCCTTCCTTTGTTTGATTTATTGATCTTTGGACTTCAAGATCTAGTTGTATCTTTGCTCAAAGCTCTCTTCCTTTTTCTTCTTGCATTTTTGTTTTTACGATGAACCTCATACTCGATGAACTCGAATTTGTGAACTTTGGTGGAAATTTGATTTGGATCTTGAATCTGTAAATTTTTTTATCTTGAAATAAGCTGCTCCTTGTTGAATCTTGGATTTGTGTCGATAATCTTGACATACATAGGAAGCTTGATGTTGAAAATGAAGGATTGGTATTGAGTGAGAATGTAATAATGATTTGAACTTTGTAGCTTTACATCGGCTTGAGAGGGAGAGACAAAACATTGATTGTTATTGTTGCATTTTTCATGAACTTGCTTGGAGGAATAGAATTGTTATAACATAAGTTGCTCATTACTATTGTTGATGTCGCCTCTTTTTTGGTAATGCTTGAATCATAATATGAACTCGATATTGTTTACCTGGTTTGTTGGCTTTACTATTTCAGGCAAATGAAGTTATTTTTGTGCAAAAATCCACGATCTCGGGGCCTTCAGAATCCGCACTAATGAGAGCAAGGGCTGTCCTTCGGAAGTCTAAATGAGAGCAAAACTGTCCCTCAGGAGTCCGAAAGTAGCGTACACCCTACTTCGGTAAGAAAGATCCCTCTGGAAGGCAACTGAGTCTACCAAGCTTGCACTAACAGAAGTAAAGATTGTCTCTCGGAAGTCCGAGCAGAAGCAAGGATGTCCCTCAGAAGTTCGAGCGAAAATAAGGCTCTCCCTCAGAAGTCTGAGTGGAAACAAGGCTGTCCTTCGGAAGTTCGAGTGGATGCACACTTCTACTTCGGTAGCTAATGGAAGCAAAGGCTATCCCTCGGGAGTTTGAGTAGGAGTCCACTCTACTTTGAAAACAAAGATCCTCGGAGCTCATATTGATGAAAGTAAGGGCTGTTTTTCAAACCCGCACTAATGAGAGCAAACAGACGGTTGTCCCTCAAGAGTTTGAATAGTAGCACACACCCTACTTTGGCAAGAAGATCGCCGATGAGCCATCGTGTCTCGAGAACATTATTGAAGTTTGAGTGGAAGAACACACTCTGCTTGACAAGAAAGAACCTTGAGGCTCACCCTGATGGAAGCGAGGTCTGTTTCTTGAAAGTCTGAGTGGAAGCACACACTCTACTTCAACAAGAAAGATCCTCGAAGCTGGCACTGATGGAAACAAGGTTTGTTCCTTGAAAGTCCAAATGGAAGCAAGGGCTGTCCCTTGGAAGTCCGGTGGAAGCACACTCTTTTCTTTGGCAAAAAAGATCATACATTGGTAGCTGCAAGAAAAATCCTCCTAGCTATGTCGAATCTACCAAACTTGTACTATGAGTAAAGATTGTGCCCTAGAAATCGAAGCGAGACAAAGTTGTTCCTCGAAAATCCAAGTGGATGTACACTCATTTCTTGACAATCAATGGGAAGCAAATGCTATCCTCGAAGCTTACCTTGGCGGGCGAGATCTGTTCTTCGAAGTCTAAGTAGAGCACACACTCTACTTGACAAGAAAGATCTTTGAAGCTCGCATTGATGGAAGCAAAGGCTATTCTTGAAGTCAGAGTGGGAACACACACTTTGCTTGAACAAGAAAGACCCTCGAAGCTTGCATTGGCGGAAATAAGGGCTATTCTTAGGAAGTTTGAGTGGGGGCGGACACTTTACTTGACAAGAAAGACCCTCAAGCTTGCATTGATGGAAGCAATGGCTATTCTTGGTCAGAGTGGGTGCAACACTCTACTTTAGCAAGAAAGACCCTCGAAGCTTACATTGAAGAAAGCAATGGTTGCTCTTTAGAGGTGCAGTGGGAGCACACACTATTTAGACAACTAATGAAAGCAAAGGTTGTCCCTCTCTGGTGGGAGTACACTTCTTGAGTCTAGAAAAGTCCTTCGGGTTGGTAGCAAGTCTACTATTCCTCTTTCTTCTTGAGGGCAACAAAAATTAAAAACTGTCTCAAGCCACATAGCACAATGAAGATATACAATGTAGAGAAAATAACTTCTAATGGAGACACATAATATAGAGGAAATAACTTTCTTCATAACATAAGAAAGAAAGATAGAAAATTCTTGGACAATGCAGTAAATACAAATTGTAAATGTCATAGATAGACTTCTTCTACGGAATGTTAACATTTACCCCTAGAGTTGCAAGATCATTTGGAAAGCTTTTACCAGCTTCTCGGGTTGTGGCCTTCATATACCATCATAGCCACGTCTTCTAAGATATTATGGGGCTCCTATTCTTTGAACTTTAGCTCATCTGCTTCGACTTTCTTTCTAAAAATCTTCTTAAGCGTCCGATACTTTTCTGTAGCATGTCCTAGTGATCGGTGGAAAATACAATAATTAGGGCCCTCGCGGTCTCTCTTCGTTAATAGCTCTTTGATATGAGGCAACTTCAGTTCCCCGTCTGCCACCCATTCTTCAACTAAGGCCTTCACCTCCTCAACACTACATGGAAAAGAAGTATCATTGGAGACACCCAATTTTTGACCGTCCTCAAGACTTAGACGTCATCGTTTGAACACTCGATGATCATCCATGCTCGTGTTTGATTTGAGTTCCCGGTGGTCTCGGCCGCGCGCCTTGCCTTAGGATCTCTCGACTTGTTTGTTTTGTACTTGGTTGTGGACCAAGGACTTGTGGTTTAGCTTCTGAGGGAAGAGGGTGGCTTGCTGGCCATCCCTTAATCCATCGGCCAAGGCATGATGCCATTGGCCTTACTTTCTTACCATCGGCCATAAGTGGTGGCCGATCGGCCTCTTTGGTCGATTGACCATATTTTTGAGTCGAGAACTTCCATCGCTTTTGCGGATATTTTGTACCATTGTGGCAGTTGGTATGCTGGTCGATCCTCCATACCGTGTATAAAGGTTTGTTTCAAGACTCAAGCTTGTTGAACAAGCTTGAGAATTCAAATTCTATAAGAAGGGAGCCTCCCCTACCTTTCCAAAGGTTCAGAAAATTGAGATACAAAGTTCTATATCTCTCACTATATATTTTACCTCTCTCTCTTGTTTTACCTTTGTTTGTGCTCAAAAGTGTAGATTCTTCATACTATTGCACACAAACACCTAATAGAACACCATCCTTTGGTTCTTTGAGGTCCTTAGGAGTTGGTTTTGGAGTTCTTAGACTAGTTTTGATCAGAGAAAGGTGCTGGAGTTGTGTTCTTCAAGGTGTTCTTCAAGGGTGAGTAAACCACCTTTTAATCCCCCATTTTGGCTTAAGCTCTGAGTCCTATTTCCATATTTTTTTAAGCTTAACTCTAAACTACAAAAGTTTCTGATTTTGTGTGCTTGTGATGATTGTTTAAGGTCACTTTTTTGGTTGGGGTAGTCTACCCCTCTTAGGCCTTGTTTGGCCTAGTTTAGTGCCTTTCCTTTTGGGCTTTGGAACCATCTTGTTTTGACCTTCTCTGCCCTTTGAAATCGAGGATTTTCAGCGGTGGAGAAAGTGGTTTTAAGTCTTGAATAGGAGAGACACCCTCCTCTCCTTGTGTCTCTTATACTTGCATTGTTAGCTCACAATAGTAGCATGTTTGCTTAGCATGTTTTGGCTCTATTTCGGTATTTGATGTTATTTTGCTATGCTTTACCTCTGTTTTAAGTTGGTTTGATAGCCTCTTACTTGCATCATGCACTTGTCTTGCAATCCTCTCATTGCCTTAACATGCATCTTGCATTTAAACTATCATTCTTGCATGTTTTGGCTTAACTCCATGAAGCTTTTAGCCTTGTTTTACCATGCTTAAGCTTTGATTTGTGTTGTCTTGGTCATGCATGTATTGTTTTGTGTAGCCTTGGTTCAATCTAGCTTGTTGGCTTTGAGTATCAAGTCATTAGCATGCATTGATTGGACCATTTTCATGATTTGGCATCATTTCATATGTGATTTCAGTCCATGTGGTGTAGCCATATACTTGCATTTGTCACCTTTTCCATGCTTTGAAGGTTTGGTGTTTTATGCCTCAAGAGTGCATCATTGTGTATGCCACCATGCTTAGGCATTTGGGATGCCATCTAAGTGGGGTTTTGGGCTAATCTTGACATGCCATAACTCTGATTTTTATTGGTTAAGTCATGCCATGTTTGGTTGTAATAAGTGTAGTGTAATACCTCTTGTTAGCCTTGCATGCCTCATGCCTTTTGGACCCTTGTTCTAGCTCGTGTTGGCTAGGTTCAAGCTTGTTTTTGGCCTTATCTTGACCTGCCTTGGGACTGTTTTGGGTGCCCTTGGCTCTTTGGGGCTTGATTCGCGTGGCCTTAGTACAAGCTCCTTGGCTAGCCATAAGCCTTGAGCTTTCTTGCATGTTATACTTGGCTTGTTTGAGTAGTTTGGCACCACTCCTTGCATGATATCAGAGCTTACTTCATTGCCACATTATCATGTTTGTCACTCCTTGCTCATGTTTGAGAGTTGTGTCCTTATGCCTAAGTGATAGGCCAATTGGCATGCATGCTTGTTTCGCATTTCATTCCATCATTTCTTAGCATTTTCGCCACTGTTTTTGGTATGGCTGAGGCCTATCCATTTCGATATAAACCCATGGATCATGCGGTTTGTGTGTTGTTGCATGCTTATCGCATTGCATGATGTTGCATACTTGTTGTTAGTATTGTTGTTGCATGCCTATTACATTGTATGTTTGCATGTTTAGGTTGCATTGTATTTGGTATGCTTGTTACCTTAGCCTTGTGTGCATGTTTGAGTCATATTGCATGTGGCATGCTTATGTTGCATTGCATAACTTTCCCATTATTCCATGCATTGCATTGTGTTTGGTTTGGGGTGTCAAACCAAACACAAGAACCGAAGACGTTCGTACTTGAAGTAATGGCGTGCCTCAATCCTCGATCATCGACACTCTTGATCCAACATGATAGAGTGTGAGGCATTCATGTGTTTTATGCATTCATTCCATATTGATTTGTGCAATTAGGCCTCTTTGGCCATCACGCATTGAAATCGTGATTGATGGCTCGAGGTCGAACACTATACTCCTTTGAGTCTCAAACATGATAAGGGGTGTAGGTGCATAACATTTCTTGCAAATGTATTGCCATGCCCTTGTTTGTCCTCTCTTTGCGGCAAAATGAGCAATTCTGAAAGAGATGGCCGTCGGCTATCTAGAGTGCCGATCGGCTAACAATTGTTGGCGATAGCATAAAATTGGCGGATGGCCATATCTCTTAGTCAATGACCTTCGGCATGCCCATGGGGTGAATCGAAGTGTGTTGGAGATTTGTGCGGTTTTGAAGTGCGAGCGATTACCAGAGGCAACATGAGGCATAGCAGCGAGTTTTGGCGGCGTCGAGCATGCATCATTCAATCATTACGAAGCGGTATGGCGGCCTCTTTAGTTTCATACTTAGTCTGTTTTGTAACTTAATTAATTTGCGTAATTAGTTAAGAGGTTCTGTAATAATTAATTAGCTAGGATAGTTAGTTAATTAGTTGGTTTGTATTATTTATTCAGACCCTCCGTCGAGAGGGTGAATTTTGTAATAAGTGTGCGTGAGTGTATGAATATCTTCCAACCCCACGTCTTTCTCCCTTTTACTTAACCGCTTACGATAGTTAGTTCTAGGTCATGTTTTGATTAGCATCCTTATGCTCGCAGGTTTGCATTAATTCATTTGTCTTGCATGCACCGGGCTCAGCGTATCATACAAACTGCATTGTATTTCAATTCCGATTTGAATACATGATTATCAAGTGTTGCATTTCACATGACATCTTAGAATAGCCGAGGCTATTTCTAGTTGAATTTTGCATGTGTTGCATTAGCCATCTTAACATAAACTAGGATCATGCATTGATTATTAACTAGCTATTGTTTTGGCTCGAATTACCTTTGTAAGTGCTTATGCTTTAGCATCTTGCATGAGTGTGAGTGTTACCATGATAGCGTGCTTGCCATGATGCTATTTGCTTAAATGATATAATTGCCTGAATACCTGTAGGTAAAGGTTGGATTACTTGAATTGGAACAATTCGCCGAAATCCAGTTTTAAGCCCACTTTGCGAAGTGGCAAAATCATGTTTTCCTAAGCCCACTTGGGGTGGCAAATCCGTCTTAGTCTACTTGCAAGTAGCACCTTCAAACCATTTTCAAACAAACATGAGATGTTTTGTTCCAGCAAGCGATCTAGTCTATAATTGTACGATGTGCGCATCACGTAGTAAGCTAGCTAATAAACCAGAATAAGAACACATGTATTTTCAAAAACAAGATATCATGCTTAGTACAGGCCGATCTTTGATCGGACAAGCGGGGGTGCTCATTGCATGACCTTCTCCTCTCGTACCCAAGTTCTCGAGCCGAGGCAACTTTGGTGATGACAGACACGTGGCCTTAGGCATGAGTCAGGGTTTTCTAAATTTTTCAAAACAAAAACATTTAGGTGGCGACTCTGTATCTGGCAAAACAGTCCACGTTTGGCACTTCTTTATAAAAATCAATTTTCCAAAACAATTTGCCGGATTTGGACTCTTTGGTGATTTATCAGTCTTGCATTGCACTTTGCGAGATTAGATTCAGAACCATGACATTGAGTCCGAACTATAGCAGCCTAATTAACAAAACAGATTTCGCGTCATTTCACGCGCCCGGGCAGGCGTTAGGGGCACATCTACAATCATCTTCGTAGTTTTTCCTCTTCTGACCTGTGAATTCCTCCCCCTGCGACTTTTGTGTAGAAGGCAGCGGAAGGCTGCCCGATGACGAAGGTCCTCGAGATGACTTGAAATGGTTTATAACTAGTCTCGAACACGATCTCCGAGATTGAAGTCGTTGATGTTGCGAGATGCTTCAATTAGTGCGAGAAGATGGGCTGACTTTTGATTAACAAGAAGCATCTTATACCCATTCAATTCCCTTTCAACCTGATTTGGACCAAGTAGCTTTTCTCCATAGCCTCATGGCGATCCACGGCTTTGTCTTAGAACCTCTTCACATATAGAATGTCTTCACCCTCTCCTTACTTTTCCTTACATAGGGTGAGTGTGGTTACCTTCTCATTGCTTAAAAATTTGGCGTGGAATTTGTTGACTATCTCCTTCTAACCCGAATAAAGTTTGGGGCCAAGTTAATGTACTAACTATATGTGGTCGATAAGGCGTGGAGAATTCTCTCGGTCGGAGGACATAATTTGAGCCATGAATCTCAAAGTCTTGATGAACCGCATAACATGTTCTCGGGCATTTCCTTGCTTGCCGCCAATTTGATGAACTTCGGCACCGTGTACCCCTCGGGTATGGATAACTCAACATCTCGATAAAGTGGGTAAAAGTGGCTTGACATCCGGATCAGGCAAAGAGGGTAAAGTCCTCTTGCCCCGTTCGAGATCGAACATGGCTTGCACATTGGTAAGAGTGAGAAACTGTTGAGGGAGAAAGTTTGATGGTGGCATTCTTAGAACTTGGCTTATGGACCCTAAGACTGAACTAGGAGCAACTTGGCCACTCTGGTGTTGAGAATTCATCATTAAGTGAAGACATATGATGATATTGGCCATCGGTACCTATGGACATGCCATTTGGTGATGGGGCGTTGCATTGGGTCCATAAAGTTCGTTACTGACACGGCTATCTTGGGTTGGACTTGCAAACTTGGCGTTGGAGCCAAAGGAGACCCTTTCGGTACATGAGTAGAATTTATAATCGGTGGAACAAAATTAGGCATGGATGGAACACCATTTTGTAGAGAAATTTCTATAGGCCTTCCTTGAACTTCCACAGCAGCTGGAACACCATTCATCATGTCGAAAACACCTCCAACCATCAATGGATCGTGGCTCGATTCTGCAGGTGCGTGATTTTGCGCTCCATGGGCCACAGGTTGGCCATGACTTGTTCTTTCTAGCACTTGATTTTGCACACCATTTTGAGCAACTTCAGGGAGAATTTGGGGTGGGTCTTGATGATTTTGACCATTCCTAACATCACCATGAAGTTGTTGATGCTTGTCGGCGTCGACTTGACCTCCATTTGTTGCTGGTGGTGCGAAATGCGAACTCATCACCAACATGGTATGGGTGAGATTTTGAAAGGTTGTGAGAATCTCTTGTTGAGTGTATTGTAGTCCTTGAATGGCCTCAAGGATGAGAGGTGGATCTTGAACTTGAGTCCTCTCATCACCACCATTGGAAGAGCCTTGTTGATGAACTTCTTCTTCTCCCACCATCTTCACCGGTGTTGTGTAGATTCTGGATCTTGTTGAGACTATTAACAATTAGCCTCCCAGTAGTCGCCAAATGTATGTGAGGGTTCAAGAGCGTCGTTGGAATATTGAAGATCTTTGAAGAAGACTCAAATTCCTTTAGAAATTGTGAGAGGCTTAGATTCTTCAATAGCCTCAACTCGAACACAAAAGAAAGGAGATGATGGCGATAAGAGATTGGGTGAAGAAGAAGGTAAAGTAGCTAGAGAGAGAATAATGGCAAGGCTCTCCCATGGATCTCCCTTTCACTCTCAAGGTTGATAATGGAGAAGGAAAATTAGTTTTTCTCTCAAAAATCCATTCCTTGTAAAGCTATGGGTGAGTGCTGTTTATAGACACCTCATGATGTAGGATAGAGCTCATGTGCAAAGCACATAGGGAATATTTTCTCTAACCACCTTGTCAGGAGGTACCTCTCAGGGGATGAGAAAACTCCCTCGAAGAGGAGATTAATCTCCAGCCGAACCCTTCTTTTAGCCACACCTAACCATGATCCCCAATCTTCCCAAATGGTCAAGGGTAGTCCCAGAGGGCGTCTTGCCTTGAAGGAGTGGGGTAGTTTAAGAAGCATACTGTTGCAAATATTGCGGGTCTCGGGGACTCCTAGATCGTACCACCTCGACAGGGTATAGGCTAGTTTAATCAGTGAGTTTATCTCCACTCACCGTCCTCGGGATCGGGTCTTTTGTTTGGACTCTATTAAGCCTATGGTTACAGTGCGTAGATCAGGAAAGTTTCGAGCCATAAGTGTTGCAGGACTCATTAATGGGCGACTTCTAGATTGCGTTTGAATTCATTCAAAGCCAAGTGCTTCGGATCTCTAGATTCGTGGATCCGAATCCTTCGAGTCCAAGTGCCTCGAATCTCTGAGCTTACTCAATACCCTTTTCAGTCGGGAACTTTGAGTAAGTCTCTAAGTTAAATGGATCGAACCTTCGAGCTTAGGCGATTAGGCTGTTTGATGGAAAAAAATCCGAGCCCACCAATCTTGGACTTACGATAAATTCTGGCCCACCAACCTTGGATTATTAGGCCTAAATAATTTAGTGGGTTCAAATTAGCTCCTCTTCTGAGTCAATTTATACTATGTTAAAATAAAATTAGCAACAAAGACATGTGACAATTGTAAATGGCCACGTTTAATATAATTTATGCAGGCCAACAAAAATTAGGCTATGAGAATGGAATTATTTTTGCAAAATCTTCTCTAAATCCGGGCAAGTAGTGACACTAACATTTTTTAATATGAATCACATAGCAGATGTGAATATATTAATTGGCCTTCTATTATTTTTTAAAAATACTTATTTTAAAAATTCTCTTCTTTCAGTAGCTTGTGCGTAGAGGCAATCATAACAGCAAAAGGGTATAATTTACGCAAGTAGAAATTTGGAATAGAAAATTTAAAGATATGTTTTGGAGAAGAATTCTTATGAAAGAAAAAACGAAAAATAAAATTGAAAATAAACGAAAACCTAAAGAATTGAATTGTTGTATTATGCTTTGAATGCCAATTGCTCCCATTTTCCTAATTAAGCAATGCAAACGAGTGTTATTGGACACTTGTTAAGACATACCAAAAGTAAATTTAAGGTAACAGATTTATAGAATAAGACACGCCACATATAGGACTTATTCTCTACCTCACATATATATTTCATTCTATAAAATCTTGTGTTCAAAGCAGAATTGTATAATTAATGATATACTTCATAACAAAAGTTAGTGAACTTTTATTTTGGGATTTAAGCTTGACTCGTCTAATTTGGGCCGTGGGCCCTACCATGAAGTGTCATTTGATAATCCGATTAGTTAATTCATTAGGTCCTAGTGTGTAAATTATTTGTTAAAAAATCAAATTGATTTGGTAATTATAGTTACATAATTTCAACACAATTATTTTTTTAAAAAAAATGAATGACTTGTTTTTAAAAATTATATATATATATATATTATAAACAAAAGTAATAAAATTATGTAACTATAATAATCAGATAAATTTATATATGGGAGGCTAAAAAATTAATAATTTAAAATCATTGAAGGCTTGAATTTGGAAACTTGGTTAAAAGTCATTTGGCTTTTAACCTACTTCAAATCACATCATTTCTTTACTTTTACTTATTTTTTGAAAAAGTCAACAAAAAAATTTAAAAATTAGTTTTAACCTACTTCCAAAATAAGCCAAAATATGAATTATCGAAGTCAAACTTAATACATTTATTGGCCTCCTTTAGAAGGTTGACTATTTTTAGTAGGTTATTTTAGTTTTAGTTATTTTAATAGGCTAAAATATTTATATTTGAAAACATGGTTAGATTTTTTCGTAGTTGGATATGATGTGTGTGAGAAAAAAAGTGAATTATGAATTTGATGTGATATTTTATCTTATTAATTATTTTACTTTATTTTATCTTTTTATAAATCTTAAAAAATAAATAAATAAATAAAAACCTTTGCCAAAGAAGACCATTTATTTTGAATCACACAAAGATGTGTCAAATGTCATTATATTGCCAATTGTTTTTCTTGAGTTCCTTATATAGCTCAAAACCTTGCCTCCTCAAATGGCCCAAATGTGTGGCATCCCATTTTTACTTTTGACTTCGATTGCCTCAAACATGCATTGAAACTCATGTGTTTTCAAAATAAGAAAAGCGAAGAAGAGAGAGAAGAGAGACCACCATCTTTGTTAGCTCCAAAAATCCACCATTAATCCCAACCTTAAAAGCAACTCTCTTCATCTTCTATTGTTCTTGTTGGAAAAATAGTATCAAACTATATGGAAAATATAAATTTAAAAATATATAAGCGGTTGTTAGGCAAAACCAAAATGACACAAATCCATTATAATAGCATTAACAAAACTTCTGAGTACATAAATAGATAAAATCTGATCGAGTCAGTGTGTGACACTTTTTCCTTAAGATAGATTAGTCACCACTTGCAGGTGCTCAGATTCAATAGGCGTCTATCTTCGAGGATACAACGATTAATGTCTTGCATTAAGCAACACTACTATTGCAAGCCTAGCGAACTTCAACGTGCATGAACTCTCTATAAAAAAATTAGGCTCAAGAAAATATGAAGAATGAATGCAAAAGATGAAGAAGAAAATGACTAATTCTCTATCCAAAATGAAGTGAGGAGATGGAATATGTAGAACTTCTATGTGACTCTTGAAGGTTATGACCCTTCAAAAGGACACACACCCTTTCATCTCAAGAAGACACAACCAATGGGTAAATTTTGAATTCAAATTTTCTAACAATCCCCCACATGAATGAAATTCTGAAAGGACATGCAACAACATGCGGCAGATAAAGGAAGTACATTAAGAAAATACCTACATCGGGATAGAGTAGCTTCCGACTTTGAACCTTCCTAGTGAAGCTTATTGGACTTACTAGCTAATCAATGGGCGTGATGCCTTGAGCAGTTCGATTGTTTGTGTAAAAGCCAAGACAATAAATTCACACAGAATATCTCCAAGCAGATTTAGTTCTCCCACGGTTGTGCTTTCGTTTTGTATGGGCATCACAGTATTTCATGGTGCTGAAATTTTGCCTTATCAATTCTCATAGAAGCGACCTTTTCACACTCATATAGGTGATCCTTATTTGAGTCTCTTAAATACTACTCTTGAAAGATACCACTCTGGGGTTTTCAAGATATAAGTGATCATTAAAAGCATAGCTTACCTAAGTCTCCACACACACACTACATACAACACATATTGCAGAATATCACTCTCATCATAGGAATGTATAGGAGATAGACTCCTTCTGAAATAGTGATTTCTAGCGAGCCACACATAACGGATTATCATTTTGAACTTAGTTCTTGGGATCTCCGATCATCTAAGTAGGGTTACTATTATAATGACTTCTACGATGTAATAGGCTTTAATCACATTCCTCGATTGCTCTCTGGTCAAATTTTTTTATTTAGCAACCGCTATTATTCGTTTGACCTTCTCGGTTTATATATCATTGAGTAGTTAGTGGATCCATTATATTATCCTAGACAATATTCACGGTGACAAATGTCTTCTGATTATTAAGTCTTTGATTACATTAAGACTTTACCGTTACTCTATGTCACTTCCATTTTCAAATTTAAATAATAAACATAGAGTTGTTCATTGGGAGTTAATGAAACCATTTTGCTTCTCTTTAACTTTGTCTGTAGAAAGAATTGAATTCTTTGTGGACCTACAATCGGGCTGTTACTTTGGTAAAACCTCCAAGCACTCCCATTTTAAGCATTCCAAAAAGAAACTTAATTTCTCTTGCCGATATATAATAACACAAAATATTAATACACCCCCCTGATTAAAGGGTAATTTAGAATATATCATTAATTAGGCGTGCTTGAACTAAATAATAAGATGTAAATTGCTTTGTGAATATAATCACAATACTAATTTGTCTAAAAACAATTAGACTTCATAACTTGCTTTTTGCGATACAAAAGAAAAAAATAAGCTATACAGGTTGTGTACAACACTTTATCAAATAACACTTCTTTGCCATGCATTATTTCTTTTTGTTCTGCAACCTTTAATTCAATCTCAGCATGGAATATAAATATCAGCTGTATAATTACATTTACATCTTATTTGTCTTATCTAGTATTTGGGGACTCGTGGAGCAATTACCAGCGTCTTTCACCCAAGATACAACGATTAATGTCTTGCACTAAGCGGCACTACTATTGCAAGCCTAGCGAACTTCAACATGTGCATGAACTCTCTATATAAAAAAATTAGGCTCAAGAAATTATGAAGAGCGAATGCAAAGATGAAAAAAGAAAAGCTGACCAATTCTCTATCCAAAATGAAGTGAGGGAGATAAAATATATAGACTTCTATGTGACTCTTAACCCGAAATGTTATGATTCTTCAAAGGTCACACCTTTTTTCATCTCAAGAGGCATGCTCCAGTACTAATTCTCCCTAAGATTCAAAATCCACAAGTGGATATATCTTTACTACACGAATTGGTATTCTTTGTTTCTTGGAAATCCACGAAACAAACTTGCATCATACGATCCATAATGGAATCGAGTTCATTGCTTTAGAACCAAAGCGGAGAAGAAGTAGGAATAAACCGTCGCTTCTTTAACCAGAGACATTCCAATATGTCCAAAACACTTTGTACTGACTATTTGCATTCATTGTGATAGTCAATCACAATAAGCGGGGCACATAATCCCGCTATATATATGATAATCCGCGACATATTAATGCGTTGACATAATACAGATTAGGCAATTGTTATCAAATGGAATAATCTCAATAGATTATATAAAATCTAAAGAGAATATTGCCCGGATCAGATTAACAAAAGTTTGACAAAAGAGCTAGTGTATAGTTCATCGAAGGGATGGATTAAAGCCTATTACATAAGAGTACGTCATAATGGTAACCTATTATATGATTGGAGATCCAGAACTAAGTTCAAAGGGACAACTAAATTATGTGTGGCTACTGAAATCACCAAGGGATTAAAATTCCTTGCCCATTCATATGGTAAGGAGTGATACTCAACGTAACATATGCTATTTGTATACGCGGTATAAGGATAAACACAGCTTTACGTTGTAATGAGTTAGCCAGATCTTGATTTGAGGGCATAAAATCAAGATGAGTATAGAGAGATACTCCGCAATAAAAATCACCTATATGAGTGTGGAATTGTGGCCGATCCTATGAGAATGAAAAAGGCTAAATTCTCTAGAAACACTCATGAAAATGCAAAAAGCGTTCAAGACCAAAATAGAACACAACGATGAGAACCACGATGTGTTAGAAGATATTTGTGTATGAAATCTATTGTCTTGGCTTACAAGCGGTTTAACGAACAATTCAAGGCACTAAGAAAGTCCATTGGTTGCTTCTAGTAAGTCCAGATAGGTTATCACTAGGAAAGGTTCAGGCGAAGCTACTTATCTTTGATGCAAGATATTTTCGAGTTTATACTCTTTTCGATAAAGTCACGCATATTGTTGCATTTTCGTTTGTCATCAAATTCCATTCATGTGGGGATTGTTGGAAATGGTTGGAAAATTACTGGGTAAAACGAAATTTTTTCTAAGTTCGAATCTATTTTTAGGTGGGCCCATTAAATCGTCGAATTTTCAGCGGGTCAAGTGATATGCAGCGTTCTATACGCATTGTGATTCAAGTGGTATATTTGGTTTTGCTCAAAACCATTATCGAGTGAATGGGAAATTGAAGCCAAAGTGAGCTCCATGAAAATGGAGTTTTGGTAGAGAAAATCCTAAAAGGTTTGAATAAGGCTTGTCACATTGATTTGGTAGGAAGCTTTGAATGGGTTTATGGGCATGTGATTGGAACTTGGGGTGTGTCTCAAGGGGTACCCAAGTGTTTAGAGAGGGGAGGTTATGGACCAAAATGGGCTGTTCAGACCCATTGGACCAGAAATCACCACAAGCTTCGCGTCTTGACTAACATTAGATCGAATCGTTAGGGCCGGTAATTTGAAACTGAGCTTGGTGCGGGTGCTTACTCAGGTGTGAGGATTGGGTTAGAGCTTATTAAAAGGTAACCCAATACCCTATCTTTTGGTCAAAAATATTTGAATTTAATTTATTTTTTGCAAAATAAAATCCAGAATTCAAATTTATTAAGATAAAATAAAATGGATTCGATTTTTCGTACACCCAAGCAGGTCCTTTCCCGTTTTATACGGTTTGAATTTTGAACTAACAGATTTAAATGGTATGTTTAATTCTAAACCAACCAGCAGGTTTCATACCCTATTCAAACAAGTTTTTGCAATTTAATTCAAAACCTGCTGACCACCAATACATACTATAAATAGGAACCCGCAGATCCTCGTTTGATGTTTAAAGATTAGAAATTTACATTACTTCACATTTGCAAATTTATTCTAATATTTTTCTTGCATTTAATTTTTGTGAGAAAGAGTATAAACACTTGGTGTGTTCGTTGTACAAATATATTGTAGTGTTTGCATATATTTTTTGTTAATTATTTCTATAATCAACCTCATCATGATCACTTGATATACTTGCTCGATCCTTTGCTAAACTAAAATTTGAACATGATTAATGGTAATTGAATTAATTGAAATCTTGGTAGTGACTAAAATCTTACCGGAACTAAATTGATTGAGTATATTTGTTTAATTGTATATCTATATGTTGGTATTAAATTATCTATTCATGTTTTATGCTTTAAATTAGAATTGAAGGCCTTATCGTTGTTTGAATCCGAAGGGAATTGATTGATGTTTTGTGTTACTCATAATTTCACGTAATTTTATGGCATAATAATTTTGAAATGTGATTTGATATTGATTTGGTATGATTAAATTAGATTAAAATAAAGCACAAATCCTACAAATTATCTACAACTTTGCCATTATAGTGGGCCACTATCAAAAACCTTGTTTGGAGTGCCTTGGTGTATCATTTTTGCTCATCTTTGGGTCCCTAGGTATTGACTAGAGTGAGAGGGTGAAGGGAATTATGGAATCAACTAGGAGATTGGCTTGGATTGTGAAAGAATTGGAGATTGATAGCAAGTTAGAAGAGCTTGTACATCTTGTATTCAAGACTTAAGGTAGAACATCCTCCTTCTTGAACTTGTTTTTGAATTGATTATGCATGGTTCTTGTGTCCTTAGTGATCTAAAGCTAGATTGAGCCTTATAATGTTGAATTGAATGCTTAATCTTTGCATGCATGGCATACTCTTGCATTTTGAGAGTTGTTCTTCAT